>ML685862.1:1811459-1893247 GCA_007922175.1 Pelusios castaneus
TAGATAGAACTTGAGGTAAATAGACCTCACATAGTCTAGATAGATCTTGGCAGCAAAATCCTGCCTCCAAAAGGCTGAGAGGGCCCTAAAGGAAATAAAACAACTGCATGGCAGTGGCAAGCTGTGGAGAGAACATGTGGGGCATCTCTGTGCCGCCAGCATCCTGCAAAGCAGTGTCCACTCTACAACAGCAGGCATTGGATGATTAGGAGATGACAGTCAGAAGGTTTGAGAAGTGGCTGCCACCACCACCGCCCCTCTCCTCTTTTGTGCAGAGAGAGAAAGATCTCAGTGTGGAAATCCTGGGGCTACAATCTGACCTGACACATGAAAAATATTATTTTGATTTATTAATATTATTAAAGTACAGATTGAAACTTATCCACAGACTGCAGCTATGGACAGGATCAAAGACCCTATGTAAATGGCATGAGATGAGTTCCTGGATGACTGGATAAATGGCACTTTAGAGTGAGGTGATGGGGAAAGGTTGGGTTTAGCAGGCAATAGACAATTTTCATTGTCTGGCATTTATTAAATTTCTAAAAACCTTTGCATTAATATTTAGCTTTGTAAAACATTCTTCTTCCCCTAAAACGGCACCAAAATTTGGCAATAAAATATGCATATTTATGGCACTATATTAAAAATACCTAAGAGTGTCCTTTGAAAATATGTTGCATCCAGTGAACAACTGTAGTACCTTCTGCATTTGGATGCATAAAACTTTTAAAACATCAATAACAAAATTTAACCATAGGATAATAGAACATAAGAGGATTGTTATTTCCTGCAAAATTATTACACTGGCAGTCTTCCTTGAATTTTTGAAGAAACTTCTGTGAAGCAGCTGTCTTCCTTGAATTTTTGCTTAAAGACTGAAAGACTTTTTCCTCATTCCTTTCTCATATTATACAAAGTATTCTACCAGGGCCTGGACGTTAAATACCATGTTAACAATATATACTTTAGTAAATGTATGTCCATATTGATGCTGAAGGCATACCTGAGATTGCATAGCCATACTGTATATTTCTATTATACTGTAACTACAGCCTCAGATATAATAGGATTTATTCATAGTATATTTACTCCACTGATGTGAGCATAAATATGTAAATATTTTAAGCTTAGACTGGGAATTGCATATCACTACTTTCAAGTCATGCAGCATTCTCAGCCCTCTAAATGAAGGTTGACAGCAGAAGAGGCAGAGCCCTACTTCCAAGGAAAAATGCTACAGAAGGATCAAGATTGAATACCATTACTTTACCATTGAATTATAATATAGAATGACAGTGGCCACACACCTGGAGCTTCGACGACTACTTTTCTTGAATTGAGCAACCGTGTAAAGTGAGAGTGAACATTTTTTATTTCAGAATGTCCCGTCACAGAGTGGTGTGACCAAAGAAAGTCCTCTTTTTATAAGATACAAATCAAATGCATGTACCAAGTAACTTTGTGCTGAAACTAATCTAACTAAAGGGTTCTGTTCTTGTTTACAAGTTGTTAAGAATGAACAGATCAGCAGAATGCACTATAGAAGCAGTCAGGCAATATTTTTTCTCCAGAATAAACATTGGAATTCCAGAAACATGTTCAGTCTGTTTGTCAGATGGAGTAAATCAATGTAGATTGATTGATTTTAGTGGAACTGTGCCAGTTTCCACCAGCGGAGATTTGTCCCATTGTTTCCTCATCAGCAGGAAGAATGGTGTGTAGTAAGAAAAGGTGAGTTTGTGATTAGAGCTTCCTCTGAAGCAACAAACTCAGGCCACTCAATCATTTTTCAAAGGTGCAAATTAATAAATAAACAATTAAATAAATAATTGCTCACCAGGCGGTTGCTAAAGGGTAGCTGGACCAAGAGAGAATAATCCAAGCTCAGCTACTGCAGCCCCAGATCTAAACAAACATGTGAGTAATCATCTTTAGCTGTGTATACATTTTAATTCACACCTTTCCAGGCACTTATTGCTTCTGTGTATATATTTTTAAAAAATGAATCAATTGCCCATAAAAGGTGTCAGATTGTTAACACTGGAAATGAAATTCTTTGATCACTAAACAGACATCAAACAGCATGCGCAAGTTTCCTCGCACTGTCCAGCTAGTTTGCCCCAAGTGTAACCTGGTGGTACATACATCTTCGTGAGAAGGTGTCAGCAAGAATTCCACCAGAGGCTTCCACTGCAGTGTGAACTGTCCACATCCTGCCTTCAGCCACATACTACCCCTTAGGTCATGTCTACACTAGAAAATTGTTCAACAATAAGTCTTTGTGCTATAATAAACGTGTTGTATTTATAGTGCAATTGCACGTTCACACTGTGCTCCTTATAATGCAAAGGAGTGTCCACACTGTTCTTTGCATTTCCACAAGAAAAAGCACTGAATTGTGGGCACCTATCCCACTGTGTCATTTGTCAGCATCCAGCGCTAGGAACCCTGGGTAGAAGGAGAGGAGCACTGAGCACCATGGGTAAATTTACAGGTTCCCCTGGGACACTGTGTTTTCTTGTCATCTTTCATTGTAGCTACTAGCAACTTGCGCCCTTTTTCAACGTTGCCCCAGGAAAACAGGAAAAAATTCAAAAGTTCCCAGGACTCACAGGAGGGAGGGGCTAGTCACGTCAGAGCAGCAGAGTCCAAACAGAAGACCAGAGTGATCAGGCTTGGAATTCTGGGACATTTCTGGAGGCCACTTATTGTGGAAGAAAATTCTGGCAGTGTTCACACACACTTTATAGCACTAAAGCTGTTCTGCAATAGGCGTTATGCCTCTCGCACGGGTGGTATCATTGTTCTGGTATAACAGGGCACTTGTAACACAACAAGGAACATTCAGATGTATACGGTGAGCTTATTTTTCTGCAATAAGATGGCTTATTCCACAATAACTCTCAAGTATGTATAAGGCCTTAGTCTCTTTTCTTAATTTATGACTTGCTGCCTTTTGTCATGTTGCCCCTCATTTACCAAGTGTTCTCACCTTCACATTCCTCCTTAAAACCTCATTCTACCCTTCTTATCATTAATAAAGCCTTCAACGTCCATCTGAAGTGTGATCTTGTGTTTTTCTTATTTAGATTTTAAGCTCTTGAGGGCAGGAGTCAAGTTTCTGCGTTTGTGAAGTGAAGGGTAAATTTATGGTACTACACAAATGTTTTGTATTACTAAAAATAATGCACCAGATCCTCAGGTACCATAAATTGACTTAGCTTCATTGATTTCAGCGAAGTTCAGCTCACACACACTGAGGATCTGACCCAAAAATTTTCAGCAGTTCTCTTCAAAGTAAAAAGCTCTGTTTCCCATTGCCAGTCCCTTGAATAATTTAATACTGTTTCTTCTGAGCTTCCTGACACAGTGGGTCAAATTCATCCCAGAAAAAAACACTATATCCCAAGATCAGCAACGAATTTGGCTCACTGAAAGTACTAGCTTCTTGAAGACAATGGGAAGACTAATTTTGAACTCAACTTCAAACAAGCCCTCAATCTTCACCTGAATGGATGCCTTGGTACATTGTAAATAAAATATAGGCCTCATCACTTTCATCCACTGTAGGCCAATGGCAACATTCTTCTTATATTCTTCCTATAAAAACCTATCAGAATCATTACTGAACATTAAACCATCAACTGTTGAAAGAAAAGGCAGCAACCTAGAACTTAAAAATATAGAGGTCTTTTTAATTAAAGGTTTAAAATAGCAAGAAGGCATCAACACATCTTTCTCTTATCTCTAAGATAAAGACCACTTGAGGTAAGCTTTGCAAATCCTTATCTGACAGATAAAGGACCACTATGATGGGTCTTATCGCTTAATTAAATCATAGTACTATGTACAATGAAGTCAATAATTTGTTTTACAAGATAGCACTTCAAATTGTATCTGTATTGGACAATGCATCTGTATAGGTTCTCTGTTTTGTGGATGGTGTAATGGGTCGTGTTTTGTAACCTGTTCCTTAGCACAATGGGATGCAGTAATACCAGCGTACAAAATATATCAGAAGGACAGAATAGATAATACTGGGGGAGGGCATTAAATGTAAAAGAAAACATAGAAGGAAATGAAGTAAAAATGTTAAATGAACCAAACTGTACCATAAAATCTCTATGGATAGTAATTCCATGCTTCAAGAATAAGAATATAGCAGTAGGAATATACTATCAAACAGAATGGTGATAGTGACTGTGAAATGCTCAGGGACATTAGAGAAGCTATAAAAAAAACAACAACAAAAACGAAACAAAAAAAACCCCTCAACAATAACGGGGGATTTCCACTATCCCCATGTTGACTGCTACATGTCACCTTAGGACAGGATGCAGAGATAAAATTTCTTGACACCTTAAATGACCGCTTCTTGGAGCAGCTTGTCCTGGAACCCACAAGAGGGATGCAATTCTTGATTTAGTCCTATGTATAGCACAGAATCTGGTCAAAGAGGTGAATACAGCTGAAACACTTGGTAATAGTGACCATTACATTGCAGCCGTGGTGGGGAGAGGCACCAAAGCAGCTCACCATAGTGGCATTTAATTTCAGAAAGGGGAATTACACTAAAATGAGGAAGTTAGTTAAACTGAAATGAAAAGGTACAGGGACAAAAGTGAAATCCCTGCAAGCTGCATGGACACTTTTAAAAGACACCATAATAGATGCTCAATTTAAATGTATACCGCAAATTAAAAAAACATAGCAAGAAGAACCTTCTTGCACCTCTAGACCTATTGCTCACAAACAGAGAAGAATTGATCGGGGAAGTAGAAGTAAATGGCAACCTGGGCAGCAGTGACCACGAGATGGTAGAGTTCAGGATCCTGATCAATGGAAGGAAGGAAAGAAGCAGAACACACACGCTGGACTTCAGAAAAGCAGATTTTGGCTCCCTTAGGGAGCTGATAGGCAGGGTCCCATGGGAGGCTGATCTGAAGGGGAAAGGTGTCCAAGACAGCTGGCTGTATTTTAAAGAAACCCTGTTAAAGGCACAGGAAGATAACATTCCGATGTGCAGAAAGAACAGCAAATGTGGACGGCGACCAGCGTGGCTTAGCAGGGAACTCTGCGGGGAGCTGAAACATAAAAGGGAAGCTTACAAGAAGTGGAAGCTTGGACAGATGACAAGGGAGGCATATAAAGATATTGCTCAGGGCTGCAGAGATAAAATCAGAAAGGCTAAAGGACAATTGGAGTTGCAGCTAGCAAGAGATGTGAAGGATAACAGAAAGGGGTTCTATAAGTATATCAGCAACAAGAAAAGGATCAGAGGTGGTGTAGGTCCCTTACTGAATGGGGCAGGCATCCTCGTGGAGGATGATGCGGAAAAGGCTGAACTACTCAATGCTGAAGTACTCAATGCTGAAGTACTCAGCGGGTAGGAATCAATGGCTCGATGTCAGGTTGGCAACCGGTAACGAGTGGAGTGCCCCAGGAGTCGGTCCTGGAGCCAGTTCTATTCAACATCTTCATTAATGATCTTGATGATGGAATAGACTGCGTGCTTAGTAAGTTTGCGGATGACACCAAGTTGGGGGGAATGGTAGATATTTTGGAGGGCAGGGACAGGATCCAGGGAGACTTGGACAAATTGGAACACTGGGCCGAAAGAAACCTCATGAGGTTCAACAAAGACAAGTGCAAAGTCCTGCACTTAGGTTGGAAAAATCCCATGCACTGCTACAGGCTGGGGACCGATCGGCTAAGTAACAGCGCTGTAGAAAAGGACCTGGGGGTTATGGTGGACGGGAAGATGAATATGAGCCAACAGTGTGCCCTTGTTGCCAAAACGGCCAATGGCATATTAGGCTGCATCAGTAGGAGTATTGCCAGCAGATCGAGGGATGTGATAATTCTCCTCTATTCGACACTGGTCAGGCCGCATCTGGAATACTGTGTCCAGTTTTGGGCTCCCCACTACAGAAAGGATGTGGAAAAATTAGAAAGAGTCCAGCGGAGAGCAATGACAATGATTAGGGGGCTAGGGCACATGACTTATGAGGAGAGACTGAAGGAACTAGGCTTATTTAGTCAACAGAAGAGAAGAGTGAGGGAAGATTTGATAGCAACCTTCAACTACTTGAAGGGTTGCTCCAAAGAGGAGGGAGCTAGGCTGTTCTCGAGGGTAACAGAGGACAGAACAAGGAGCAATAGTTTCAAATTACAGCTGGGGAGGTCAAGGTTGGATATTAGGAAAAGCTTTCTCACTAGGAGGGTGGTGAAGCATTGGAATGGGCTATCTAGGGAGGTGGTAGAATCTCCATCTTTGGAGATTTTTAAAGCTCGGTTAGACAAAACCCTGGCTGGGGTGATTTAGGGGGAGTGGTCCTGCTTTTTAGCAGGGGGTTGGACTAGGTGACCTCGTGAGGTCCCTTCCATCCCTATTATTCTATGATTCTAAGAACAAAAAAGTGCCACCAGGGCTAAACAACTAAATAAAAGAAGCAGTTAGAGGCAAAAAGGTACCCTTTAAAAAGTGGAAGTTAAATCCTATTGAGGAAAATAGAAAGGAGCATAAACTCTAGCAAGTGAAATGTAAAAATATAGTTAGGAAGGCCAAAAAAGAATTTGAAGAACAGCTAGCCATAAACTCAAAGAGTAACAGAAAAAAAATTAAGTACAAGAAGCAGGAACAGCCAGTGGACCACCGGACAACTGAGATGGTAAAGGAACACTCAAGAAAGATAAGGTCATTGTGAAGAAACTAAATGAATTTTTTGCATCAATCTTCATAGCTGAGAATGTGAGGGAGACTTCCAAACTTAAGTCATTCTTTTTAGGTGACAAATCTGAGTAACTGTCTCAGACTGAGGTGTCATTAGAGGAGGTTTTTGAAGAAACTGTTAAATTAAACAGTAATAGGTTACCAGGACTAGGTGGTATTCACCCAAGAGTTCTGAAGGAACTCAGATGAAATTGAAGAACTACTAACTGGGGTGTGTAACCTAACATTTCATTCAGATTCTGTACCAGATGACTGGAGGATAGCTAATGTGATGCCAATTGTTTAAAAAGGCTCCAGAGGTGATCCTTGCAATTATAGGCCAATTAACCTAATTTTAATACTAGGTAAATTGGTTGAAACTATAATAAAGAACAGAATTATCAGACACATAGATAAAAATGATTCATTGGGGAAGAGCCAACATGGTTTTGTAAAGGGAAATCATGCTTAACTAATCTAGTAGACTTCTTTGAGGGGTTAATAAGCATGTGGACAAGGGTGATCCAGTGAATATAGTGTACTTAGATTTTTAGAAAGCTTTTGATAAGGTCTCTTACCGAAGCTCATAAGTAAAGCAAGCTGTCATGGGACAAGAAAGAAGGTCTTCTGTTTGATCAGTAAGTGGTTAAAAGATTGGAAACAAAGGGTAGGAATAAATAGTTTTCAGAATGGAGACAGAGAGGTAAATAATGGTGTCCACCAGCTGTCTATATTGAGACTAGTACTATTCAACATATTCATAAATGATATGAAAAAAGGGGTAAACACTAAGACAGCAAAATTTGCAGATGCTATAAAATTACTCAAGATAGTTTAGTCCAAAACATACTATGAAGAGTTACAAAGGGATCTTACAAAATTGGATTACTAGGCAACAAAATGGCAGATGAAATTCAAAGTTGATAAATGTAAAGTAATGCACATTGGGAAACACCCCAACTATACAGATATAATGATAGAGTCCAAGTTGGCTGTTACCACTCAAGAAAGTGATCTTGGAGTCGCTGTGAATAGTTTTCTGAAAACATCCACTGAATGTGCAGTGGCAGTCAAAAAAGCTAACAGAACATTAGGAATCATTAGATAATAAGACAGAAAATATCATATTGCCTCTTTATAAATCCATGGTATGCCCACTATTTGAATATTGTGTGCAGATCTCAAAAACAATATATTGGAATTGGAAAAGGTACGTGGCACCTTAAAGACTAACACATTTCTTTGGGCATAAGCTTTCGTGGGCTGCAACCCACTTCATCAAATGCATGAAGTGGAAACTAGTTAGGAAGTGTATATTCACTTGTAAGAGTGAGAATACAATGGGGAGGGCAAGTGCTAATAAAGTCAATTCAGTTAGGGTAGATGAGGCCCATTCACTACAGTTGATTAGATGGTAAGAATGTGTGAAGAGGGACAATCACTTTTTGTAATGAGATAACCATTTCAAGTCCCTATGCAGACCCCGTCTGATTGTGTCAAGTTTGCATATTAGGTACCACAGGACTTCCAGTGTTTTTTGCTATATAGAGACTAACATGGCTATGCCTCTGGAAAAAAATGATTAAGGGTATGGAACGGCTTCCATATGCTGAGAGATTAATAAAACTGGGACTTTTCAGCTTTGAAAAGAGATGAATAAGGGGGGATATGATAGAGGTCTATAAAATCATGACGTGGAAAAAGTAAAAAAAGGAAGTGTTATTTACTTCTCATAATACAAGAATTAGGGCTCATCAAATGAAATTAATGGGCAAAAGGTTTAAAATGAACAAAAGGAAGTATTTCTTGACATAATGCATAGTCAGCCTATAGAACTCTTTGCCAGAGGACCATAATAGGAGTAAAAAAAAAAGAACTAGATAAGTACATGGAGGTTAGGTACTGGCTATTAGTCAGATGGACAGTGATTGCTGTTTGACAGAAGCTAGGAATGGGCAATGGGATGAATCACTTGAAGATTACCTATTCTGTGCATTCCCTCCCAAAAGGAGCTGGCACTGACCACTGTCAGAAGACAGGATACTCAGGGCTGTCCTCTGGGGGATGAGCAATGCAACTGCCCTCGGCCCCATGGTTCAGTGGGCCCCGTTCTGCCTGCTGTGGGCCCCACACTGCCTTTGGCAGCATTTCGCGCCAGCCTGCCCCCGGGGCAGACCAACTGGCCCAGGAGTGGAGTAGGAGCTCAGATCTTGGCCTCTGAGTTGGCCTACCCCCACCACTAGGCTGGCCTATTCCGCCCCTGTGGGCTGACCAGCCAGCCCAGGGGCAGCGGGGAGCACGGAGCCCAGCCTCTGGGAAGGGGGCCCTACCCTACCTCCTCCCCTCCAGGTATGACCCTGAGGATACTGGCCTAGATGGACCCATTGGTCTGATTCAGTATGACTGTTCTTATGTTCTAAACAAAGTGCCCATCTTAATGCGCTATCCTGTGATAAATAAATGGGCTGTATTGACCAGATAAATGAAAGGATCCAGGAAGAAACTGATCTGACACATTAAGGGCCTGATCTCGCCGGCCCCTCATGTGTGGAAGTCAATGGGGGCTCTGCATATGGAACATTTGTCGGATCTGACCTAGCCAAAATGCAGAGGCAGCTCACCAGCACAAAGTAAAAGGGAATATATCTCAAAATCATTTGAAAAACATTGCAAAATCAGTGGAACAAGCACAATCAATGAGAGCAGATACTCTGGGAAATGTAATTAAAGATAATGGCTGCTTTATATATGTATATATCTTCTAAATGGTTCAGTCTCCCCCACCTACCATATACAAGGCGTGATTGAGTTCAGTAGGCACTGAATCAGACCTATAGATATCTGTAAAAAGAACAGTCTTGCATATCTTGTCAAGTGTGCATTGAACCCAGCATTTCTCATCAAGTACACATCAGTACTGTGTGATAGTTGTGGGGTTAACTATTGCAGAGGCTATAGAATGTTTACTTGGCCATCTGTTATTGTCATGACAATCAAAGATGCACTTATAGAATACATCCTGTGGCTTAGTTTCTGCATTGGAAAAGGCAGATGGGTTGGAATTAACCTTGGTTAAAAGGTGTTGCTGAGAACTCAGACACTATTTTGAAAGGAAATGACTTGTCCAGGCTCATAATTTAAGGACTGACAAGCTGGATCAAAAGATGGATCATTCATCTCTCCCAGCCTGGAGAGATGAGACCAAAGCCATATATATTTGTTCTGGCAGACTAGATAGGTATAGAATCACAGATTAGGGTTGGAACTAACATTGTCTCACGTGTGGGATGCGTGTCCTGGTGTCGCTGAGGTTCAGAATATACTAGAAATAGCCTTTTTATGCCAAGAGAATATTGTCAAGAGGTCAAAGCAAATGAAACACTTAGTCCCAAGTGTGATATCAGTTTAATTAATATGTTTGTTTAACCTGGTATATGTCTGGGCTAGCATATCTCAGTGAAAATAAATGTAATGCATCATGCTGATCATAAAAAGCTATTAAACTGGTAGAAAAAGATAGAAAACAATAATGAAAATACTATAAATGCTGTTGTATAAATTGATTCTATGCTGCCGCTTTCCATACTGTTTTCACTAGACACAATTTCCCATCTCAGAAGTAGAAGAGGTTCAGAGAAACCCTTCAAATCTTATTAGAAACATGAGCAGACTTGCATCTTGTAATGGCTTTCTATTAGGAAAACATACAAGGAGTCCTGTAGCACTTTTAAAGACTAACAAATATATTTATCGCATGAGCTTTTGTGGGAGAAAATCCCACTTCATCAGACGCTTTAAAGATGGGGAACGCACAGAATGGAAGGAAGTTAAATGCAGGGAAATGTATGACAAAGTATCCGGTCAGGCTATAACAGCAAATCAAAATAGGTGTTGGGATTCAAACACTGGGGAACAGCATATAGAGGAAGGAGAGGTCAAATCACCTGTTGTAATGAGAAAAAAACTATAGTCCCTGTTTAACACTGAGGCAACGGAGTCGAATTTATATACAAGTTCCAATTCTGCAGTTTTTCTTTGAAACTGCAATTTGTCATTGATTTGTTTGAGCACAGCTATTAACAAGTCGTCAATGGAGTGAGCAGGGAGATTGAAGTGTTCCCCTATTGGTCTCTGAATGTTGTGATTTCTGATGTCAGACTTGTGTCCATTTATTCTATTAAGAATTACTGATAAAATCATCAAACCTCCCCTTAAGGAGACTTTGGGTGGTGGAGGGAGTTAATTCATACTCCTGTTTGGATAGAAACATTAATGAGTTTCCTTTTGAATTGCCCCATAGGGGGTAATCCTGGGCTCACTGAAGTCATTGAGGCCATGTATACACGATTGCTTTATCGCGCAATAAGGCTCCTTACTGCGCAATAAAGCTTCCAGCGTACACATGAGCAGTTTCCCTGTTGTGCGGCAACAACCTCTTGCCCCGCAACAGTTAAACCACCCAAATTGAGGGTGGTTAGGCTTACCGCGGAACAGTAGAGCCTGTGTGTACACTTTTTCCGGTTTTGACAGCCTCTGGAAATGTCCCAGAGAGCCAATCGAGGGCACTCTGGGACACTGGAGGTGTCAAAAATGACAGCTATTGGAGACGCCAGGAACCTGGCCTCTCCTGGGGATTGGACCCCTGGACTTGGGGCTCCTGCTCGGGAGCCACCTAGCACAGGCGGCTTCAGCCCCTCTGGCTACTGCTGGGACTGGGGGATCCCAACAGGGAGCCCCCCAGCCTCGGCGACAGGCAAGTCCAGTGAGACCTGCTTCCTGCAAGCTGCCTGCCGGGAGCTCCGAGACCTGGCGCTCTGCTGACAGGGGAACCTTGGGGTATCCCATCAGCTGGCAGCTGCCCTCGCTCCAGCTGACAGGGGATCCCTGGAGGTTCCCGTAGCGCTGGGTCTCGGAGCTCCCACTGCCTGAGAGCTACCTGCCAGGGCGGCCCCCAGGCAGCGGGTCTCTGTCGCCCTGGTTGGGGGCTTCCAATTGGGAGTCCCCAGCCCGGATGGCAGCCAGAGGGGCTGCTCGGGCCCCAAGGAGCCCAGGCAGCATCCCTGCAGCCCCGGCAAGTGGGGAGACACCAGGCTCGAGCCGCCCTGGTTGCCAGGGCTGCAGCCGCTGCTGCCCATGGAGCCGGCAAGCCAGGCAGCTCGGGGCTCGAGCTACCCAGCTCACTGGTTCCGGGCCAGCCACCTGAAGTGCCACAGCCCTCACTGACTCCCCAAGCCCAGCAGCTGGTCCCGGTGGTGCTCTAGCCCCAGGGAACCCCCAGCCAGCGGGCTTCAGCCTGCTGGGTGAACCCCCGAGGCAGCCCACTGCCAGCCAAAAGGCTGGCTGTGGCAGTGCATGGTGGGACAGGTGCCCATCATGCACTGCTCCTTGTAGCGAGAATTCAAAGGAGCATGTGAACGCTCTTTTGCACTACAAGGAGTGAGTGCGTACACACCAAAGCGCTATATTTATAGTGCTTTGCTTGTCCTGCAACAACTTATTGTAGGACAAGTTTGTCGTGCGTACATAGCCTTAGTTTTACCATTGATTTTATGGGGCCAGGATTTCAGCCACTGTCTCTGTACAATTCAGTTTGAAGGGATGGAGCTGAAGAAACAGGTGTATGTTTAAACTTTGCATTAAAGTACCAAGAAAGGAGTTCCTGCAGAAGGATGCTGTATTAAAATGCAGTTAAATTTTGGCTGTAAGTCTGTGTGGATCTCTGAAAAGAAACAAAAAGTAAGTCTGTAATGGTTAGGATCGAGAACACCTCGAAAAGATGACTGAGGCCAATGTCTACACTACACATTTACACTGGCATAACTTCATTGCTCAGGGATGTGAAAAATCACACCCAAGTGACATAGTTATACCAAGCTAACCTCCAGTGTAGACAGCACTCTATTGATGGGAGAGCTTCTCTCAAACACAGCTACCGCCTCTCGCAGAACTGAATTAAGTATACTGATTGGAGAAGCTCTCCTGTTGGTGTAGTAGTATCTTCTTGGATCATCTTCATGGATTCTTTGCTTCGGTTTTTACGGCTGAAGATGTTAGTGAGATTCCCAAACCTGAGCCGGCTTTTGTAGGTGACAGATCTGAGGAACTGTCACAGATTGAAGTGTCACTAGAGGAAGTTTTGGAATTAATTGATAAACTCAACATTAACAAGTCACCGGGACCAGATGGCATTCACCCAAGAGTTCTGAAAGAACTCAAATGTGAAGTCGCGGAACTGTTAACTAAGATTTGTAACCTGTCCCTTAAAATGGCTTCGGTACCCAAAGACTGGAAGTCGGCTAATGTAACGCCAATATTTAAAAAGGGCCCTAGAGGGGATCCCAGCAATTACAGACCGGTAAGTCTAACGTCGGTACCGGGCAAATTAGTTGAAACAATAGTTAAGAATAAAATTGTCAGTCACATAGAAAAACATAAACTGTTGAGCAATAGCCAACATGGTTTCTGTAAGGGGAAATCGTGTCTTACTAATCTATTAGAGTTCTTTGAAGGGGTTAACAAACATGTGGACAGGGGGGATCCAGTGGACATAGTGTACTTGGATTTCCAGAAAGCATTTGACAAGGTCCCTCACCAAAGGCTGTTATGTAAGTTAAGTTGTCATGGGATAAAAGGGAAGGTCCTTTCATGGATTGAGAACTGGTTAAAAGACAGGGAACAAAGGGTAGGAGTAAATGGTAAATTCTCAGATTGGAAAAGGGTAGCTAGTGGTGTTCCCCAAGGGTCGGTCCTAGGACCAGTCCTATTCAATTTATTCATAAATGATCTGGAGAAAGGGGTAAATAGTGAGGTAGCTAAGTTTGCAGACGATACTAAACTACTCAAGATAGTCAAGACCAAAGCAGATTGTGAAGAACTTCAAAAAGATCTCACAAAACTAAGTGATTGGGCATCCAAATGGCAAATGAAATTTAATGTGGATAAGTGTAAAGTAATGCACATTGGAAAAAATAACCCCAACTATACCTATAATATGATGGGGGCTAATTTGGCTACAACGAGTCAAGAAAAAGATCTTGGAGTCATTGTGGATAGTTCTCTGAAGATGTCCGTACAGTGTGCGGAGGCGGTCAAAAAAGCAAACAGGATGTTAGGGATCATTAAAAAGGGGATTGAAAATAAGACTGCAAATGTATTATTGCCCTTATATAAATCCATGGTACGCCCACATCTCGAATACTGTGTACAGATGTGGTCTCCTCATCTCAAAAAAGATATTCTAGCACTAGAAAAGGTTCAGAGGAGGGCAACTAAAATGATTAGGGGTTTGGAGAGTGCCTCGTATGAGGAACGATTGAAAAGGCTGGGCCTCTTCAGCTTGGAAAAGAGGAGACTGAGGGGGGACATGATAGAAGTATATAAAATTATGACTGATGTGGAAAAAGTGGACAAGGAAAAGTTGTTTAAATACTCCCATAATACAAGAACCAGGGGTCACCAAATGAAACTGATAGGTAGCAGGTTCAAAACAAATAAAAGGAAGTTCTTCTTCACACAACGCACAGTCAACTTGTGGAACTCCTTACCTGAGGAGGTTGTGAAGGCTGGGACTATAACAATATTTAAAAGGGAACTGGATAAGTTCATGGTGGCTAAGTCCATAAATGGCTATTAGCCAGAAAGGGGTTAAGAATGGTGTCCCTAGCCTCTGTTTATCAGAGGATGGAGACGGATGGCAGGAGAGTGATCACTTGATCATTGCCTGTTAGGTTCACTCCCTCTGGGGCACCTGGGCACTGGCCACTGTCGGTAGACAGATACTGGGCTAGATGGACCTCTGGTCTGACCCAGTACGGCCTTTCTTATGTTCTTATGTTCTTATGTTCACAAAAGCACCACAGCTTTCTAAACATAGACCTCCACTTAATGTAACTGATGCAAAAATCAGTCTGCAGAGAGCCTGGCACAGTAGCTCTCAGAGGTGTAAACTGTCCAATCATCTCAGTAGCAGCTTATTCAGATGTCTTGTGCAGAGTGACAAGCTAAGAAAGTGACCCACTCTTTCATGTCACTGGTTGGGAAATACAAATTTTTCCCTCTTCAATCAAGTTGAGCCCAGGGATGCTGGCTGGCCCCCGGTAGGTATTGAAGCCCCATAGTGAGGCCAAACTCAAAAAGCACCATAGACACTACTAAGTAGCATCTCATTTTGGTTATTGAATGGGTGGGACATTTTGTGGGTGGAGTTTATAGGCATACTGCCACTTTTCCCTCCTAATCTGAGCCCTAGTCAGGGCAATACGTGATCTAGCTAGTCTTTTCCATTTCTAAGCACTAGTACAGCTGCTAGAAAAGATTTGTGAAATCATTAAAAAATGCAGCACAAGCACAAAATCTGTTTGCTAGTATTCTGACGTGATGAGCGCTATCTACATGACACTGGTCAGGCCTAAACTGGCATTCTGTGTCCAGTTCTGTTAATGTACTTTAAGAAAGATGTGGACAAATGGAAGAGTCCAGAGGAAAACCAGCAAAATGAGAAAAGATTTAGCAAATCTGATTCATGAGGACACCTGGAAAAGCTGCCCACATTTAGTCCTGAGAAAACAAGAATGAAGGGACCTAATAGTAGTGTTTAGAAGACAGCAGCTGTTAGCAAGAGGATGGTGACCAATTGTTCTCCACCAAAGGCACGGCATCCTTAATCAGCAGCAAGGGACATTTAGATCACCTAGTAGAAAAATGTTCTAGCTAGGAGAGTTAAGCACTGGAACACACTTTCATGGGAGCTTGTGTAATCGCCACCAGTGAAGACTTTTAAAACCAGCATGGACAGACACCCACCAGCAATGAGCTAGATCACTGGTATCCAAACTTAGCAACAGGAACCAGTAATGGGTCCCAGTCCCGCAGGCATCCCCTGCTGCCACCGCCAAAGATGTAATTGTTGGGTCACAGACATAAATGATTTTTTTCAACTGGGTCCCAAGAAAAAGCTTGAAAAACACTGAGCAGGAGGGTCTTGGACCAGTCTCTGCACAAGGGACAGGAGCTGGTGACCCCCCTAGGTCAAGGCCCCTTAGTTCCAGCCCTACTCATCTGGGAATCTGTGAGTAAATTCTGCATGGCCCCTGATGTCAGGGGCCCCTGAGCCCAGGAGGGGCGTCCAGCCGTGTGCCTGTGCGCCTGCGGTCCCCGCGCTCTCTGTCAGGCAGAACGAGGAGCTACTACTTGCTAGGCCCCGCCAACACCACAGGCACGCGACTCTGCTCTCTGAGCTGGCTCCGGCCTCACGTCAATCACTCCCCGCGAAGCCAACGCGCACGCGTACAAAATGACTTCGACCCCACCCCTCCCCAGAGCGCTCTGTGACTCTTCCACAGCCGCAGCACTGTGCGCATGCGCAAGAAATCCGAGGCTCGGTCAGCCGCATCCTTCCGGGCTGCAGATGTACGCATGCCCAGTGATTTGAACTGCGGCCTACGTCACCAAGATGAGCTCCTGCGCCGTTGGCGCATGCGCCTTGAGGCTCAGTCAGTCCTTTTGTAATTCCGCTCAAAGCAAGTGCAGCGCATGCGCTTTTGGTGACACGCCTCGGCGCGGCCTTGCGCAGTTAGCCTGAGCCAACCAGCGACGTCTCTTTGCCTCCCTGCCTTGGAGGGAGGGGCTGGCCCGCCACGATCCCATGGTGCAGCGCGGCGTCGACCCCCAGCCGTCAGTGGTGGCCGCCATGTTGTGTTAGTTTGTTGTTCTCCTGCGGCCGAGGTGCGGAGCAGGCGGCGGGAGGAGGGAGCAGCCTCGCTCCCTGCAGCCAGGCGCGGAGCGGTGCCTGCGTCCGGCCTCGGGGTCTTCGCCGCCGCCCGAGATCTCTTTGCAGCTGCGCTGCCAGCAGCCGTCGCCCGGGCAGGAGGAGGCGCCATGGCTGCCGCCTTGGGAGGAGCAGGTAACCGAGACGTGCGGGGCGAGGCGGGCGGGCGGCTGTGGCACACGGGGGCCGGCGGGGAGCTAACGAGAACGCCTCCCATGGGGCCTAGCGGGGAGGGGGAGGGGGTATCGAAGTGGCCATTGTTCTGGTCAGTTTCGCGGCTGTTCGACGGGCTTCAGTTCCCCGGCCGGGCTCCTCAGTTCTGCTGCCTGGGGCGAGGGGGGGCCGCAGCCTCGTCTCGGAGGCCTCACTGATTCCCTCTTAGAAAGATCTCTGCATTCGTCAGGGCTGCGCGCTTTTAACATGGAAAGCTTTTCTGTTTTGCAGTGTTGGCTCTCTGCTGCCCAGCACAGGTACAGCAGGTTTCCCGAGCTCTGGAGTAGACGGCAGCTACTAGCTCAACTTACATCTTTCATGTTTAGTTATAGGCTTTGGTTCCACTGGCGTTTGTAATCTGTCTGTGGCCACTTCCCCAGTATTAATAACTTGCCCTCATAATCAGTTTGTGAGGGAGTTATTCTGAGTGTACAAAAAGAGAACTGAAGCTCAGGCAGATCAATTGACTTGCTCTTAGTGGCATTGAAAATAGGTGGCAGAGCCAGGAATTCAAGGCCAGAACTCTTAAACCACGTGGGTGTTCATCCTTGAGTTGCATGAGTCTATAAAATTAAATAACATTGCTTTATCTTGTCCTGTCCTAAAACGTTTCAGGCAACATTTTGCATGTTTAAAAATGAGTACATTTTGTAGGAGATTAAAATGGAAGAGATTTGCTCAGTCACATTTTAGTGTCACCTCTTTGCTCTGTTGCCCTTGGGAATCAGTTTCATTAGGAAATCTACTTATGTTTTTTTAAACACTTTAAAAAAAGTTAGGTTAACTGATAGAATATTGACTCTTTGATAGAAACAATGGTGAGTTATGATTATCATTCACAGTAATTATGAGTAAACCCAGTAGAGACCAAGATTTACTGACAAGTAGCTGTCATTAGGCTGAACATGGCTTGTACTTGTCTACACAGACCGGTCAGGTGTCATGATGTTGACCATGACTAGCCTGGTGGTTAAAAAGCAAGTAACCATAATTAAGGTTCCCAGTGAAGATAAGCCCTTTAAAAAAACCAAAACTGTCAGTGTTTAATTTTTCAAAGTTTAAAAAGGTGGGGGGAGGGTTGAGATGAGAGTAGGATCATTCCCTGTTTGTAAATACTTTTGAGGGCCTTAAGTTTCAATGGTGTCAAATATTGTTATGCTTGTTTTTTCCAAAAGCTGTTTGAGGTGACTGGATCAAAGAAACTAGAATATTCACTATGTGAAAGTAAACTCTGAAAACTTAGGTTCTGTTACTGAGGTTTTTAAAACTAATATTGTAAAAGCACTTGATATTTTATGGGGAAGAAAGTGTAATTCTGTGTGTATATAAAAGCTATCACAAGCTACATGGGGATTCTTTTGTGTAAAAGTGTGTGCATGACAGGCAGAATCAGGGTGTGGAAGCTGATTGAAATGTTATTTCAAGCTACACTTATATTTGTCTTAGGGTGGTACTTAGGAGCCCTGGTCATGGACCAGGACCCCATTGCACTAAGTGTGGATCAAAAAAAGTTTGTCAACACTGTATTCAGCAGTCAACACTGTATTCAGCAATCAACAGTGGGGGTGAGATATGGTCCTTGTCCCAGTGAGCTTACAATATAGGCTATCTCTTACTGATCTCCCTCCTCCCCACCCCCACAAAGTGTTGCATATTGAAATAGCTATCTTGATGTAAGATTGTCTTTGTCTGTGCTATCAGTGTAACTAGTAGAGGTAAATCCTGGGGTGGGTGGTTATTAAATATTATTCAATATTACAGCATCTGAAACTTTTACTGTAGAAATAGAAAGACTGTTCCTTTTCAAAGAGTCTTCAATGTGATTTTCAACAGAAGTTGTAAACAGTAGGCCAGAGGTGTGAGGAGGAAAAACAAGGAACATAACAATGAGATCATGTGGTTACTCAGTGTAGGTATGTACCCATCTTAGTTGGTCAGTTTTAAAAAATCTGCATTAATGATGTAGATTCAGTTCTTGTTCCCATTGCATAAGTGAGTTTTAATGAATGAGAAGAGGAGGGTAGTGGCTGGGTGGTCCAGAATAAGCACGCTTCTTCCTGTGTAAAGTAAAGAGATAGAGATGATTGTGGGAGAAGTGGATAGGTTGTAGCATTAAGGATGGTGTCATTAGCTGGGTAGATGTCAACACCGTAAAAGACAATATTGGTTCTTGTGGCTTTGTAAAGGTAAAAAGTTGAAACTTGATGTGGTGAAGAAGTGGGGAGCCAATAATGGGTGCAAAGATGGAATATGAAATGGTCAGAGACGGTGAGCAGATAGCTTGAGCCAAGTGCATTTTATATGAATTGGAAGGGAGATGATGTGTCAAGGAATTGGTGGAGGAAAAGGCTGCAGTAGAAAGGCTGAGTTTGAATGAGAGATTCAGCTTGTGGGATAGAGAAGGATCCACAAGAGAGAAAACATAATTTCTGCCACTAGCCCTCTAGCATCCTTCATCTTTATCTGTTGCTGGTCATTACAAAATTTAGAGGTGAGGTATAAGTTCTTCTGAATACTATACAGGTTTAGTTGAAATCGTGTGCCTCGCTTCACTGTAACTTAATTTCTTTTGACAATAAAACCCAGAACCTAAAGAAAGATTCTGTTTTTGTGCCAGCAGTCAGATGGGCAGAGTTCTGGACATTCTTGTGTTCCTAAGATGCATGCTACTTTGTCATGCTGTCTGACAGTTTTCCACTACTGTTCATGTTCCAATTTGGCTTTATTGAAACCTACTTGTGACAAGGGCCTACCAAATTAACGTTTTGAAAATTACTTTGATTTGAGGTTATGGACCAGTGCCAGTAAGGCATCACTACTTTGAGGAACTAGTGATGGATAGATTTGGTTTTAGCCATGAAAATTTGAAACCTTTGTTATACCTTTGGAAAGTTGTATAAGTCTTATTACCATCTGAATACCATTCTGATTACCACAGGACTTGATGAACCCGGGGCACCAGGTCACCATGGCATGCAGGGTTTGTAGTGTGGCGCCTAGCTCCACCGTGGAACTGTAGCAGTGTAGAGCCTCCTGGTGTCTAAAAATAAAGCTGCCGGTGCCTGTAGTGGTGCTCAGGGGATTCGGTGCCATTTTGATGGCGTGGGACTCTGCACCACCGCTAAAAGTGATAGCGGTGGTTTTTCAGCGACGGGGGTGTCCCAGCTAGGCACCTTGGTTTGAAGCTGGGTGGCAATTTTGTCGAACCCTGGATTACATCTTTCTGGGCTAATTCTATATGACCTTAGCATCAGTCATTTCGACAACTGCTAAAGTCTACCCACTGTGTTTACTCTTTCTAAATCCAGAACCTCTGTTTTCAGGTGGCTTAGAGCTTTACTGTCTAGTGTATTTGTGAGACAAGGGCTAAGTTAACATGGGGGAGAACCAGCTAATCAGAATGATGTGAATATATTTTCTGTAAGTTCTATTATATTTTACCTGGCATAGCTTAGAACATTTTTTGTGAATTAGTAATTTTTCTAAACACTGGTTCTAGGTTAATGAACAGCAAGAGAGCACTGCATAATCTCCAACAATATACCATTATTAATTAATATTATTGTTTGCTAATTGTTTGCCATGAACGAAGACCCCAGACTGTTGTAAATCATTAAGTTGCTTGATAACAGATACCTGAGACTTTTAAAAGGGGAACAAAAAATAATTTCAATAAATACCATTACCGATCTGCACGTAATTTGATGAATAGTTTTATTTTGTCATGTGACAGTTAAGCAAAACTATATGTATTCTGCAGGTTTTGAAGAGGCAAAAAGATATGAAGTACACTAATTGAGGGCCAAATTGTGAAATCCTTATGTTTGTGGTGAGCTCTTACTTATTGAAATACTCCCTGTGAAATCATTGGTACTTTATGAATAAGAGTTGTGCAGTTTAGCCCTGAATGAATACTGTGTGTACGTGTACGTGTGTACACTTGTTTGTGCTGTCATGTAATTAAGGTAATTGGGATGAAAATGCCTTTTGTGTCATGCAAACTGAATGCATGATTGTTTTGTTATAAAATAAGGCAGTGTCTTAAACCCTAGATATGGAAGTCTTGATGTTTCACATTGTATTAACAGCGTGCCCAGGGTTTGTAGCATAACACCTAGCTCTGTTGTAGAACTGCAGCAGCAAAGCAGCCCCTGGGGCCTAAAAATAGAGCCACTTGCGCCTACAGCAATGCTCTGCAGATTCAGTGGCGGGGGGAGGAGGGACTCTGCTGATGATGAAAGTGACGGTGGCAGTTTTTTGTTGGTAGTGGTAGGGGGTGTCCCATAGGTGCATTGGTTTGAAGCGGGACACCTAGCTGGATGGCAATTTTGTTGAGCCCTGGTTTAAATCCAGTCTAGATTGAAGGAATTGCAGTTCTTAAAAAGTTGCTCCACATTTTCACCTCCAAGTATTGTGTTACAATCAAATAAAGATAAATACATGTTGAGAAACTTTGTTGTACAAACAATAGTATGAACACAGTTAATATTATAGCTAGGCAAAATAATTGTTTAAAACAGTTCTAATTTACGTATGTTGTGTAAAGACCCTTGAAAATCAAAACAAACAAGGAGTCCTGTGGAACTTCTAAAGATTAACAATTTTGTTTGTTGCTTGAACTTTCGTGGGTGAATCCCACTTCATCAGTAATTTCTAGGGTCTTGTTTGTTTTGCTGAACTAGACCAATATGGCTACCTCTCTGGAACTTTAGAACATCTATGTAATTCAGAGAAGGGTCACTGAAAGAGACATTGCACTCATCTATGTTGTTGGGGGAAATTACAATTTGTATTTTGTCAGATTGTACTCTTGCTTCTTGGAAATGTAAGCTTTACTGCACCAGTTTCTCCCCCCCAATGAACCCCTACCGCCTCCCTCAACTTAACTGCATAGGGAAACCAATGTATATGCAAAGATGATAAACTGAAAATAACATTCAAAGCATTATCTGTATTTAAACTCAAAACTTATAATTGAAATGTAACATTATGTACAGAGTATATTTAGAAAATGGGACTATTTGCTAAGGTGTAAATAAAATCAAGGTATAATGTTTATGTTCAGCATTAAATTGAATACAGTAATGTCGTGTCCAGAGGTGGTAAGGTTACGCAGCGGTCATGGAGATCACACGTTACACAGGAGGAGACTGAGCTGGTGCGTTTATTGTCGTGGTGGGCTCCGCAGTGCGAGCATGGACAGGCCCAAGGTTCCCTGGCAAGGGGCGGCAGTTAGGCCCAAGTCGCCTGCCTGCTTACAACGGTGGCCTGAGGCGCCCTGATTGGCCCGGACTAGCCCCGGCTTGGCTAGTCCTGAGAATAAGGCCGTTGTGGGGGGGCGGGGAGGGGAGTGGCAGTCCGCCCCAGGTAGCTCCTCTGCGGCTTTCCTGAGTTTGGCGTACGGACTGCGACTTGACCCTGTCCCAGGGTAGTTATATACCCCATGCACTCGTGCTGGTGCCTTGGTCTGGGGCGTTATCTTATCTGGGCGCAACTTTTTGTCATTACAGTAACACGGGCAGTTGGCCTCGCTGTTCCTCGGGTGACCGCCTATGTCCAGCACAGTGAAGCTGAATCATCACTGTAACCCCCAAAACAAAAGCTACGTAGAATAAGCCCCCCCAATGCGCCCATTGCTATTTCGGCGGTGTGTCCTGGTGTTGTCTGATTGGCAGGAGAGGTTACGTTTCCGAGTTCCAAAGCCGCTGCCGCCGCACTTGTCAACAGTGGCAGGCCCAGCAGGATCTAACTTAGCAGGTTAAGACAATGTGAATGACTTAGGACTCGGCGGCGGCCGCTTCTGCTTCCATTCCTGCAAAGCATGCTCAAATTTACTTAGCGGTGTTCGGGACCATCTGGACCCGTCAAATAAAATGGTCTCTTCTCCCATTTTCCAGCTTTCCCTCCATTTTAAGAAAAACTTTCCTGTCCTGCCCTGAAACAGTAGTGGCTTGGTTACTTTGTTAAATACCTGTTGAGGAAGCAGCTAACTAAACTACAGGCAATTGGATCATACTGTAGGATATGTTTTTTTCCTTACTTAAATATTTTTGGACAAGGAGAAAATTTACAAAGTTTCTTGACTTTAACCGAATAGTGGGATGTTATGGTATCCAGTTATTGTACTTCAGTCAGCAGTAGTGAGAAGTGCTGAAATTAAATGAAACATACAGAGTGGATGTAAACGAAAGCAATTTAAATCACAGTTTTTAATTTTGTTTACTATCTGTACTTTTTAGTTATTTTCCTAAAGAAAAGTTGGTTCAGATTGGTTGCTAAATACCAAAACATGATTATTTGCAGTTGAGTATAGCCTCTGCACTAAATTTGGTGCTTCCTTTAGCTAACCAGGAAGATCTGTTACAGCTGTTCACATTTATTTAAGCAGTTTTATAGCATAATTTACAAATATAAAAATTAAGAATCTGAATAAATTCATTATTTTAGAAAATAATACATGATTATTTAGTAGATCATTTTTTGCTTGTGATTTGTCATGATCTATTTGGATGAAAAATTTAAAATTTAATTAAAAATACATAAAATCAACATATTTTTTTTTTATTAGTTAGATAAAACTACCTGAAATGGGCTGGATACATGAGAAAAAGTTTCATAAAATGTATTAAAACCTTGTCTTTAAACTAACTGAAATAGTAAACAAAGGAAGAATTATCTGTAATTAGTGAATTGAACGGCTTGTTTCTGGGTCAACATGTCCTTTAGAACTAATAAAACATCCTTTCACAGCTCATTTTTATTCATAGATTGGAAGAGGAAAACAAACTTTCCTACTTTTTCCGCTCTCTCTTCTAATTGAACTGAACTAGTTGCATCAACCCACATAAAAACATTGTTTGTGTCTACAGAAGAGTGACTGCTGTCAAAAAGTTTCAAAGGGGTAGCTGAGTTAGTCTAGGTCAGCAAAACAAATAAGGAGTCCTGTGGCACTTTTAAAGACTAACAGATGTATTAATCAGATGAGCTTTCGTGGGAGGAAATAACACTTTGTCAGACACTTTGAAGATGGGGATCTTACAGAATGGGAGAAATTAAATGGAGGGAAATGTATGACATTTCTTTGGCATTTTCGTCACATGATGGCATAAATCAATGCCACCCTGCCTTATATATTGAACAAACAGGACAGTCTCTGCTCAAAAGGATAAATGGACATAAGTCTGACATCAGAAATTGCAACATTCAACAACCAATAGGGGAACATTTCAATCTGCTTACTCCATTGACGACTGGACAGTGCTTAAACAAATGAATGACAAATTGCAGGTTCAAAGAGAAACTGCAGAATTGGAACTTTTATGTAAATTCGACTCCGTTGCCTCAGTGTTAAACGGGGACTATGGATTTTTTTCTCATTACAACAGGTGATTTGACCTTACCTTCCTCTATGTAATGTTCCTCTATTTTGATTTGCTGTTACAGCCTGACCGGATCCTGGGTCATACATTTCCCTGCATTTAACTTCCTTCCATTCTGTACGTTCCCCATCTTCAAAGTGTCTGATGAAGTGGGATTTTCTCCCACAAAAGTTTATGCGATTAGTAAATTTGTTAGTCTTTTAAAATGCCACAGGACTCCTAGTTTGTTTTACTGTCAAAAACTGGTTTAACACTTCAGTGAGTCCTGGTTCCAGATACTTAGTGACTTCCACTTGTTCAGGGGTTTGACTTTATTTAAACTTGGCAGCAAATGTACTACTAATATTCTTAAAAAATAATTTAAATTATTGTAATAGATAGTGGTAAATTTAGGCGTTAATGTAGGTTGTTGTTTCAAATTTAATTTGATCTAAAAAATGTATTTAAATTTTAAAAATTCAGTTGAAATAAAAGAAGGTTGAATTTTATCCACACTGAAAACACCACCTTTCACACTATTGGAGGCTTGCAGACCATTTCTGCCTGGTGATTTTGAGTGTGTGAGGGAGGGAGAATTATGTGGTCAAGTACTTTGATTGGATGAGACGTCTTGGGCATCTAATCCAAATGAAATGCTTGGACACTGCATCTAAACAGCAAATATATAGGACAAGCTTTTTCTTAGCCTGCGTTGGTATCTCTATAGGAAGCTTTATAAGAGTATTGCTATGCAGTCTTCCAGCTGATTCATCTACCACTCTCATGGGATCTTTAAAGAATTTTTTTTTGTAACCCGGGACACACATCGTTCTATATTTTAGTGCAGGCTTTTAAAAAAGTAGCTAGTAGATATGGAAAGAAAAATGAGATCTCCTTTCTCCGTGGAAGCTTGTCCTTAGAAAATCCTTATGATTTTCTTTTAAACAGGATAATACTTGTAAACATTACCTGCCATACAACACTCAGTATCAGAATATAATCAAACTACCAAATTATGGAAATGTGGCTATCCAAACCTGCAACAGTGTCCCATCATACCAGGAGAAATACAGTGCAAGGAAAAATATTATGAGTAAAGTGAGCCTAGTATGTTAAGAAATCCTAATGCGTGCTAAGAGATAGATGTTGATCCATTGCAGAGGAAGCCAATCTTGTCTAACAAAATGGTTGACTTTCTGGCAATATGTGTGCCTTTTTGCACTGATTTATTTCTTGGATAGTGGGGTTTATTTTGTTATATCATCATAGTGATACAGATCTAAACAATGGGCCTTTTTTCCCCGCTGATGTTTTTTTAGTCTACCCTTTAACTGGGAAATCCTGGTTTGTTTTAGCCCACAGATTTTCTTGTTTTCTTCCAGTGCCACTTGTGAAAGTTACATGTAGGGTGCTGCTGCCTTTAGTGAGTATCTTTCAGGATTTTCTAGTACCCAACTGGTGCTTTTCTGTCTATTTTGGAAAAGGGGGCGGGGGGGGGAAGAGTTGAGCCTTGCTTCAGGTGCCTGATATTATCCATGGTGAGGTGAGAAGAAGGAGATAGTCCCCCTGTTGACTTGCTACCTCCTGTGGGAGAGCCTCAGGTATGTATGTGGGTTATTAGGGGCCACTTTTGCAGTATTTCTCGTGGTTTCCTGTCAGGGTGGGGTTTATTTTTTTTGTGAATCATTCCTGCTGCTGTTTGAGAGTTGTGGCAACTATTTGGCTGTCAGTTTTATACTGCCTTGAATAGTCCCTTATAATATATGCTAAGTACTTATGCTAAACAATCCATTCCACCTTGCATTTTGCTGTGATGCTGGGGGTATCTTTCCCAGACGTGAAGATGAGGTCTGTGGGGCTCGAAAGCGTGACTGTCTTATCAAAAGAAAGTTGGTCCAGGAAAGATATTACCTCACCCACCTTGTCAGTCTTATAGTTGGTCTTTTGTGCTGGTGCTGGGGAGCTTTATTTTTTCTTTGCTTGTTATATTTTGTTTACAGGCATGTAACCATGCTTGACATTAACATGAACCGTACCACGAGAATTTCTCTGGGAGCGTCATCCATGCACACAGTGTAAAGCTTTATTTACTTTATTTTTGGTTGTATTGTTTGTTCCTGAAACAGATGCCTAAAAAGGAAAAAGAAACATTAGCATATTTGTAGCTTTAAAAATGGAAAAATTTACATTTGACTGTGACTTGCTATTCTCAGTACCAAATAACATTGGTAATACAATGAATCAAAGACTACTTTAATGCTTTGTATCTTGCAACCCATAAGTGTTAAAAATAAATGCTGTTCACCAGAGGTTCCTCAACTTCTTTCTATCATGATTCTCTTCTTGACTGTACAAGTAGCTATAACCCTCCTATGAGCTTTTCTAACAATACATTTTAATGTATTGAGTCAAATATTGATAGAACCATGGTAATTTGTAACTCACACTTTTGGTCTGTAGATTTTTTTTTTGTATTATGCTAGGCAAAGTACAGAAATGAAAGGCTAGTCCCTTTGCCCCAAAGATCTTACAGTCTAAATACATGATGAGACAACAGGAGAATACAACAGACAGACATGAGAGGCCCAAGATAAGTGACAATTATGATTCTAGTAATAGGCAATGGTCACAGCACACTGGCTGTTTAGCCATTTATTGTCTTTTGTAGGAATCATAGCAGATGTGACTTTAATGAGAGATTTGAAAGAGGATAAATGTAGCGTTGTGGAGCTCTACAAAGAGTTCCTCTCACGGATAAGGGATAGCATGGGAGAAAGAGCAAAGGTGTTTAGAGGACACTGATGAGTAATAAAGGGATTGATGGATGATAACGGCTGGTAGCATTGGTAGAGAGGAACGCCATGTCCTCAGCAGAAACTCTTACTGGAATAGTAATGTTGATTAGGACTGTGAATATATTTTTTTTGACACTATGCCGGGAAAAGCCCTGGTGTGGATAGCTATACCACAAAAGCACTTTTATACTAGTATAATTTATTTTGCTCACTGTAAACTATATTGGCAAAAACACACTTTTACTTGTTAAAGCTGAATCTATCGTAAGAGAGATTTTCTCAATGTACTTGCACCTTTTCTAGTGTAAACCAGGCGAAAGTAAAGGTTGATAGCAGCATGCTGTATAAGAAATAAGTAGGGTGAGGTTAAGCCCTAGAGAGCCATTGGATTTATTTACACACATAGGTTAAGAACTTGAGAATGGCCATACGGATCAGACCAATGGCCATCTAGCCCATTGTCCTGTCTTGTGACAGTGGCCAAGCCCAGTGCTTCAGAGGGAATGACTAGATCAGGTTATCATCAAGACAACAGAGTCCTGTGGCACTTTTAAAGACTAACAGATTTATTTATCGCATGAGCTTTTGTGGGAGAAAATCCCTCTTCAAAGCGTCTGACGAAGTGGGATTTTCTCCCACGAAAGCTCATGCGATAAATAAATCTGTTAGTCTTTAAAAGTGCCACAGGACTCTGTTGCCTTTCTACAATAGACTTACACGGCTACCCCTTTGGAGGTTATCATCAAGTGATGCATCCCATTGCCTGTTCCCATCTTCTGGCAAACAGAGACGAAGGACACTTTAGAGCAGGACTCGACAAAATTGGCTCCCAACTAGGCACCAGCAGTTTTATTTTTGGTTGCTAGAGAGTGCTCCTCCACTGCATTTCCACAGCAGAGCTAGTAGCCAGGCTACAAACCCAGGTCGCCATGGAGACCTGGTGCCCAGATTTTGTCGAGCCCTGCTTTTGAGCATGGTTTTGCATCCCTGCCCATGCTAGTTAATAGCCATTGATGGACTTGTCCTCTGAGTTGTATTGCTTTAACTATATCACTATAGTTAAAAGGTATAAATCCCCCCATGTGGGCACAGTTATACCAGCATAGCCTGTTCACTTTCTTGTACAGAATAAGCTATACTGGTATAAGGCATCTTTTTACATGCTGGGGGTGGGGTGGGGGTTGTACTGTTACATCTATTGGTTTAAAAAAAAAAAAATCACATCCCGACTGACATAGATATATTGTTATAAAAACTTCATGTGGACCTGGACAAGCATTTTAGCTGTGTGGGCAGAGAACAGGCTGGATCTTGGATGTTGTGGAGGAAGGAGTAGTAAAACTTTGATACTGCTTGGTTGTGGAGTGCTGCACTAATAAGCTAATAGTTGGGCTGTCTTGTGCTATGCAAGATGGCGGGCGGGGGGAAGCTGTATTGTTTCTTTGCCAAAAGAAATCTGGGCAAAAGGAATTGTTTGATAACTCATTACTTGCTTTTGGTTTGGAGTCTTGATTTTAATTGGGTCACAAGCTACTGCAAGCAATTTTAATGGTGTGCGAATGTATAATGACCATTATTGTAGTTTGAAAACTGTTATATTAGTGATGAGTGCCCTTGCTGAGATTTCTTTTTTTTTAATGCTCACATTGGTTTTTCCATGAGTACTCTCAGTTAAACCTTTACTTAAATTAGTCAAAAGGAAATTAACTAGGATTGGCCATTGAGTAGGGAATTGTCACAGAAAGATGCCCAGTTGAACTAGTGGACCTGAACACACAAGAAATTGTAAAGGTGTGGGTTTTTTTAAAGGCTCCATTTCAAAACAAACTGTCAAAAATCATTCTGAGATTGGCCCTAATTGGTATCCCTTGTCTTCAGAGGTAAATAATTGCACTTATTCTAGTTAGGTAAGTGATTATTTAAAAACAGCACCTGTCTTCCATTAAAACAATAAATATGTTAATAACAAATTCTAGTGGTTGCCCTTTTTCATATTATAACTATTCCAGTTGGAATTGGGGAAGGCATGATACTCATAAAAGATGACCTCTCAGGACAGACCAGGCAATTTGTATGAACGCTGCCTGCTGCAACTGTTTTATGGATAAATTGTACTTCAGTTTTTCAGGCTGCTAAATTGATGCTACTTACAAACAAATTAATTTAAAAAGTAAAATATTTTCTGGTAACCGATCAGCACAACTTTAGATAGTGTTTGGTTCTTTTGGCTATCTGAAATTTGGTTTCACTGCAGACATAGTGTACTTTCTGCTCTTGTGGCTGATGCAATGCTTGTAAATTTTTCAAACAATATGCTGACATCCTTTCTTACCTTTTATTGACAAGTTCCAAAGTGGTAGCTGTGTTAGTCTAGTTCAGCAAAAGAAACAGAGTCCTGTGGCACTTTTAAAGACTAACTAATTTAATGCATGAGCTTTCGTGGAGAAATCCCACGGCATCAGATGCAGTTTCACCTGCATTAGCAATAAGACCTGCCAAACTACCTTTTAATATCCTTTTGTATTAATTAAATATCAAATGCTAATAGGCATAGGTATTTACTGTCTAATTTAACAGGAGTTGCAGTAGAGAAAAATTGTAAAACAAAAAAGGGTAAGGTAGTAATTTCTATAAAGGACAAGTCATTGCTTCAGAATTAGAAAATCCCTCTGTTTCCTTTATATTCCAGTAAGAACTATTTAATGTAGTCGTCTTTTTTACAGATGATGACTTTGATCAGTTTGATAAGCCTGGTGCAGAAAGATCTTGGAGAAGAAGAACTGGAGATGATGACTGGGACAGGTAGTTAAAACATTTTTCATGTTCAGACTTTGAATTATATTACTTTGGTTTCTTGGGGTGACATGTTGTGTTCTGATCCTTAAAAGAGTGCAAATTTAGATATTAATAAAGCTGTTGGCAGCTGCATGTGTCAGCAAATGCTAAGTGTTGCCAAGCGTATACCTGCCTTTACAAGTTTATAGTGTGAAACTATGCACAGATACAATACAGCATAGAATAGATTATAAAATGTTGGTTGTGTGTAATTGTTTTTATAGTCAGATTTCTGACTACACTTTGCCTTAAATATTTGGTGATCTTAAGGTCTTTTAGCCAGTACTTGTACATAGTCTTCAGAGGCACCTGCGAGAAACAGCTGATAACGTTTGTTAAAACTTGTGACCTTTGGCTACCTTTTTAAAAATTCATGTCTTTAATGTGATTCACTGTGTGGGGGGATGGTGGATTTTGTTTTTTAGATTTTCTGTTTAAAAAAAAACAAAACTATTGAACGGATTTGGAAGTATAACCAGACTTAATAGATAGGCAAAGGTATGTTCTTTTGTATCAAGTCCTACAACCCAACTATACTTACCAAACTACTTGCTAAGAAGATTTACACTTTCTTTTCCATGCCAGCAGCCTAGTGATTTGTTCAGACATTTAGGATAGTGAAACCAATTTAGAGTAGAATCAAAGGAAGTCCCTAATTGATTTAGTGCTTTTGTCTGATCATCTGCTCTGTTTACAAAGCAGTATTTATCTTACTCCAAAGTCATGTCTGTGCTACATATTTTTGCTGCTGCAAGTTACGTTGGCATAAAGCTGCTGCAGGTAGTATATCATTGGTGCGTATGCATGCCTGGCTCCCTCCTTTGGTGCTGTGTATACTCACCAGAACTGCTTTTTTTGATGCACAGTTTTGTGCACTATGGGTTGGTATCCCAGTGTGCAACTGACCACTGTCCAGCGCATTGTTGTCTGCGAAGTTTGGCAATGCATGTTGGGGTAGAAACAAGTCACGCAGTGGTAACTGGGATTGCAGGGTCAAATTCCCATCACACAACTTTTTCCACCCCACAATTCCATCTCTATCCAATAATTTTTGCACCTGTTTTGTTAATCCCATGAATCTGCTATGACGTTCCCCATGGTAGAATCCAGACTGGAGAACAGTTCTCCAAGTTTGGGTGCCTTTTTCACTGCTTCACTGTGAGAGCAAGCGCTCCCGATCTGTCCACATACAGCCTTCAGCATAGTCCTGTGGCACTTTTAAAGACTAACAGATTTATTTATAAATAAATTTATAAATAAATCTGTTAGTCTTTAAAAGTGCCACAGGACTCTGTTTTTCAGCAATAGACTAACACAGCTACCCCTTTGGAACTAGCCTCCAGCATGCAAGTCACTCCCACGTATACTGTATGAGTGCAATAGCCATTGATCCATAAATTATGCTGTGGGCATAACACCAGTAAAGTCTCAGGCCTAGACTTTTCCCCAGAAATGTGCATCTTCTGTTGTCGAAGGGGGTACTGGGCAGTACAAGCACATGTAAAGTCCATCACTTTATTAATGGAAAATGACATACACAATCCTTGTTATCTGAAATGGAGTTTCCCAAGCACTTCAATCCAAACACACACTGGCTTAGTTAAAACAATTATTAACTACAGAGAGATCAATTTTTAAGGAACTACAAGTAAAGAGACTCAAAAGTCAGAACTGCTTAAAATGAAAAAAAAGATAAAACGCAACCAAGTGAATTCAAAGCAAAAGTTTCTCTAACCATGAGCTCTGGCATTCTTTCTACTGGTTAGAATCTTTCCAAACAGAACCTCCCCCCCAGTTCAGTGTTAATTTTTTAGTCTGTCTTGTGTTGTTGATACCACGAGTAGAAATGAAAAGCAAGAGATATTTTGCGGCCTCTGTTCCCCTTTCCTATAGCTCCCTTTCTTTGAAAATCATCTCTAGCTGAGATTCAGGTGCAGCCATGTTCCTGTTCCTGGATCTGTGGGCCAAGTTGTGCCTCAGTCCTCCAGTGCAGGGAAACCAAAATGAGAGCTGCATGTCAGTAGAGACGTAGGTGGTAATTGCACATTGGAAATTTGTAATGCCAGGTTGGCAGTTGATCATCTCCTCTGTGCAGGACTGTGACTCTTGGTAATGCACAGGACATAATGAATGGATTTGCAGAAATATGGTTCCCCAACTGCAGTGGAGTAATAGACGGGGCACACATCCCTATTTTGGCACCATGCCACCTTGCCGCAGAGTACAACAACAGAAAAAACTGTTTTTCTGTGGTTATGCAAGTGTCGGAGGATCATTTGGAATGCTTTACTGAGATCATGTCAGGGAACATTCATGATGCTTGCATGTTTAAGAACCCAGGACTGTTCAGAAAGCTACAAGTAGGGATCTTCTTTCCTGACCTGCAAATCACCAATGGTAAAATTGAAATGCCAACGGTTATCTTGGGGGTGGGGCGTCAGCCTTCCCTCATACTTCCCTAGGTCATCAAGTTAGAATCATAGAATAATAGGGTTGGAAGGGACCTCACGAGGTCATCTAGTCCAACCCCCTGCTAAAAAGCAGGACCACTCCCACTAAATCACCCCAGCCAGGGTTTTGTCTAACCGAGCCTTAAAAATCTCCAAAGATGGAGATTCTACCACCTCCCTAGATAGCCCATTCCAATGCTTCACCACCCTCCTAGTGAGAAAGTTTTTCCTAATATCCAACCTTGACCTCCCCAGCTGTAATTTGAAACCATTGCTCCTTGTTTTGTCCTCTGTTACCCTCGAGAACAGCCTAGCTCCCTCCTCTTTCGAGCAACCCTTCAAGTAGTTGAAGGTTGCTATCAAATCTCCCCTCAGTCTTCTCTTCTGTAGACTAAATAAGCCTAGTTCCTTCAGTCTCTTCTCATAAGTCATGTTCCCCAGCCCCCTAATCATTTTTGTTGCCCTCCGCTGGACTCTTTCTAATTTGTCCACATCCTTTTCTGTAGTGGGGAGCCCAAAACTGGACACAGTATTCCAGATGCGGCCTGACCAGTGTCGAACAGAGGGGAATTATCACATTTCCTCGATCTGCTGGCAATACTCCTACTGATGCAGCCTAATATGCCATTGGCCTTTTTGGCAACAAGGGCACACTGTTGGCTCATATTCATCTTCCCGTCCACCATAACCCCCAGGTCCTTTTCAACAGCGCTGCTACTTAGCCGTTCGGTCCCCAGCCTGTAGCAGTGCATGGGATTTTTCTGTCCTAAGTGCAGGACTTTGCACTTGTCTTTGTTGAACCTCATGAGGTTTCTTTCGGCCCAGTGTTCCAATTTGTCCAAGTCTCCCTGGATCCTGTCCCTGCCCTCCAGAGTATCTACCATTCTCCCCAACTTGGTGTCATCCGCAAACTTACTAAGCACGTAGTCTATTCCATCATCAAGATCATTAATGAAGATGTTGAATAGAACCGGCCCCAGGACCGACCCCTGGGGCACTCCACTTGTTACCGCTTGCCAACCAGACATCGAGCCATTGATTCCTGTCCGTTGATCTAACCAGGTTTCGATCCACCTTACGGTCCACTCGTCCAACCCATACTTCCTTAACTTGCCGATGAGAATGCTGTGGGAAACCGTATCAAAAGCCTTGCTAAAGTCAAGGTATACCACGTCAACGGCTCTTCCCGCATCCACAAATCCAGTCATCTCATCATAGAAGGAATTCAGGTTGGTCAGGCACGATTTGCCCTTGGTGAATCCATGTTGACTGTTCCTGATCACTCTAGTTTCCTCCAAGTGTTTCAGGATGGATTCCTTGAGGACCTGCTCCATGATTTTCCCAGGGATTGAGGTGAGACTGACCGGTCTGTAGTTCCCCGGATCCTCTTTTTTCCCTTTGTTAAAGATAGGTACTATATTTGCCTTTTTCCAATCCTCCGGGACCACCCCCATTCGCCACGAGTTCTCAAAGATAATGGCCAGCGGCTCTGCAATCACTTCCCCCAACTCCCTCAGCACCCTCGGATGCAGTTCATCTGGCCCCATGGACTTGTGCACATCCAATTTCATTAAGTGTTCCCTAACCTGACTTTCCATCACCGAGGGCCGCTCTTCTCTCCATTCCACGTTACCCCGTGTAGTAGCCTGGGAGCTGGCCCTCCATGTGAAGACTGAAGTAAAAAAAGCATTGAGTACTTCAGCCTTTTCTGCATCGTCCTCCACGAGGATGCCTGCCCCATTCAGTAAGGGACCTACACCACCTCTGATCCTCTTCTTGTTGCTGGTATACTTATAGAACCCCTTTCTGTTATCCTTCACATCTCTTGCTAGCTGCAACTCCAATTGTCCTTTGGCCTTTCTGATTTTATCCCTGCAGTCCCGAGCAATATTTTTATATGCCTCCCTTGTCATCTGTTGTACATCTACTACCTCAACTGCACAAAAGAAAGATTCGATTACTGTCTCAGCAGATGCGGAATGAGAATTGAATGTGCTTTTAGTAGACGGAAGGCATGCTGGTGCTGTTTTACTCACAAGATAAGATCTTAGAGAAAATTATTCCAATTGTTATCGCTGTCTGCTGTGTCCTGCATAATATCTGTGAAGCGAAGGGAGAGAGTTGCCACTGGTGTGGACTGCAGAGGTGGAGTGACTGCTGAATTGGAGTAAACAGACACAAAGGCCATATGTGGAGCTTTGCAGCTCAGGAGGCTTTCCAAGAGCACTTGAACGGAGTGCCACAATAATTGGCTGTGATGTACCGTGCTCTATTGAGCTCTAGAGTTTGGGTGCCTGTTGCAAATTGTGTGGTGCTAGCTATGAATGCAACAATGTCAGTGCACCAATTAATGTTGCACATTTAGGATTTTAGGCTACGTTTGTCACTGATCCTGTAAGTTGTCAGTGTACAGTACAATTGCGGGTGCTGTTGTTACCTCCAGTCATTCTGCAGTATATATTGGGAACTGATAAAGATGAATTATCTTCCAAACAATTCAGTTCTATTTATTCCTGAAAACACCTTAAAAATTCTGTGCAAGTTAAAAGCAAATACATTAAAACCGTAATAAGTGTACGGAACAGAGCGTAAAGAGGAGAAAGGAACAGTCATTTCCACTTTAGCTACATCTACATCAGAGGTGGTTTTTTCTGGTCACTGTATGTGATGCTCTGGTTGTCTATGTGGTGAGAGGAATGTTGGTGGGGGGGGCAGGGAGGTTCCATATCAGAGTTCTCCCTGGACTTGCAAAGGGAGTTGAGCCTGCAATTGTTGCATCTGTAGGTCTACTGGTGTCTTCATCTGATTGCTGCTGAAGAAGCCCCATTATGTCCTGATACATCTCCCTCTCCTTTTTCTGCTGGGACTATTGGGCTATTCTCCTGTCTACTCTTTCCATACAGTCTGCAGTATTCATTTTTCAGGCCCTGTGTTTACTGTCTGCTGCAGCAATGGCTTGTAGGATCTTGCAGAACATGTCATCCCAAGTCTTTTTTTTCCTCCTTATCTGGCTCAGGTGCTCCTTGGGTGTGGAAGAGGAATCCCCCAATTGTAGCAGCCACAGATAAAAGACATAGGTACCTTGCCAATATAGCCACACTGGAAAGTGAAAGTTAAGATTTGGATCTCCCCTAAGGTTTTAAATAAGACATGCTTATTGACACTCTTGCTTCAGAGTTCTTGTGCATGGCACCACTCGGCACACTAGCCATGATGAGTGTGACTTACTGGGGTAAGAGAAATGAGGGAATTGCTCTGTTGCATGAAACTGAGTTCAGGGCGATGGCAGGGAATGCTGGCCCCGTTTTTCACAGGCGATGGTTGTTTTAGCTGATATTTCCTGAGGAGAGCAAAGACAAAGCACAGCTGCTGCAGGTGTCCTGAAGGCGCACAGGCCTGTATGCTACTAGCCTGTTTACTGCAGTGGTGCCTGCCAAAGATGATTGTTGACTGGCTTGGGAAAGTGCCCTCCTGCAGGGGAAGAAATAAGCAACCCTCCCTAGAAACCTTTGAGAGGATTGCAGTACACCTCCGTGGAAGTTTCATTGAGATCTGGCAGGATGAATCAGTGGGACATCCTTGTGTTCATGAGAAATCTATTCCGCATTTCTTCCCTTTGTCCCTTAGTCTGATTCCACAGCGACATAAAAAGCAGATTAAAAACTCTACCTCTTTGTTGTACCACTGCCTCTTCAAGTATGAGTAAATTAAATCGATTAAAGTAAATTAAAGTAAATCGATAGCTGTGTCCTGCTGAATTGGGGATACCATCATCATAATGGTAAACAAATTTACATGTAACTGGTGTTCCTTTTCCTCCACTGAGCTTCCCTATGCTTGTCTGGACTGCAGTGGAGTCTCAAACAGGTCCTAACTTGTGGCTTAGCTGGATTCCCTGGTTGCATGTCCCCCATTGTCATTCTCTTTTTCCTCCACTTCCTCTTTATTCATAGCAGGAGCAATTGGTTTGGGCTCCTCTGAGGTATCCACTGTGATGGTGGGCTCTCCCCCAAGTGTCGCATGCAACTCTGAAAGCAGCAGGTTTCTGGATCAACTGTTGGCCACCCTGTGAAGTGCCCGCCATAGTTCTTTTGCTTTTAGGGGGCACTTGTGCTGATCCCTTTCAGACCCCTTTTCCTGCTCCTCGTATCTGGTCTGCTTGTAGATATCCACAGTTTTGTTGTTAGTGCATAGCTGTATTTTCACAGCTTCTCCTCACAGGCCCTGGGGATCTAATATCCCTTGTCTACTCCAGTCTGAAGCATGTAGCAACATGGTCAGTTGGGCAGTTGCACACAATGGTGAGCTGTTAGGTATGCTCACCAAGATGAACAATCAGGAAAAGACATTTAAAAAATTAGTGAGTTTCAAGGTGTGGTGGCCGTGGGCTTGTTGGCTTCTGGTCTTGTAACTAGAGCCTGCATGTATACAAATATGTGGATCCACATCCACAGGAATTAGCTTTCATCCAACTCGTAATCTGCCCTTCCTCTTTTCGATTTACCTGCATCTGCTCATCAGCTGTTTTGGAGACAGCAGCCCTCCATGAGTTGTTCAGCCCTTGCCACCCCAAACAGCTGCTGAGTCCCATTAGCAGCCTAACAGCTGTGACCATCTGGCCATGATCTGCAAGAAATGATTGCAGATATCCGTATCCCATTTGCAGGACTCTCCTTATAACTCTTGGGCAGTGCAGTTAGCAGCTGTGGCTAGTGTTGGGCAGTGTAGAAAAGCTGTTAGAGCCTACACTCAGTACATCGATGAGGGCTTGTGTAGGTGGTGGTACTAGACCGGTGTAATGGAGAGTTTACATGGGTGGAACACGTGTAAGTGCAAACAAATGCACAACTAGGTCAATGCAAGATAGTTACATTGACTTAAGTGTAATATAGACCAGGCCTACAGAGTTTCCTTTGGGATAATGCCCTGGAAGTGCAGAATTTATCAGCTAATTTTTACTTGCATTCCAAAGTAGTAACTGACTCCTTGTCGGCTGTTGCTCAGCAGATGGAGGGAAGTTGTCACAGTCTTGCATGAGAAAAAGGGAGTAGAAATCCTAGGTTCCTGATTTTTGCTGCCTTCACTCTTAGTAGATATTAAGAAGAACTGATTTTATTTCACTACAGTTGACTTCCACTGAGAGTGAATAGGTGGCCTTCCAGAGGTGGGCCACCTTCTTCCTATCCCATCCCCACACCCGCCACGGCCCCCAGTAACTGCAGGGTTTTAAGAAGCCTCGTGCTGCTATTGTTATGGTGCGAATGACACTGTTTGCCATGAACCTTTTGTTACAGTAAAATTCTACTTACAATGAAGCTCTTTTTAAGAAAATGGGGAAACTTACTTAGTAAGGAGTTGGAGCAAACAAAGGTTCAGGTTTTGAGGAGACCTAATCAATTTCTTTAAATGTGGAAAGGATCTTTATTGTGCTTCATGATTTTGTTTTACTTTGCTTTGTATTTTTTGTCCCAGCATTAATTGGACAGTACAAATGTGATCTGCTTCATTCATGCAAAGTGGACATTTTTTTTATTGCAGTTGCTTATAACTACCAGGTGCTTATAACCCAAGATAAATAATAAACTAATAAGATGAACAGAAATAATATACTTGGTGCAATAATTTTACATTTTATTCTGGAGAGGTAGTGACCTCAAGTAGTAGTTTGTGCTGCAGTGCTGAGGATCAGGGTTAAAACCCTGTGGATTTGTGATGAGGGGAAGACAGCTGTTACAGTTGCATTTTCTTTTTCTTAAATAAACTTCACAACACCTAGGGAATTGTACTCACAAAACTATGTAAAGAGTGTGTTTTTTAGGTTGCAGTGTTGTTTGTCAAGCACTCATAGGTTAGGAAATGCCATACTGAGCACCCATAATTCTGCCCTCTTGTGTGTGTACATTACAGCCTCTAATTACATAATATAATACATTCCACATGACACTTGCCTCATTCAGTACACAGGCTTGGTGCATATGAGGGCAGAGTCAAGCTTGTATGGGCAACTGTAAATGTGGCATTGCCTAAATTTCAGGTGCTGCTTCATGCACCCTAGATGATGATCTTCTAAAATGTTAAACACAAGAAAAAGGAGTGAAAATTTAATCATCTCCCATGGCTTCCATCTCTTTGGATCTCTGCTTTTCTGAAAACCATCCCCCAACTCTGAAGCCCTTTTGGATTCTTTGATCACCTTGCCTTACTTGAATATTGGAGCATGCTAAGCAGGAGTTGGAGACAAGTTCCAGAGGGGTAGCCATGTTAGTTTATTTGAGTAAAACAAAAAAAGGAGTTTGGTGGCACTTCTGTGGACTAACAGATTTATTTATCACATGAGCCTTCCCAATTTGTCAGATGAATGAAATGGAAAATATAAGGCGTTTGCTGTAAATATACAGATACAGAGAAAGGTTGGTTCACAAGTTAATTCAAACAGATCTAAAGGGATAGAAGGAATTGGAGAGCCTCTTACGTTGAGAGAGAGAGAGAGAGAGAGAGAGAGAGAGAGAGAGAGAGAGAGAGAGGGAACAGGAACAGGAACAGGAACAGGACAAGAAAGTGAAACAGGACAAAATTCCTGAAAACTATTTCCCATTAGATTTTTACCACTGCCTTTTGGAAACTACTTGCCTCTTTCCTACTAATGTTTAATGAAGCATGTTCAATTCATAAAGCTTAAGGGCAGAGGGTGACATTAGATCATCTAGTCTAACCTCTCCTGTATATTATAGGGCCATTAAATTTCACCCTTGTATTGAGCCCAGTAATATCTGGCCTTCATTTGGATATCCAGAGATGGAGAATCACCATTTCCCTTGATAGTTTGTTCCAATGACGAATCACCCTCACTGATAAAAATTCCCGTATTGTATTTCATGTTTCAATTTATCTGACATCAGCTTCTAATCATTGGTTCTTTTTATAATTTTCTCTGTTAGATTAAAGAGCCCTGTAGTAGCTGATATTTTCACCCTTTGAAGGTATTTATACACCATAATCAAGTCACTTCTCAATCTTCTGTTCATAAGCTAAACAGACCAAGCTCTTGAAGTCCTTTACTGAAAGGCATTATCTGCAGCCCTTGAATACAGATTTCTTTGTATGATTGGCCTGTCCTCATCATTTATCACTCTGTCAATCTGTCATCCAGAAATAGTATTAGCAGCGATTTTTATATTTATTTTCAGATCATTGATGAAAATGCTGAATAAGACCCGGCTTAGCATTGAACTTTCTGGGACCCCACTAAGAAACATCCTTGTTTGATGATTCCTGAATGACAGCTATTTTTTTGATATCTGAGTTAGCAAGTTTTAAATCCAGTTTAATATATTCTTTATTGGATTATACGGCGCAGTTTGTTTAATCAGTATGTCATGGGATGCTGTTATATGCCTTTCAAAAGTCTAGGTTCTTTTTATCAACAAAACTTTCATTCTTTTAAAAAAATGAAATTAGATTTGCTTGATGACTTATTTTCCATAAAATGAAGTTGATTAGCATTCATTATATTCCAGTCCTTTAATTCCTTATCAGTTCGATTTTTTTGTATCAGCTTTTACATTATTTTGTCTTCCATTGATGTCAGGCTAACCAGCTGATACCTATCCCATGTGCCCTTTCAGAATATAGGCACATTACTAGCATTCTTCTAGTCTAATGTAGTTTCCCCAGTATTTGACTCAGTGAACCAGATTTCCTTAGCCAGTTCTTTTATGACTCCTGGGTGTGCAAGCTTTTTTTCTGGTGATGTTAAAAATGTTTATCCTTCATAAACTCAGACTCTAAGGTCAGAAGGGACCAATACAATTATTTTGTCTGACCTTCTTGGTTATACTAATGGACTTCATCATCCTTGTGATATATGAATTCATCAGCCGGCTTTTTTCCAAACGCAGAACAGAAATATGTATTCGAATACATCTGCCTTGTCTGCATGTTGATATTTGTACCATCTCCATCTAGTAATGGGCCTATGGCATTAATAGGATTTCTTTTGTTCCTAATAATAATCTTTGTTTGTTGTCCTTAGCACTGTCAGCCATGTCCTACACTTCCCTTATCAGTTCTTTATATTCCATAACTTCTGATTTATCTTGATAGCTTTTTATTTTTCCCATTTTTCTATTTATTGTACTGGTTTTTTATTTTTAATTGTAACCTGCACTTTGCCACTGACTGAGGATGGGCTTTTAGCTGAAGTTATCCTCTTCCTTGATTGTGGAATTATGGCTTTTTGACCATCCAAAAAAATCTTCATAAAGAACTCCCGATTTTAATTTACATTTCCTGTCTAATTTTTTTTCTTCCAATCAGTTTCACTCATAATTTTTCTCCGCTTTGGGAAATTAGCCCTTTTGAAGCAAGGGGGTGTGTGCATGTGTGTGGGCATCTATGTGTTTGTGTATATTAAAAAAAAAAAATTGCGGCTGTCCTCTCTTTGCTCAGACTGAATGTAATCAGGCCATGATCACTGGCTCATGACAATTACTAACTTCCAGTCCAGTGATTTTCTTCTTTTTCCATCATAATGAGGTTGTGTTGGGTACCATATCTTTTGTGTTAAAAATTATCAATGGTAATTTTCTAAAAATATCCTTAGTTTGAGTTGCATGAGACTTTCAATATATTCCAAAATTCAGCTCCCCATAACACGATTTTTGTTTCCATACATTAGATAATTAAGGAGTAACTCATCCTGTTCTTCTGTTTTATTTGGCGATCTTTAACAGACCCCCTTCTGGGCTTTGATTGTTGTAATGACCTATATGCATTAAAACTGGTTTTGAGTTATTGATAGCACTAAAACAAGTAACGGTGTATTTAATATAAAGTGCCATCCCTTACATTTTTCTCATTCTATCCTCTCGTAACAAATTATAACATTACAATCATGTAACTTATCTACAAGTGTCAGTAACGCTAATTATATCAATTCTCTCATCACTGAAAATTTCTGATTCCTCTAGCTTGTTACTCAGACTACTAGCACTGGTATACAAGCAATTAACAAAAATTATTCTTTTCACATTCTTTGCCACCTTGGTTCAATTTGCTTATGACATGTGAAATTTGACTTTGTACTTCATCTGCCTCCTTAGTCCGTTCCCGAGAGCTGCTAGTTTAAGGCTCTCTTGACTGCTTTGCCTAGTCTCCAGCTAAGAAAATTAGTCCACCTATCTGTGAGAGGCAGGCCTCTGTTGGCCCCCTCTTTCCCCGGAACATGGGCCATCCATGAAACCAAAGCTTCCCCTTCATGCTAGTTGCACGGCCTTTTCTCATGTGGAATCAGAAGGCTCTCCAAGAAGATCATATGAACTTACTTCTTCTTCAGCTCCCTTCCAAGATCTCTGAAGTCACCTTGTATAATCTGTGGAGCTCTAGGGTGTTGCTGAATTGCTGGTTCCAATGTGTATCACAACCAGTACAAACTAGATAGATGACATCGTAATGCCTTTCAATCTTTTAATTACATTGCATGTTTTTGTTCCTGGGAGACAGCACATCATGCTGTTGCCGTGTCTTCATTGACAGAAATCTTTTTCCAGTCTCTTTGCCAAAAAAAAACTTGCCCAACCATTTTCCTCAACAACCAAGTTTTAACATTGGTACAGTGACCCATGGCAGATGATAAACATAATGCAGGGCTCAACAGAATTGGCTTCAAACTAAGGTGCCTAACTGGGGGACACTCCTCTCGTCCCTCTTCCTGCCAAAACCCACCGCAGTCACTTTGGGCGGTGGCGAAGAGCCTCCCGCTGCCAAATCTGCTTAGCATTGCTACAGGTGCTAGTGGCTCTATTTTTAGGCACCAGGCAGGGGCTGCTCTGTCCCCTCATTTCCTCAGCGGAGCTAGGTGCCACGTTACAAACCCCTGTTGCCATGGCAACCTGGCACTTGGGGTTTGTCGAACACTATAAGCCTCTGTTGTCACTGGGAGCTGAATCCTTTTATTCATAGAAGGGCTTGAACAGGGTTTGGCGCTAAATTCTACAGAATCCATCTCTTTTACAGAGCTCTGTGCCATGAGGGGGCCTAATCTCTGGCCACATTACTCTTGCGTTGGGCACAAGACAGATGCCTCCTATCCCCACTGTTTGATATTGCTACTGAACTGATTGCCATCTTTTGTTAATATGTAGGTATTCTTGCGATTAAATTTGAGAAGAGCAAACATAAATGAATGTTGTGTTCTGATAATTCCTTCCTGTTTATTGCTGAACTAAAATCTTTTCTTCATCTTGTGGCATTTTAGATTATTTTTTAACATTGTCAGGCAACAAAACTAACTCAGCAAAACATATCTTACCTCTTTTTAAAGGCTGCTTTTGGCACCAGTTCTAGCCCTGGAATTTTCATTGGGCTTCAGCTGTGTTGAAATACCTATTCCATATTCCCAACCAAGTCTCACATCTAGTTAGTGTGATTTAGATCTACTTCCAAACTTGCCGTTTTCCCAGTGTCTTGCCAGTAAGTGTGTTACCATTTCACTGTGGGCTAGGCTTGAGTAAATATAAAGATGAATGTTCTATTCTAGTCGTTGTACATCCTGGGTTACCTCCCTGTGTATCTATCCCAAATTGACTTTACTATAATTTGTGGGCTGATGATTGATAACTTTTTACCTTCTTCCACAAAGGGTATCTCTCTCCAGCTTCTGCCTGCCATATATCTAAGGGTAGATTCGTATTCCTCAATGCTCAGGTATATTCTGGTCCCTTTCTGATGGTGGTTTTCTAACACACAGTCGGGACCCAGTCCTAGGTCGCAGACCCTCAGGTACTGGGTTGTGGCACCCCTGGCTGCTGCCGCCAAGACACTGGAATGCATTGCGCACGATGTAATTATTGAGTTATGGGCAAAAATGATTTTTTTTTCAACTGGGTCTCAAGGAAAAACGTTTGAAAACCACTGCTTTATGCAAACCCTTCAGTATCAGGGCTTAGCAATCCTAATGTTGATACTTACAGAATGGGAACTTGAGTTCTCTACTATTGTTGTGTTTTCAGATCTCCAATTTGCTGCTTCTGCCCCTTTTTCTTTATGCCAGGGCCCTAAAGTTTCTTACCCCATGCAGAAGCAACCCAAATCTTATTTATGGAAGAGAAGGTATAGGCAAGGCTTAACTACAAAATTAAGTTGACTTAAGTTACGTCAACATACAGCCACCATAATCATTAAATTGGTTTTTCATATCCATACAATGTTCTTTCTGTCAGTGATGTGCATTCTCATCAGGAGTGCTTCCACCATTTTAACTCTCCGTGTGGGGTGCTGACAGCTAGCGTGCTGCTACCTGGGACTCTCAATGGTCAGACAGCAATAGGTAGTTTAAGTAATAGTGTCTATATGGACGCTGTTTCCTCCTGACTACATCAGCCTAAGTGCTGTTCCTCTTGTGGAGGTGGCGCTATTAAGTTGGTGTTATAGGCAACTTACATAGGTGGGAGCTAGATTTTAGTGTAGATGCTTAAACTTATGTCGATGTAAGCTACATAATTCTTTAGTGTAGACCAGGCCTATTATATGAGGAGCACCTTGAACAAAAAGCATGCAAACACACTTCCATCTTTGATCAAATTTCTTCACAGGGGAGGAGACTTTTTTCCCTAGAATTTCTCTTATCTTTCAAGGATGGCTTATAAAAAGACTCAAACATCATGAAAACATTTAGCCTTCCTTAATATATAAATTCAGAGTCTAATCCTTGTCTAATGTAAATCTCTTTCCTGAGTCTTCATGTTAATGTGCTGTGTATTTTATCAAATAAAAAGCATTGTGGATTCAGTAGCCATTCTCTTCTGACCAATATTGAAATTACTGAATTGAATAATTATTCCAGGAAAAAATATTTTTCTAAGTCTGTGAGATATGGGTGTTCTTAATATTTTCTTATTTTCCAGTGAACTCGAAGATGATTTGCTTGGAGAGGATTTGCTTGCTGGTAAAAAAGTAAGAAATAATTATGTTTAATGCATGATCAATAATTCATTGTAATTTTAAATACGAACCTATATTTTGCTCACTCATGTCATGTGATATGACCATTTATAAATGATCAAGGATCTCCTATTTATCTGGGTAAAATCAAGAAAACAAACAATTCTGTCACTTAAGCCATGTAAAAATAGCACTTCCCAGATGCTGCTCAACATCCCACTCTTCTTTTCCTGAGAACCATTCCAGCCATCCTTCCCTTCTTGACTCATCCCCATTAGAGACACTGGTGTGCCTTCTACAGAGGGTGAACTGCAGCTCTTCTCTATCAGGCATGCCCAAGATTCTGTGTGAAGTGCCACTGGTCCCTTCTAGGGAGAGTAGAGGGGAAGGCAGGCAACAGCCAGGACAGATAGCTACTTCCACTTCTTTCTGTGTATGGGGCAACAGCTAGGCAATGGCTTTTTCCTCCTTACAGTAGGAAAATCCCTAATGTCAGTTTTTGGGGGAAAGAACGGTCAAAATGGTGCTGAAAGGTCAGATCTGATAAGAAGGGCTGCAAGGAGTCTGGCTACCTACCTGTCCTCCCTCCTGTGCCACAGACTCCTGACTCTTGGATAGACAGGATCTATTCCCAAAACCAAATTTCCTGTAATGGGCCAAAACCAGAAAATAGGTTTCACTTGCACCAGCAGGATTGCTTTGTCTGTTGGAAAGAGTGGGGCTTCTCTTTAGAAAATAGGAAGATAGAAAAAGAGAAGGATACTCTTTTTTAAATACTAAGTACATAAAATTAAAAGAAGCTGTTTTTCAACATTTTACTCCTAGCTAGAGGATAGATTTGTGATGTAACCTAATGTGAAACAGACCTCAAGTGCCACTGGTAAATCTGGCTTTTCCTGGATGCCTTTTTAGTGGTTTACACTATAAATACTGGTTTTATTCCATTTATTTCACAATGGCATTTGTGGTTAGTTTTTTTTAAGATAATACCTAGGTGGAATGCTTCCTTTTGTAAATTAGTGAGAAAACATCTTGCAGAATGGTGGGAGCAGTGGCTATTTTTTTTGTGATGGTATGTAGGGAGTACGGAGTACCAGCACCTTTTGGCCAGCTCTGCTGCCCAGCTGGGGAGAGGGGGGTGTCATCAGGGAACAGGAGCGCACCACTGGAAGAAGAGGGGTGGCTCAGGAAGAGGAGGGATGGGAGAGGCATTTTTCAAATTTACTATCAAGATTTGAGTACTGGCATCCCCCTCTCCCTCCCCCCCCTTTTTTAAACAGAAAAGGCACTGAGTGGGAGTAAGACATGGCCTATTTTAATCATGCCATCAATATAATCTGCTGATACTAAATTATTTTTCTTCATTGTAATGTGTCAAAATAGGCAGCCTTTTTACTGTACAAATCCAAATATGAGTAAATTATAGTCCATCACAGTCAATGCAGGATTTCTTCTTAAAATTACCTATTGTAATGCTTAGTGCAGTTTTATTTTAAAATTTTCAAGGGACAGGGCTCACATCACTTTCCATGGAACACTGTACAACAGCTTACTAATAAATCTCTTAGGAAGTTATTTCCTGAAATTAAGCCTAAATTGGCTTCTTCTGAATCTTATCCTATTACTTGTAGATAAACCCACCTTTGTATAACTTTTAATTCCTTTACTACTTTGGGAGGATGAGAAACTGTCATTTAGCCACACTATGTATATTTAACTCTTTTATTTAGTATTTTCTTACAGATAAATAGAAGAGCTGAAAAATTAGAAGGGCAGCAAATTTTTTACTCCTCTTTGAATACCTTCCAATTTGTTCGTATTTCTAACCTCTCTAAATCCTTTCCTATTTGTTTGTCTCTCCCCAGTTAGTATCCCCAAGAAATTGCAATAACATGATTTTTGCTCTCACCCTGCATCATGCTATTGGATCATTTAATTAAGATGTTTTAAAGAAGGAACATATCAACTCTTCCAATATCACACTAAACACTTCCCCCAACTCATTATGTTGCTAGCTGATCATTACTTTTAGTTTGTTTTTCAGCCAGTTTTCAGTCCCTGTGGCAATGTTGAAATCTAAGCCAATTGGAATGAATTTTGAGAGTTTTCATGAGACAATAAAAAGCTTTTTACTGAAATTCAGACGTGTTGTCTTCTACATCATTCTGTTTATCAACTCATTATATAATTCTTTCAAAAACAATCTCATTTGTCTGGCCATGTTTCTTCATTCTAAAAACACGTCGCTTATTGTAGTGGTTTTTAGAGAATTTCTTCTTTACAATGAGATACTGTTCTAAAACAAAAACACATTTTTTAACTTCCTTTAGAATCAGTCAGACATGTCAGATGAAGAACTGAATGATGATCTTCTACAGAGTGACAATGAAGACGAACAAAATTTCGGGTATCTATTCCTTGTTTTCCAAATTTTATGGATTAATTAATGTTTGACTGTTGCTGCTAAATGACATATGTAAGTTATTACAAAGATGAGGTGATTGAGATAATATCTTTTAATGGATCAGCTTCTGCTAGGGAAAGAGACTAGCTTTTGAGCTTACCCAGAATTCTTCTCCAGGTCATCGAAGTTATTCAAGCCATGTCTACACTACAAAATTTTGTCAACTGAACTTACGCTAGCATAAAGCCACCATAAACCTGTCTTTCAACAATAGAAGTTGGCCCAGTAAAAGATATCACCTCACCCCACTTAACTCTCTAATGTTCTAGGAGAAACATGGCTACCAACTACATTGCAAATAGCAGGTATTTTCATTGACTTTTAATGGAGTATTAAGCATCAGGAGATGCAAGATATTTAGGTAATCACTGCACTAGTAATGCATGGTAAAACCTGCTGATCAAAATAAATCCTATGTAAAAATTTACATTATCCAGAGTAAGATGGCATCTGCATTATTTTCTTTGAAATGCTTTCCCTAGTATCTGGATACATCCATGACATATGGCTGAGAAGGCACTTGTAATTTTACAATTTAAGTGATTGGTAAAATTGTCACTAAAATTACCTCTTGACATGAAAAGGCTTATTCTTTGTTCCCAGTCCATCATTTAAGCATTAGGTATAGGCTATACAACATTTAGCTATGCAGTCTTAACTTTCAGGTAATGTGTTTTTTAAAATCATTATCAACACAAGCCCGGTTTTCTCTCCTGCTTTGTACTCTGGTAAGCTGTCTCTCCTGGGAAGCCCCAGGAATGTCCTCTTAACATCAAGATTGCATCTGACACCCTCTGAGTCCGTGGAAAATGTCTCCAAAGTGTGTGAAATTTGTGTTGAGGGTTGTACTGTGGCATCCTTCCTTGTACCGTGCACAACTGAAACTTGTACAAAGGCTTTGGAGCTGAACAATCACTCTATGCCATGTGAATGTTCTATGGTGGTATGTGTCCCTAACTCAGGCCATGTACACACGATCACTTTATCGCGCATTGAGAGTCATTACCGCACGAGAACAGCAACAGCGTACACACGTGCAATAGGGCTCTTGCACGTCAACAGCCCAGTTGTAGCGCAATACAAAAACCACCTCGACGAGGGTGGTAGCAGTTAACGCAGAACAGCTGTTGCGCCTTTCCACTCGTGTGTACGCTTACCGCGCAATGATTGGCCTCCGGAAGTGTCCCAGCATTCCAAAGTCATCCTCTCTGGTCTTCCCCCCCACCCACTCTGTGGCCATGACGAAACAGTCCCCGCCCTGTTTCGATTCCTGGGATTTTCGAATTTCTCCTCTGTTTCACTTCCTGTTCTCTTCCTCGTGGAGTGGAGTGCAGTTCCGATCTTACCTAGCAATGGCGGCCCATCGTAGAAGATGCGCACCCATTTGGAGCACGGCAGAGGTGCTGGACCTGATCAGCATCTGGGGAGAGTCTGCTGTGCAGGCGCAGCTACGTGGCAGCAGGCGAAATTTCAATACATATGGCATAATTTTTCGGGCCATGTCCGAGAGAGGTCATGAGAGAGACGCTGTGCACTGCAGATCAAAGGTGAAGGAGCTAAGAATAACCTATCACCGAGCGAAGGAGGCAAACCGCCGTTCGGGATCAGCGCCTACTACATGCAGGTACTACAAGGAGATCAAAGCCATCAGTGGGGACCCCACAACCACTGCAAAGAGTTCTGTGGACACATCGGCCCCCCCTCCTCCACTGAATGCCAGAGCCAAGCAGGATGAGGACGTGATCGATGAGGAGGAGGAGATGGAGGATGACCCGGAGGAGAGCGCAACAGCGTGTAGCCAGGAGCTCTTCTGCACCCCAGCTGACACATCCACCCAAGACGTGAATTGCAGCATGTCCTCTGAGGCGGCAGAGAGGGGTTCCGGTAAGTTTCTCTTCCGTGCAGCTATGGCTCCCGCTAAAAAATCATTGTCCGGGGCGGGGGTGCTTGCTGTCTCGGTCCCCACTGTGCACGCTCTTTAGTCTGCATTCATTAGAAGTGCATCAACATAAGCAGTGATTGTCAAAAAATCATCTGTATTTAGGTCACTAAAGGTTTCCTCGATTTACCGCCAGAGCCTCCTACTCAGGTTAGATGGGATAGCGTATGTGTCTACACTCCCGTATAAGGATACTCGGCCTCACCAGCTGCAAAGCACAGCACTGGGAACCATGGCAGCACACAAGGCAGCAGCATACGGTCCTGGCTGGCATCTGGAGGCATGTAGGAGATGTATTCTAGCTGGCAGGGGCACTCTGAGGAGAGAGATATCGGGTTCCATCTGTGTGCCCTGTGCAGAATGTTAGCCCCCAGTAAGCTTTCTATTAGGCCTTACCTTGTCCGCTTCAGCAAAGCATAGGATGTTAACTGCCCTGTACCTTCCAGTGGAATGTGCTACTGGAAGGTTACATTGGTTATCTAAGCTATGTGTTAACAATAGCTTTATTATTCTTTTTTTTATTAGATTGGACCTTCACAAGGCCGGTGTCTACCCCAGCTGACCGCATGAGAAACATTCGGCGGCATGCTAGAAGAAACAGGGAGGATATGTTTCAGGAGCTGATGAAAACAACAGAGGCATCCGCGAGGGAGAATCGAGCCTGGAGAGAGGAATCCCAACAGAGGAGGCAGAAACACAGGGATGAACTGATAAGCATCATGAAGGAGCAAACAGAACTGCTCAAGAGCATGATTGCTCTGTAGACCCAGGCGATTAATGTGCAGGGTCCACTCCAGACAGTTCAGCCGTGTCTGCCTCCCACACCCCGTAGTCCTTCAAAGCATTTCTTTGAAGGCCACCCGTCCCCATGGTATACTGCAACATCCAGTCCCTCACAGAGCTACTTTTTAGAGACCCGCAGCTACACCCACCTGTAACTCCTCCAAAGCCCCCCCCTTTTTATCTTTTAATAAAAACAGTAACAGAAAATTTGAAGAGTGGCTTTATTTGTACACAGTGAAAATCTCATAAGGTGCACTTGATGGGTCCTTGAAGTAAACTATGGGAGGGCATCATTGAAATGCTCCCTGAGTGCCTCCCTTATGCGAGCAGCTCCTCGTTGGGCCCCCCTAATACTCCTAGTGGCTGGCTGTTTGTATGCTTCCTCGAGGCGCTGTGCCTCCATAGCCCACTCCGGGGAAAACTTTTCTCCCCTATTTTCACAAATGTTATGAAGGACACAGCACGCCGCAATTACAGCAGGGATGTTGTCCTCATCCAAGTCCAGCTCCTATACAAACAGCGCCAGCGCCCTTTTAAGCGGCCAAAGGCACACTCCACAGTCATTCTGCAGCGGCTCAATCAGTAATTGAACCTCTCCTTGCTGTGATCCAGGTTCCCGGTGTACGGCTTCATGAGCCATGGCATCAGTGGGTATGCCGGGTCTCCGAGGATGACTATGGGCATCTCCACATCCCTCACAGTAATTTTTTGATCGGGGAAGAAGGTACCCCCTTGCAGCTTCCGGTACAGTCCAGTGTTTCTGAAAATGCGGACATCATGTACCTTTCCCGACCACCCAGCATTGATGTCCGTAAAACGCCCCTTGTGATCCATGAGTGCTTGCAGCACCATGGAGAAGTAGCCCTTCCTGTTTATGTACTCGGTCGCGAGATGGTCTGGAGCCAAAATCGGGATATGTGTGCCATCTATGGCTCCACCGCAGTTAGGGAGTCCCATGGCAGCAAAGCCATCCACAATCTCACGAACATTGCCCAACGTCACCGTCCTCCATAGCAGAACGCGATTGATGGCTCGGCACGCTTGTGAGAGGGCTAATCCGACGGTGGAGCTCCCGACTCCAAACTTGTTTGCAACCGACCGGTAGCAGTCAGGAGTCGCCATCTTCCAGAGAGCAATCGCAACATGCTTCTCCATGGTTAGGGCTGACCTCATGTTGATGTCTTTACGTCGCAGGGCAGGGCCAACTCTGAACACAGTTCCAGAAAGGTTGCTTTCCGCATTCGAAAGTCCTGTACCCACTTCTTGTCATCCCACAGCTGCATAACAATGCGATCCCACCACTCGGTGCTCGTCTCTCGCGACCAGAAACGGTGTTGCACCATGTGCAGATGATCGGTGAAGGAGCTGAGCAATGCGATGCTGTTGCTCTGCAGGGCATCAATCAGCCCCTGTTCCTCGGTGTCCTCGTCTGATTCGGAGCTCATTGCGTACTGAGCAACCAGCCGAGATGTATTTAGAATGCTGAAGGCGACAGTGGAGATCAGAGCAGGATCCATGCTGTCGCAATTGTGATTGCTCGCAAGTAGTGTGTCACTGCACTGTTGAAAATAGGCGCGAGTTGCTATTGGCAACGAGGAAGACGCAAGCGGAACCCAGTGCACCATGGGAAAATGAGAGTTTACCCATGGCGCTTTGTGTTCCTTTCCTTCATCCCAGGATTCCAACCGCCGATTGAGGGAAAATTGAACTGTGGGATAGGTGCCCAGAATTCATTGTGCTACACCGCGATATTGCAAAGAATTCTGTTGCGTTGCAAGGAGCGATGTGTGTACACGCTCTCCCGCAATAAAGGTCACGTATTTTTATACTGCGATTGCCATGTTGCGCTTTAATGAGATCGTGTGTACATAGCCTCACTGTAAGCTGTCTGAGGTACAGGCTTAAACGGTCGTGTGGACCCATACAATACATCTGATGGCTTGGAAGAAGTTTATCCTATAAGACAAAGTGGTGTCTGCATAAAAGTTTCTTCTTACCTACAATCCAAATTGGATAGTGTGCAGAGGAGGAAGGAAAAGAAGGTAGCGCTCTACTGACAGGATGGGAGTGGGGTCAAAGTCCCTCCATCCTTGGACTAGCAGTCTGGGCATAGGATGATGTTCTCTCAGCAGAACTGAGCAAAAGAACCAACACATAGAAAAAGGATTTTCTTTAAGTAGGATATACCTAGTTGTGTTCTTTTTATTTCTTTCCCCTGCTACCTTTCCCTTCTTGTGTGACTGCACGGGGATGAAAGGAAAGAGCAGAGCAACTGGAATTGGCAGTAGCGCTGTCCAAGGGGAGGGAAACTGAGGCCTGGTCTACATTAGGAAATTATATCAGTATAACTACGTTGCTCAGGGGTGAGAAAAGTCCGATTTAATCCCCAGTGTTAACAGTGCTAGGTTGATGGGAGAATTCTCCCATCTACTGCCTCTCAGGGTGCTGGGATACCTATGCCTATGGGCATCAGCAGAGTGTCTCAGGGGAGGCATATCAATGCAGCATTTTAAGTACAAACAAGTTTGATATCCATGAACTATTTCGTTTACATGAACTTCTCCACTCTTAGCATCTGTATTGTTGCACATGGGGTGAATGATTTTGCTCCTTTTACATCAGACTTGTGCTCAGAGCCTTCCACTCTGGGACCACTTTTTGGTGCACAAACAATATACAAACAAATCTGTCTAGATTTTGTGGCCCAAAATTTTATGAAATTAGGTCCTTTTTAAGGTAACTTTTAGAATTGTAACCTGATAAAGGAAAACATTTTTACAAGTAAAACACCTTCCCAATATCTCCTTCCCTCCAAAAAATCCAAAACATTTTTCAGTCAAACTTTTTAGCAAATTAGTAGTGGTGCATTTCAAATAAATACAATTTAAAACACATTTGTGAATCAACTAATTTCCCTACTTTCTCACCAAATCTTGAGTTGGGAATTCTTTTTTTTAGGTTTTTGTGATATTAAGGGTTGCAAAGCAAACATCAAACTTTAAATTCTAAGCCTTAGCTAATAAGAGGGATCTGAGTTTTCAAACAATTCCTTAAGTTTTAGGTTCACACAAATTTTGTTACTGACATAAGAGAATTTGTTTTAAACCTCTGCAGATCACCTTCAAAAGACCATTCTTAACTATATAATTTTTTTTCCTGAATAGAAAATTAAATCTACCACAATAAATACAACCACAATTCAAATTAATTATTTCCTGTCTATATTAACATACTTGTAAAAATGATTTAGTAGCTTACTTTGAGGTATTAGAAAGCAGATAGAGTTGAAGTCATTTTGTGTATTTTTGTTAGTCTGGGAATTAAAATTGAATCCAGTCTGTGTGGTTACTGTGCAGGACTTCTGCCAGCCTGACTCGTTAGACCATCTGGTTGGTTTGATTCCCCGGTCAAATAATCTGCAGCTGGTGATAAGCTGTGGTACAGTATGCATTATGAGTTTATGGGCATGTGATCAAGCAGGTGTGTGAGAGCTATATTTTTGTTCAGTAACTTAGAGCACATGTATTTGTAGGTTCTGTTGTACTAAATCCTCACAAATGCAGTTAATTGGTGTATTTTCAATTTCAGTCTGAATTTTTTCCTCCCCTTCCACTGCAGTTCGCAAGGTGTCACAGTTAGTCTTAATGCTACATCTGGCATGGTTACATCATATGAATTCTCTGAGAGCGCTAATGATCAGTCCATAGAACATGAGTCGGAATATGACCAAGGGGAGGACGAAATAGCTTATGACAAATCAGATGAACCTGAAGTGTATGCTCAAGAGTACACAGGGGAAGGACAGTATGAAGACAATGACGCTGAGCTGACAGAAGACCAAATAGAATATGTGGAAGAACAGGGAGAGGAAGAAATTTACAATGATGAAGTGCTAGACCTTGAAATCCACGAACCTCTAGATGAATTTCCAGTGAGTTCCTTTCTATTGTATCACCAAAGATCACATTGCTTCACGTGCATAGGTTTTTAGACTGATTTGAAATCTGTTTACCTCCCTAGGGAAGGGGGGAAATTAGACCTATTATCACTGTCTGCCAGTTTCTTTATCTAGGCTGTGACAAAGTTTGTGTTGACAGCTTGTTTGGCGGTAGGTAATGCTCCTTTGTCATGCTGGAAGGCAGTTGAGAACCATGACCTTGAGGGTTGTATCCTTAAGGAAGAAAACAGCTTTGTGCAGTGGAGATACACTGCCAATTGTTAGAAGTACTTAATGCAAAAGCTTTTATCCAGGCTTTAGACAAGATCTGATAAAGTCCTTCGAAGGTGAAAAGATTATTGACCTGCTAAAGACATCTTTAAGGTGCTAATATTCCAAAGTGATTGATGTCCTGCTCCATTCATTCTTTTTGTAACTGAGAACTGTCCAAATGTGAATAAAGAGATTGGAGGTTAGTTCAGAAAATGTCACATGCATAATTTCATATCTTTAACCAGCATGCAGAAGAACATGTACTTTAATTGCAAGTAAACATGTTACATAATCACTGTTTAAACATCATGTATTTAGTAAGAAAAAAATCTGCTTAAAATACCAACGGGCATATTTAGAAGTTTTTTGCTCCTTTTTTATTCATTTGTACAGCATCTAACACAATAGGTGCTTGATCCTTCTTTTTACTCTCTAAACAGCACTTAAATACAAATGAGTATTAGCTGTATAAAATTACTTGAATAACATTTTAAAGCATAAAGAATATTTTATTTTCCCATTTATTTTAAGAAGGTGGGTATTGTCAATATAGTGTCCTGGGGCAGAAAGCACTTCAGACAAGCAAATATTTCAGACCCAAATCAAAAAACCGAGAGCTTGATCCTCATCCTAATGAAATTAATGGGACATTTGTTGTCACATCAGCAGGATCACATATTAGTTATCTGTGTTGCCATACAACATTATTAATGAAATGTTTTCAGTAGCATTAAAACCATTATAACTGTATTAAAAGCCCTGCTAAATTAACTACCACGTGTAATAGAAAATTACAGTGATAGCCCAGATTTTGCTGAAGCTATATAGGTATAGTTGTGAACTTTTACGCATGAGGCTTTTCCTTGTGTAATTGTTTTAGGATGAAGATTATATACAGTCATATAATGAACAACAAGGGATGGAAGAACAGGAAGAATATGTAGCTGAAGAGGAATTGGAGGAGGTTGCTGATTCCCAAACACCTACAAATGAATCAGAAGAGGTATGTCATGCATCTTATAGAATTCTTGAAACAGTTGCTTTTTGCAGAATTTATAATGATTTGGAATTGCTCAATTCCCAATTGCTGGGTGAGAATTAATGCTAGTTGGCTGCGAGTTGGCTAGATGCCAACAATTAGTTCTTGATATCATCACTTTATTTTTAGGATGGATGGTATGGTGCAGAAATGTTTTTACGGTCCTTTGTTAGTTTTTGTCAGGGAGCTTCTCTGTTCACTTTCTTCTACTGACTGTATTGGACTTTAGTTTGTGTGGGGAGGGGGAGGAGTGTTCCCCCCAACCCCCCGAAAATCCTACGGCAACCCTGAGGCGTGAAGGCCATACTGGAGTTTTTAGGTGGGAAAGCGATGATAATCCAGCATGGTATCTGGGATCTCATACATTTATCTCTGGTAACCTGCCCAAGTGCATCTATTGGGGTCAAGACTGGGTAAAATTTTCAAAAGTGCCTGAGTCCCATTTTCAAAAGAAATGTAAGCACTTAGGAGCCAAGTATATTGAAGGTCAAAAAGACAATGACCCAGCTGGTTCCTAGTATGGGAGCATCTTGTGCGGGTGACTGAAAGTTCCACAAGCTTCTCCGTACAGTTTTCTATTAATTCTTCCATTGATAAAGGATATGAGGTCCTTTCAGAATTAGAGGCTTGGTGCCAAAACTCCTCAGATATTTGATCGTTAACTACAGTTGGGAGGAGTTGTACTGACTCCCCAGGATAAACTTGCAACAGATTCCTGGTGGGGGTAGTAAGGAAATTTGTTCTCCACCCCTTCTCCAGGAAACTGCTGCACTATTGCTCTTATCCCAACGTTTAATGTATCAGATCTATTGGAATACTCATCGAGGTGGAATGTCTGAATGTTGGGCCTGGTCCAGCGCTGTCCCGTGGGGGTAGTGGGGCCCGGGACCAATTGGCCAAAGTGGGGCTCCACCCCCCCATGCTGGAGGGGAGTGTGGCACCCGCTCCGCCCCCCGGAGATCTGGCCCTGGGCCGGGATGCCAAGGCTGCCACCTGTGGGGGGAGAGGGGGAATCGGAGCCTGGCTCTGGTCCTGGCCCCGGCAGGAGCCTGCTCCGGTCCCGGCGGCAGCCAGCTCCGGCCAGGAGGCCGAGGCTGCCTGTGGGGGGGGGGGGGGGGGGGGGGAAAAGCTGGAGCCGGCTGCAGGGGAGGGAGCCGGCTGTGTGGGGCAGACTGGCCCAGAGCCTGGGCCCCATGTGCTCTGCCCTTGGGCCCGCCTGCTCTACCCTGGAGGTGGGGAGGGCCAGCCCAGGGGCTGGGCATAGCCCTCCCGCCCTGCTCCGCTGCCTTCGGCTGAGTGCCAAAGGCAGCGGGGTGACCATGGGAGGAGGGGCTGTGGTGCGCGCACGGGACAGCGGGGGCCCACGTACCCGCAGGGCCTGGGGCAATCGCCCCCCCCCCGGGACGGCCCTGGTCTGGTCTATGCCAAAATGCTTGAATGACCCAGCCATGTTTCTCAGGAGTGTGAAAAATCGACACCCCTGGGGATGTAGTTAAGCCAACCTGACCCCTGGTATAGAGAGTGCTAGGTCAATAGAGGAATTCTTCAGCTGATCTTGTTGTTGCCTCTGGGAAGGTGGAGTATCTACACTGCTGACAGGAGTACGTCTCCCATCGGTGTAGTAGTTCCTGTGTTGAAGTGCGACTTCACAGCTGCAACTGTGCCATTGTAGCAGTTCATGTAGAACTGTTGGTTCCCTCTTCGGAGCACTAATCCTCCAGCCTTTTCAACTCCAAGACACACAAGAAGTCTGTATTCTTACTCAATTTTAAACCTTTTATCAGAGGATCCAGTTACAGCAAGTGAACATATTTCACTAGAATAATAATCTTTGTAGATTAATAAACATTTTTAAATCTTAGTAATCTATTTTATCGATCAATTTAGTAATACTTGTAGTAATATTATGTGCATTTGTATGTAATTACCATCCTGGCAATTACATTAAAAAAAATTGATATAGGCCAGAAACGTTCTGTGTAAATTTGACCTTCAAAGGACTGTGAAAATGTCTGTCTCCAAACTCACATAACATCCAGTTTGAAAATCAGTATGCTGAGCTGTTGAGTTCTGTAGTTTGCGTTCTTACTGTTAAATGTTCTGGAGGTCAGAACAGAAATTGTCCTATGTGCCCTGATGGAAGTACAACTTCTCTTTCTAGGATCACCAGGGTGTAGCTGTAGGTAAATATTTTGATGCTGCCAGATTGCTTTTATGTGCAGTATGAACCTACTTTAAAATTTTGTTGCAAAGCTACAAATTCATAGAGAGAAAATGAGGTTACTTGAGAGGTAATCTCCGTAGGAGTTCTTGTAGGGATTCTTCTGGACAGCTAAGGAAGAATCAGAGGTTAAGCAAAATCAGATCAGTCATCACAAGTGTACAGTTTGACATCTTGGAGGAGTTGGTTTGCTGCTAGGCATAACATGTCCTAGACACCTTTCCAAGAACAGCAATAAAATTGAACCAGCTTGAACCCGCTGGGAAATTGAGATGAATTGTGTAACTAGAAAAGACATAATTAGTAAGCTTGCATATATGCACTCTGTATATACTTTATCTCTTTTTTTCATCAATTCAAATCCTCAGGGATTCTTTTTAGTCATTGATTTAAAAGAGATGATGTCAGCCTATTTAGGCCCAAAATTTGACCTACCTTAAAAGTGACTAGAAATATTGCTCTGTAGCCTATATTTTGAAAGGGAAACTTCAGACTGCCTCAGCTTTATAATTCGAGGACTGCCAGCCTGCAGTTTTTCAGTAAAAGCAATTTACTAATGAGCTCTGTTCCTTTTTATTCAAAAGACAATCAGTAATTCATGGTGTGGTGTTTTGTGATTGTGAACGTAGCTGTTTATATTCTTGGTATTGACAAACATTTCAACAGTATTTGATCTTCATTATCAGCTTGAAAATTTAGTGTGACTAAGTGTTGATATTTGATATGTCTCACAGGTAAATAAAACATTGCTTTGTTCTCCCTGCCCATTGCCACCCTTCCTTTCCACGGGAATGGAGATCCTCCACGTTCCTGGACAAAGCTAGAGTATTCATTTCTGCTACATTTACCCCGCCTTCACTTTTCCACCATCATTGCTCTACTTTCTGGTTGTAATCTGTTGGATAGAACTAGTTCAGAAGCATCCGGTGATCCTGCTGTTTAGGAGAATGACAGTATCTGAGTGGAACTGAAAGAGACAAAGCAGAGGTTACATTTGGCTTTCTGTAAGAATAAAATCAGAACATATATATATTAACTTTAATTTGAACTACATAGTTCCCTGTAACGTTCCCCTCACGCTATCTGGTCTGGTATGCCTCTTTGCCTCCATAGTCGCTCACTCTTGGACCCCAACTTATCCCGCTTCTCTAGGTGGACCCCCACATCTGGGTCAGTCTACTCCCACTGCCTGGGACCGATTACACGCAGGAGGCTGGAGTGCACTCACTAGCCACTCAGGGGATGGTCCTCCAGCAAGCACCTCCAAACCCCAGCAATGTTCCCTCTAAGCTGATGATGCAGCTGAGCAAGTTATGGTACTCCTTGAGCAGCAAATTGTTAGCCATGGTGACGCATGGGCAACGGGATTTTGGTGCGAGAAGCATCAACATGCCTAAGAACCTTAATTCAAAAGAAATGCATAGATGTTGTCTTTTCGTTGGAACTTTAATAAAAATGTTAAACTGAAATACTATAGTTTCATTAATTTACTAAACAAATGTGAGACAATGACACTTGCTGCCTGTCTAGCCTCTACCGTCATCTACACCTCACAGTTTTTGTCACCTGTATTTTGCCATGCAGTCATGAATGTCTTTTATGCTATGAATGGGGATAAACTTAAAATTTTAAAATGCGGGTGTTGGGTTGGAGAGAAGGGAAGAGACATCACCGTCCTCTCTATGGGCCTCCAGCATCCCCTTTTCCCCTCTCTGGGCCATTCAAACACAGCTGCCAAATTCATTCTCCTGCTCTCCTCTTCTGGTCACACTGCTCTCTGCCTTGAATCCCTCTACTGGCTCTCCCTATCTGGCTGCTTCAGGTTTGAGATGCTTGTCCTCACCTTCCCCACGCTGCCCCTCCCTCTGCCTTTGTGTCATGCCATGCTACTAGCCTAATCTGCCAGTTTGTCAGCTTCTCACACATACCCTTTCATGCCCCTCTTCCTCCTGGCCTATATAAGGGGGGCAGCCTGCCTGAAAGCCTCTCCCAGGTCTGTCCCCCTCTATCCTCCTCCTCATGTGGCCCACTTCAGTGGAACAGCTCTTAAGAAATCAGCCAGTCTGTGATGGCCACGCCGAGGAGTGCTTGGGGAGAGTTTGCACCTACTCCAGTATCTGTAATGAATGCAGATGTGTGTCTGTGGGTATAAAACTATGGTGTAGTTATTGGACTAAATCCCTCCACTCTGCAAACCTTTTGCTGTTGCTCTCAGGCTGTAAGCTCCTTTGGGCAGGGATCTTACTGTCTCTATGTGCGTGTGTACAGTACCTAGCACAATGGGGCCCCAGCATGGAATGTCTGGGCATTATGGTTATAACTGAAATGTCACAAAGATAATACTGAATCATCAACCCCTGTGATTTCTGCGGGTAAGGCTGTATGCTGTGTTCTAGCTGATGGCACTAGGGGGTGGTATGGACCCACCACACCCAGTTGGAGTGCAGGAGAGAAGAGACGCGGGGATCGGGCTGTGAGGGGAGAAGAAGAGACGTGGGGATTGGGCTGGGGAGGGGGGGGGGGCATCTGTGATGGGTGCGCTGGTATGTGACGGCCGCTGCACCGCCACGCATGCACACAGCTTAGAGGGAACATAGGACCCCAGATGCCACACTGGGAATTTGTCTTGTGGGACCCTTTCTAGATCACTGCAAGCTTATAAACACCAGGTCCAACAGTTTAACAAAGAAACTGAAATGCAAACAGCTTTTGCTACATCACACACTCTAAAGTCCACACAGCTTAGATGAAACAAACACTATTTTATTGATTAAAACATGGTTTTAAGTGAGTATGTAGCAAATCAGTCCACAAGGAGGGTGCTGAAGCATTGGCATGGGTTGCCTAGGGAGGTGGTAGAATCTCCGTCTTTGGAGATATTTAAGGTCCGGTTAGACAAAACCCTGGCTGGGGTGATTTAGTGGGAGTGGTCCTGCTTTTAGCAGGGGGTTGGACTAGATAACCTCATGAGGTCCCTTCCAGCCCTATGATTCTATGAAGTACAGTGGGCAACTACAGTAGAGATTGTGGTAGTGTTGGGGGAGGGTTTGAAGCCAACAACAAATTGACACAAAAGAGAGCATCCAAGTGGTATGTTATAATTTAGCTTGTAATTTTAAACATCCTTACAGACTAATTAATAAAATAATTTCTGCCTAGAGTTTCATTGAGACAAGCTACAAATGGTACTTAAGAAAATGTTTCCTCTGAAAGCAGTGATACTCAGACCTCAGCGGTTCAAGATCCAAATTAGTGATCATCATTACCCAAAAGAGCCTCAGTAATGTGAATTCATTGTTTCATTTGCTATAGTACTATATATTCATCTTTAAACAGTATGACAGAGAAATGTATATGTTTATATATAATATAAAAATTCTCACAGCAAAATTACTGACCGAGTATTTTATGATCTGCAATTGGTTAATAAAATAGGAAAGCATCCCAATTGGTTAATAACTTAGATTGGTTAATTAAATCACAGTATTTTGACATTTGCTGCAGAGAGCCACAGGAGACGCATTAAAGAGCCACTTGCAGCTCACAAGCTTCGGTGTGAATATCACTGTTCTAAGCTATGCAGCGGCGAATAGCTGGATGTTGTGGCATCAAGCAGCCAGGTGTTGTCACTTATGTTGAGTGTAATCTGTTACATGTTTTTAATGTATTCCTGTAGAAGTAATATTATTTTACCATATTATGCCGAAGAATGTGACTTCCCCCCAAATTAGCAGTCGTTAGTCAACTTTTTAATTATTCCAGTCATGTTGTAGATTAATATTTATTATTCTTGTAAATTCTGCTTCAAACAACATGAGTTTCTTTTCTTGGTATAGAAGGTACAGAACTTTAAAAATGACGATAGTCCCAAGACTCCTTGGAAACGCACATGGAAACAAACCTCTCAGGTTGGGCATCAGTAAGCCACTTTTTTTCAGTGATGTGAGCACTCTGCCACTAGTGCTAAATGTGACTCTGATTAGCAGTAGAAGTAAAAGTAGTGGTGTGATCAGAAAATATTTGTGCAAGAAGTATGGGTTACTTGAGCACACAAAGGCTTTTATTCCCTTTCCTGAGATGAAAGATTTCTTCACTCTGTGTGGATAAACCAGAAGAATTTCACATAGTGGATTTGATGATGAGTTTGGCAAAGGGTTCTTTGTTGCATACATAAATTTCATTGAGTATTAGACCTTTTGGCCTGTTCTGCATTCATCTATTCAAAATTGGATGTTTGTACTAGCAATGATTAAACTGCAGTTCTTCACCAAACCTTTTTTGAGAAGCTCCTAGACTTGTTTGTAAGGAGTTACCCACTTGAATTCGAGGCTGCAATAATCAAAGATGGCTGCCTGCTGCTGAGTGTGAAGTGCTGATGTAAGATGGGCTTTCTCTGTTTGGAATGCGTAGACTGGAACCTGAGAGTGCTTTGATGGGCTGGGAGAGGAAGCATAAATTAATTTGGTACAAAAATGAATATGCATCAAATCCAAAAAAAGCCCCAGATTGCTCATCAATTACAAGTTTGAAAAGTAGATTTACAGTAATTTCCTGCTGCCAAAATTACTTGATTATGTGTAAAATAATGGAACATAAATTAACTCTACAGCCAGTATTATAGATGAATCACATTGGCACATACTGAAGGGTAAATGGCTTCTCTTTATATAACTTGCTGGACCCTTTAAACCATATATTTGGTGATAATATTAAAATATGAACAATGCAAACATTAAGCAAGAAAATTTTTCACATACAAGAGCTGCATAACTCCTAGGTTCCAAAGTCTCAAAATTCTGGTAGAAGAAAATTGGCATTGCCCACATTACTCTGCACAATGAGCACCTCTGAGAGTAAAAGTTTACAAACTCGAACTCCTCTTAGGACTTGTGCTCAAGTTTGTAGATGCTTTACCTCAAAGACTAAAGCCTCTCTCTTGCACACTAGAAGGGAATCTAAAAAAAATAAAATAAAAATGAAGAGTTGATGGAGCTATGTATCAGAAGGATCCCTTAATAAAACCAAAAACTTACACTTCTGTATGCCACAATCAAGAATGTATAAAATAAGTATTTGAAACACAACTGCAAATTGATGGGGGTAACTGTAGTCTTTCTGCCTCCATTCCCATACCTATAAAATGGGATAATGTTCCCTTTGTCTACTCTGTATAGACTGAAAATTCTTTGTGTCAGGGACTCTTTCTGTGGAGTCTTGAGCCCAGATGCACATTTGCTTGGAGGAGTAAGGGAGTGAAAGGAGCTTCTTTACTCTCTTGCAGCAAGGGGGAGTCAGGACTGAATTGTGATTCTTCAGGCCTGGCCATGCCGCTATTGAGCATAGCCACCCCCACCCTTGTCTGGTGGAACATGGATATAGGAAAGGTGTTCCTGTGATCTATGATCTAGCTCTGTATTCTGAGGAAGAGCTGGTGAGTATTCTGCCTGGGGAGAGCTGAGCTGGACTGGATGGAGGCCATGGGTCATCGCTTTTAATTTTTTTGAGAGGGACTTGGATGTAGAAAATCTAGTCTTTCACTGACTTTAGACTTGACTGAAAAAGGCTGCTCTTTATATGGGCTTAAATTACAGCAAGGGAGGTTTAGGTTGGACATTAGGAAAAAGTTCCTAACTGTCAGGATGGTTTAGGGGTTAGGCTGTGGAAATGGTCAGCTTCACAGTTTGGGTTCTCTTGAAGTACTTGGAGGCTGTATATAATTTGAGCTAGCGCTGTGGAGAGCCCTTTTGAGTTATATGGGCCCCTACAGAACAAAATAGTTCTTCCTTTTGTTTTTCCATAATGAAAGACAGCAAAGCCCTTTGTTGCCTGGATCCAGAACAATGTTTCCTCCACTTTTGTCCCCAAGTACCACTCCTCTACTTATGCTACATTGATGGCATCATCATCTGGACCCCACAGTAAGGATGCCCTTGAAGATTTCCACAGAGATTTCAACAATTTCCACCCTACAACCAACCTTAGCCTGGAACATTCCACAAGGAGATCCACTTTCTGGACACTACAATACAAATTAGTGATGAACACATAAACACCACCCTATACCGAAAACCTACTGACCGCTATAGTTACCTTTAGCTTTTATCTAGGGTACACCACATGATCCATTGTCTACTCTACAGCCAAGCCCTAAGATATAACTGCATTTGCTCCGATCCTTCCGACAGAGACAGACACCTTTAGGATCTCTATTGAGCATTCTTAAAACCACAGGACCCTCCTGGGGGAGTGAAGAACCAGATTGACAGAGCCAGATGGGTACCCAGAAGTCACCTACTACAGGAGAAGCCCAAGAAAGAAGACAACAGAACACCACTGGTCGTCACCTACAACCCCCAAGTCAAACCTCTAGAGCATATTAACAAGGATCTACAGTCTGTTCTACAAGACAGTCCCTCACTCTCTCAAGCCTTGGGAGGCAGACCTTTCCTCACTTACAGACAGCCCCCCAACCTTCAACAGATGCTCATCAGCAACTACAGACCAAACAGAAACATTAAAGCAGGCACATATCCCTGCAACAGACCCCATTGCCAACTGTGCCAACATATCTGCCCAAAAGGCACCGTCATAGGACCTAATTGAACCAGCTTTTCCATCAAAGGCTCATTCACCTACTCATCCACCAATGTGATATATGCCATCATGTGCCAGTAATGTCCCTCTGCCTTATACATTGGACAAACAGGACAGTCTCTGTGCAAAAGAATAAATGGACACAAATCTGACATCAGAAATAACATTAAAAAACCAATAGGGGAACACTTTGATCTTCCTGATTGCTCTATCAATCGTCTGTTAATAGCTGTACTCAGGCAAATGGATAACAAATCACAGCTTCAAAGAGAAACTGCAGAATTGGAATTCATATGCAGATTTGACAGGGTCAATTTAGGGTTGAATAGAGTGTTTTTTCCCCCATTACAACAGGTAATTTTGCTTTCCTCCCCCCCCCGCCCCCCACAATCTCCCTCCTATGTGCTGTTTTCCACTGTTTGAATCTGAACAGCTGCACTGATTTGCTGTTATAATCTGACCAGATCCTATGACTTACACTTCCCTGCATTTATTTTCTTCCTATTCTTTAAGTTCTTCATCTTCAAGCATCTGACAGTGGGATTTTCTCCCACAAAAGCTAATGCAATAAATAAACTTTAGTCTTTTAAAAGTGCCACAAGACTCATTGTTTGATGAGGATAGTTGTTTAGAATCCTGACCACAATACTCAACTGGCCTCACACACAAGTATTAAAGAATAAAGGGCCATTTGAGAACACAGAGAGGAGTATATGGTATATGCTTTTGTGTGTGCCATCTTCTCAGTGAAACAGCTCAACCTGTTTTGAAAAGCCAGAGAAGTTCCAGGTATAGTTTGGTTAAACTTATCCCCTGTTACAAATACTGTAGCAAAACTTTAAAAAGTCTTTTGAGAAGAACAAATAGGATGCAAGTTCATGATTAACTTCAGTAATCCTTCTTAGGGCTGTTCATGGAGAATCTTTGGCTGGCTGTCACATGTTTGTTACTCTCTCAACTAATGTAGCTCATCCAGCAATACCTATAATAAGGTTTGGATATGGTTCAGCTGGTTAAATCTCAAATTCTGGCTTTTCTTGTTTCTTCCCTTTTCCATTAGCTTTTTGTAATCTTCTTGTGTTTGATACTTAACATTTGTATGCATGGTTTTTTCCAAACAGTGCTGTAGGTGGGGTTGGTGCTATAGAAATAAAAATGAATTAGACCAAAAAGACTACAAAAGATGACAAAGCAGGAAGGTTAAGCAAAGAGTAGACAACCACTCTATAGCAGTGGTTCACAAAATTTTTTACTTGGGACCCAGTTGAAAACAAATCATTTATGCCCGCGATCCAACAATTATATCTTTGAGCAACGCATTCCAGTCTTGGTGGTGCTGCGACCCAGTACTGTGTCCTGAATCATGGTTTGAAAACCACTGCTCTGTAAAACAGTTTTTGAGACTTTCATTTTTTCACGGAAAATATGTACAGTAATGTATGTTTCTTGCATTATTTTTGTTTAAAATTTGAATTTTTTACTAAGGGATACTTGTTGAAAGGCTTCTAAGTTTAGAAAGATAATTCCTTATTTAGTTTATTAAAATTCTACAGAACTTCATTCCAAAATATTGAAGTAACATGTGGCCCTGATCCTGCAGTGTCATCCATGGGCATGCCCACAAGGAGCCCTATGGGTAGGAGTTCCTGTAACTGAACCAGATTGTCAATGAATCAGATTGCATGATTGAGGCCTGTTTTTGTATTTTTTAAAATGGGACTTCTGTTCCAAAGTCATTTAGGTGCTTTTGAAAATCCCACCCGGAGGTGCCAAAGAATGGATCTGGAAGCCAAACTTCAGGCTTCTGTTGAAAATTTGTTTAGCAGAAACCTTACTGGAAATGTCCAAGTTTAATAGGTAACAGGAGTTTTACGCCTTGGGTGAGTTCAGACATTGGGCACTATTGTCTCTTATTAGAAGACAGAGGTAGGAAATTCAGAGTGACTTATACACCCATAATAGGGCCAAAATCAGTTGAATAATCAAGCCATTGCAATTAAACAGACTAAGGCTTAGGTTTCTTTTCCTTCCCTCTTTCTTTGTAAGACTAACTTGCTCATTTTAGCATTCATTGCTATCTTTTGAGGTAGGGATCACTGTCAGTTTATCCATCTAGATCCTCTTTTTCTTTTAAAAGCACAGGCATTTGGGCCTTGGCCTCAGGAGTTTTACAGAGGTCCCTTAAGCTTTCCACACTTAAATCACAAGAAAATGAATTGTCCTGGCAATGCAGAAAGAAAGATAGATGCAATGGATGTGATTTAATTAAGCTGCAACTTTAGTCACTATATCTGAGAATACTCAATAAATTGTACAGAGTAGGTCATCATTAATTCTTCTCTTAATCATGTCCATCTGTTTGGAAAGGCTGCCCTCTCACTTCCCGACCTGGTCCCTGCCAGCCTTTTTCTAGGAGCTCACTGCTCTACGCATGTCTGAGGGTTAAGGGAGACTGGAAGAATGGAGGGGTTGTTTTTCTACTGCAGGGGTTGGCAACCTGTGCCGGCCCCCGTGCCAGCCCCGCCCACTGCACCCTCTGCAGGTGCCAGGGGCGGAGCCAGGGACTCCAGGTTGTGTGTGTGGGGGGGTGGCGGCTGAGGTCCTTGGGGGCTGCGGCTCAGGGGGGTGGGGGGGGGTGGCGTGTGGTGGCTGGGGTCCCAGGCTGCACCGCCGGGCTGCGCTGGGCCCTGAGCTAGGCCAGGCTGCCAGCCAAGCCCCAGGCTGGCCCCTGAGTCCCAAGCCGTGCGGGCCCCCAAGTTGGGCCGTACCACGCCATTCCAGGCTGTGCCGAGCTGGGCTGGGCCACGCCGTTGGTCACCCCCACCCCTGCCCGGCTCCCCCCACAGCACTTACCTTGCTGTGGAGTCGGGGAAGTGTGGCCAGCGGGAACCTGGAACTGTGACGTGCTGCTCTTTTGGCCCCAGCCCCCAGGCCAAGGTGGGGGGCGGGGCCAGCGGGGGGAGCCTGAGCGGTGCTGCGTGTCACTCAGGATCAGCCCGTGTGCCAAGGTTGATATGCCTGCTGGGGATTGCCAACCCCTGTTCTACTGTATCAAATGCTAGGAGCCACAACCCTCCTTTTTCTGGCTGCTTTGCGGGCTGCCTTCTCCTAAATCCAATTCCAGCTCCTGTTTATCAAGAAATCTTATCCTCTCTGTAATCAGTACCTGTATTGGACACCTACTACACTTGCTACCTGCTAAGTTGCAATATCCTGACCTGATCTGCATGCCTATCTCACCAAGTCCCCAACCTGCTTTGAGGGAAGGCAAAAAACCCAACCTATCTTGGCCAGTCTGGTTGTGAGGAAAAAATTCCTTCCCTGCCCCGAAAGATTAAAAAGCAATTAGGGAAAGTCCAAAGCAGATCATAAAATGTGGTCCTACTCTAACCTCATGGATAGGAAGGAACGTGGTGATGATTGATGAATGGAGTGCATTGGGGTGTAAATATACTCCCCTCTTTCTGGTGCAGTGAGCATGTGTCCCCACCTGTCTCCTCCTTGGCTCTTCTCAGATAAATCCGTCCCCACTTTTTCTTTCTTGTAATCCAGATGTAGTTGGGAGCCTTAAGGGAGCCCTGTCCTCTTTTTTTTCTGCTCCCTAGAGACAATCGCTGCATTAGTTATAGTAAGGGCATTAGACTTGATATGTCACCTGTGGATCTAACTGGCTCAGCTCCTCCGTGTTTCTACCTTTGCTCTTGTCTATGAATGACTGCTTTGAGCTCTCTAATATAGAAAACAACAAATTTGTTCACCAAAAAGATGAAAATGTCATAATACATGCATTGGCTCTAAAAAAGAACTAAAAATAGGGCGCGTGAACCAATAAATCAGGAATCAGACTGCTAGTATGTTTTTTCTTTTAAACGATCTTTCATGGCAAATAATGTTATATTATTATATTTCAAACTGTAAATCAAATATAATCTGAATGTAACATTCTTAACTTTCTATCCACCATCTAGGACAGGAGAATTATTTTTTGTGGGGGTTGGGATGGGTTTGAGGTGGAAGAGGGAGACAGACATTTAGGACATGGTTCCCTGTGAATAGTAAAGGTTTGCTCCCACAAGAAGATCTCTAATGTGACTTGAGAACCAGTGTATAACATTCCATTATGCAGATTTAGTATATTAAAATTGGGTACTCCATAACAGTACGCTGTATATTCTTTTGACAAGATGAGAAAACCTGTTCAATTTAAACTTCATTTCCACTGGAATATTTTCTTAAGACGAGCAAAACTGTGCCTAATCAAAAGAATAAAATTTAGAAATTGTGGAGTTATCTAGTCTTTATTCTTTTATGTTACTGACGATTGCTCTGAGCCATAAATACCAAGAATAATTCTTTTAATGTATTTTGAATAATCCAAACAGATGGCATCCAAACTCTGAAACTATAGAATAGTCATTTTTCTACATGTCATCACAGGATATTTGATGTGGATCTGTTTTTTAAAGGCTGTGGACTAATCAAGTATGGTTTTGGTATAATCAAAATATCCTCTTAAGGGCTAATAAAAACACAAAATATGTTCCAACAGTTTGGCTGGAAATGTTTTACAGAAATCAGCTATAACTCAGCTATGTAGCTATTTTATATATATAGTAATCAAACAAACTTTTAAGATACAGTGAATCTGTTCCCAAATCACAAATAAGAGTTCTTTATAATACCTGAAAGACACAGGCAGTAGAGCCCCTATGCAAGACTTTGTTTTGTTTCCTATCTTAATAAAGATTTCTAAAAAATGGTAGTATTTTTAGCACGTTGAAAATGTATCTCAGACAATACTAGTTGGTACCCATCTCTTTCTGTTTCCTGTGATGCAGGCAGTTCTTGAAAGTCTGGAACTTCAGGAGGAAACGAAAGAAGAATCTGATGAGGAGGAGGAGGAGGATGAAGAGTCTGGACGACTACGTTTCAAAACTGAACGAAAAGAAGGAACAATCATTAGGCTGTCAGACATAACAAGGGAGAGGAGAAACATTCCAGAAACTTTGGGTAAGGTTCTGTGCAATGGACTAAAATAAAATGACTATAATAAAAGAACGGAAAAGATTTGTCTATGTCCAAGCTGTCCAGAGTCTTTTGCAGCTTGTCTTCTTAGTAGCTTTTCATTGTCCTTTTCCCTTTAGAATATTAGAAAACGTGCATGCTTTTTCAAAAGCCAGTGTATGTTCATTGAGGCTTTTCAGATTCCTTAAACCTGGCTGTTCTTTAAAGGAGTAGCTGGCCATACACTGGGAAAATTTCATTATTGCTTTAATATTTCTACCTTTTAAATGACTGCCTCAGAATTTCATTCTTGGCGTAAGGGTCAGAGTTATAGTACACATCACACTAGTTGAAAGCAACTTGCTGTGTGGCACGCCGGTGCACGATGTTTGTCCAGCTGCATCAACTGTATATTTGGCACATTTCAGCAGTGAAGTGGGAAAGCTGTTATGTCCTTAATCCTAGTAAGACTTTATCAGTTAGCTAATAAACTGTTGAGACATTTTGTGTGATTTCAGTGAAAAATGAGAAATTAATTCTCAGCTTTTCCTTATTTTGCCCAGTTTTAGTCCATCTGTCTAAATAAAGTCACACTGAGGTATCTTGGAGGGGTTCATTTCACCAAATCTGTTTGTCCTGGATGCAAAATTATCTGATGATGTGATTTAAAAAAATTTTTTTTTGTCTCATTGGGGATCATTCAAGCTGTTGCTCATGTTGGATTTCAGATAATGGCACCACTTTTAGTGAATGCTGATGCCACAATCAGTGCCAGCATCTTATACTAGAAGTGCTTCGTACTGAAGCACTTGGTACTTACTGGTGTTAGGTGCTAATATACAATGATGTCGAATCGAGACTGGTCAGATTAAAAATATAGCAGTTCCTGATGATGATACAGCTGCTGGGACGCCTTTAAAAGAAATATTTGCCATTGCACAGTCCTCACAGTTCTACTGCAGGAACTAATATTAATTCAAACGGTGGAAGAAGGCTTGGATGTCTTCCTGAAGAGAGTCAAGATATGAAGCAGCTAACTCGAGTGGGAATGGAGATAGCTTATCAAATACCATTGGTATTCAAGCATTGATGGTGGCAGATATATATGACTGCACTTATCAGCTCTTCATAAAAACTTCTGGTATTGTGGGTGGAACATTTTTTGGAAGGCTGCAAAGGCTATATTCACAGGAGCAGAGGGCACAATCCGCTTTTTCTCCGATTCTTTTCAGCCAAAGAAGGTGGCAAAGGAAAGGCATCAGCCTGGAAGTCTGTCTACATAGCTAGGTCTGAATTCAGTAATGAGACTGCTTTTGCTTTTCTTCCAAAATGAGCTAATGTGTCTTAAACCTCCAGGTTTTTTTTAAAGGTCCCAGAGTAAATAGCTAGATTGCCAATATTTTCATCAGAGGGGCTTTTTTATGGAGGTTGATCAAGGGTGGTTGGTTTTTGTTGTTGTTTTTTTGTTTTTTTAAAAAAACCTTGAATAACCACTAGTTACCTAAGATCCAGTCAGGCTTTGCTTCAGAGAGACTCCTCCAAATTGCACTTCATGAGATTCCTCTATCGCTCAACAGTAAGAGGAGTAATGCTGCAAGAAATTTGGTTCTTCCTGGAAAAGTCTCTGAGCTCATGCTACAGTAAATCAACTGTTCAGATATGAGCTATTTTATAAATAAGTGGCACTTGATTATTTTTTATTTTTTGCCAAAGTTGCTTTTGTTAGATGAGTTTCTAGAAATATAATTTTTAATTTTTGTCTTTGTTAATGAAAGGGCATTGATACACTTTAGCTTTTAAACTAAGAGTAGTGCAGAATTTATCATTTACGTATAAATATCAGCCCTGCTCTTGGGATTACTGTTAATAGATACTACTGATTTAAAAATGAAACTTTGTTGCATAGCTACATCTCTTTACTTTAGAATCTGGACATAGTTCAGAAAACACTTAAAGATAAATTAACATTTCAGTTGAAGTTACAAACGTAATTTCCATCCTGTCATATTTTGGTGACCTTTTGTGACAGCTTGTCTCTATTGGATGGGACCATTCTTACTTGCTGATTAAAAATGTCATTTGAAACCATTTTATTACCAAGGATAGTGAAATTAATCTTGACACTTAGAGCCACTAGAAAAATAATTGCTGATTCACTACATTAACTGTGTATGTGCATGAGAGAGAATTATGTAGTCAAGATTAGAATGTGTATGCACTGGTAAAATAAATATATAAAAAGTATTCTTTAAGGAATGGTTTTGAAACTTTTCCTAAGTACATTTCCTTTGTTTTAAAAAAAAATAATCTAACTGGTGGTTTGGAATGGTTTTAGGGAAACAAGTTACAGGAAGGATATAAAATAAGTTTCTGCAAATACTGAATTCATCTTTGTGGGAGGAATATTAAATAAAGTCTTTTTATGTATTCATTTGTACCATATAGAACTATTGACTGTATAGAGTTCATATTATATATGTGTACTACAGACTTATGAATCTTTAAGAATAGAGGTGGAGATAATTACCTTATTTGGCCTGATGCAATCAAAATCCAACAACATTCTTCAAAGAAGCTCTGTTCCGTTCTGTTCCACTCTCCTCCTCTTCCCAGGAACTAATCCTCCTAAGTCTGATTTAAAAATAAAAACCACCACCAATAACCTGCATGGTTTCCAGATGTATAGAAAGCCACACACAAAGCAGCTGGAACTACCATTGTATAGTGATGCCTGTGTCAGCAATCGTGTGTGTAATATGTCTGGTTTTGCTTTTTATGACATCTGAGTTTTAAACATACTGAGATTTTTGGTCTGAAATCTCAACGTTTTATTAAAGTTGTTACTATTTCTTTCTCTCACACACCCCAATGCAGAAACGTGTAATTTAATAAGGTTACAAGCCTGAGTGCTCAAATCAGGAAATTTGCAAATTAGATTATTGTCCTACCTCCAATACATAAATAAGACCCAGATTTACCCTCTGATATATCCATGCCACTCCTGTTGAAGACTGTTCATGTTGAGCATGTATGTATTAAAGAGAATTATTCCCATGGTAATGTTTGTCAGCATTGTTTAAAAATATTCTTTGTATGTACTGAGGATGAGTGAAAGATACTATGAGAACCTTAACTTTTGTGTTATCTGACTTTTGAGGGTTAAAAGGCTGTGAACCTGCACAGAAATATACAAATAGCGTACTCCTGCATATTGCGGAGTCAGGCCAGATCAACACTCCTGACCCTGTTTGGTATAGCTGTGTCACTCAGGAGTTCGAAAAGTCCACACTTCTGAGTGATGTAGTTAAGCGGACCTAACGCTCTCAATGGGAGAGGCTCTCCTGCTGATACAGCTACTGCTTCTCGGGGAGATGGATTAAGAATGCCTATGCCATCAGCATAGTCGTGTCATCACTAAAGCAGTATGGTGCAACAGCTGCAGCAATGTACGTGAAAACCCCTCTTGTCTGTAGTGGGGTACAAGGCAGGTGCAGGACAGGGCAGAAAGTTGGAATTTTAGGTTGATTTTTGTCCTTTTAGGAAAGAGAGAATTAAAACTAGTGAATCTCTTCTGATCTTGTAAAATACTTCCACAGTTGCCCCAAAAAAAAAAAAAAATCTAAACTTCAATTAAATAAACAAAATCATATCTAAACAATCACCATCTTCATAGTACGTATGTAGCAGGGCCTGCTCTAGTTTGCTGCAGAACAGTATCTGTTATAATCCTGTTAATGCACATTCATAGTTTTATGGAACTGTGTGTGTTGGCTGAAAAATTGAGTAAGTCATCTGTGCTTGTGACTTAAAAAAAAGCAAGCTGTTATTTTTTTTTTTTTTTTTTGACTAGAAAGAATAGCTTCCTCTATAGTTAGGCACCCCGCGCTCCCCAAAACTTAACCACATTTTTAAAGACCTTCACAGCTGAAATGTGAACCTTGAAACATAGCTTGGTTATTATCCTGGACTCACAGGAAGAAAGATGAGACACAAAGGGTGTGGCTTTAAGTGGGTGATAACTTCATTAACTCATGTAGGAGCTACCTGTCAATAACTTGTCCAGTGCAGTTTGTCAATGTTTCCATAATCTGTTCCATCTGGTGAAGGGCTGCATCCAGCAATGGTGCTAGGAGTCCACTGGCCTCTCCTTTCTGTGTGTTAGATGGCTGGGGAAGATTATCTATAGACATCATGGAGCATGGTTAGTAGCATATTAAGATTTTAGCGAAGTTAAAATCCTGCTCCTTTGCCCATTCTCCTTTCCTCGCTTCATTGTTACAGGGCTGCTGTTCTCTCAAAGCCAGATGCTGGGCAAGAAGAGGAGCGGCTGCTGTTGCTATTTAGGATTTTGCTGGGACATTTAACGTGGTTTTAGCTGACTAGGAGAAGCATCCAACCTAGCCCTGTTGTCTCATCAACAGCTGGCAACAACTGTGTGCAAATGTATAATCACTGTTAGGATATCTGCAGATTTTGCCATATTTTGTATACTCACCAAGTTCTAAATCCTTTTAAGGGCCTTCTAAAATATGAGGCCATTTGTTCTCTTTTTAGTTGCAAACATACAACTTGCACAATTCAGACGCACCAGCCAAATGAGAATAGCAGCAGAAAAAGGAACCCGCTTCCTCCCTCAATCAGTTGTGAACTTCAAAGCTTAATGTGATTACTTATAAGTAAATTTAAATCAGCGATTTAAGAAGCTTTAGGTATTACATCTCCTGCCATTTTGTGTGGCTTTATCACATTCTTACTTTTAGATTTTTCTCCCCATGGTTGTGTAAAAGACTCATACAGCATCGGAAAATGACTCCGTAGGAGCAAACTTTCAGACATGCAAAGTAAATGTTTTTCTCTCTAAACTTCCAGTTTTAGGTATTACTTGTAATGCTAGTTGAGAAAAAGATTTTATACATAAATGTGAGTAACATTAAGCACAAATTGTTTATTTAAAAATAAAAACATTTCTAAATTCATCTCCTCTATATAAACTCTAGATGCGCATACCGGTTTTAGCATACAGTGAATACATATTTTAATAGTGTGTGTTTGCACAGTTAACAAGATGAAGAAATGGAAAAAATCAGTTTCAAAAGCAGCAAACTATAGCTTTGCACACAGTATTCATTACTGATTTTCTAGTTGTGGCTAGCTTGTTACATTGCTTGTCATTAAATGTACCCCCATTAAAATATACAACATATAAAGCATTGCCTAGTGCATGCTGCTGCTGAAACCTTCACTCCATTTCCTAATATTTAGTACAGATTTTGTTAGTCCGCACTTCTACTGTAATTTAGTGCCCTGACTACCTGTGACTCAGTTAAGGGCCTGGCCTTGAGTTTTAACCTAGTTCCACAGTCTGGTATAGTATCATCTACTGTACAACATGTAGCTGTGTTGTAAATGAATTGGGGGCAACTGTTGTCACCAGGCTCCCAGTTGAAGAGGAGCCCAAAATCTAGTGTGTGTTTGGTCTAGTTAGTGAGGAGTTATCACCTGCACAGTTCGGCCTACGACCCCACCCCCCACCTTTTTTAAAGTGACATATGCAGGAAAATAAACTGCATAAGAATGTATGAATCATTTAGTTCTTTCATGTTGCTCAAAAATGTCATCAGCTGAATTTGTTCATTCAGAAAAGGCCTTTGGAATAAGAGAAATGTACAGACCAGAAGGCTAAGCATTTGAAAAATCTGGTTATGATGGAAGATGCAACATAACCTTTACTATAGCGTCTGCTGCTTCCTGTAGAGTGTGTGCGCCTTTTATGTGGATAAACAGAGAATTATTAAGTTACCAATACTGGCAGTGTAGCTTCTTTCACATAACAAACTTCCTGAGTAACAAGCAACAAATGTAAGGCAGACTTCTGTAGTAAAATAACATTTAATTTGTTTTTCATCAACCTGCCACTGTTTCCCTTTGCAGCAGACACAAATACATACAAAGAATAACATCAGTGTCGCTTTAGTGAAATGTTAACATGCCACCTAAAGGTGATCAAAGAGCCTGCAAATTTTATCTTGGATGTAGTGACAATTTTCTCTCATTCTAGTGATGTCCTTTTTTATCCTTACTCAAAATACCTAACCTACACATTTTCCCCACATAACAGAGCTTTCCGCAGAAGCCAAAGCAGCTTTACTTGAATTTGAAGAAAGGGAAAGGCAGCTTAAACAGGGAAGATATGGCTCAAGAAGAGGAGGGAGGAGAGGAGGTTCCATGATGTGTCATGGAATGGGAGAACAAAGAAGAGACAACAGTGAAAGGGGAAGAATGAAGGATCACAGGCCTGCCCTGCTGCCAACGCAGCCACCAACAGCGGTAACTCTAATGCAGTTATTTTCTTTATGGCTGTGCTTTGAGAAAATAATTATGGAAATTATTACTCTGATTTGTAAATCTTTATGCAGCTCCTTTTCTCTCGAAACTGGGATGAATTTTAGAAAAATCCTATTCTCAATCATTTGCAAAGATTTAGAAAACCCAAATGTTAATTTACTGCTGCCCTAATGGACCTTACTGCAACATGGGCTAATCCCAGTCTTGTGATTAAAACTTGACACACACTTCTGATCAAAACTTTTTTATGTGAAAAATACAGATTCAGCAATGCTGAAACATTCTGCAAATTCTTAGATTTTTCTCTATTGTTTTGGTCAATGAAAACTTTATATGTGGAAAAATCAAAACATTTAATTTAGATATTTTTTACAATTAACTTTTTTCATTCAAAATGACTGTTTTGAAGTTTCCTTTAATTTTATTTTTAAAAATTCAAAATGTTAAACATTCAGAATTAAAATGGAACATTTGTTTAACTCAAAACAATATTTTCAACTTTTCAATTTGCAGAAAATACTCTTCCCTTTGCCCCCCAAACAACTTGACCCAAAACTAATCTTTTCTTCCCCAGTTGTTTGGAATTGCCAATCAACCAAAAAATCCATTGTTCATCCAACTCTAGTTGTGATTGTGGAGTATGAGAAGGATCATGTTTCCACTTTCAATTTTAAGGCATTATATGTCAAAATAACCCAATTTCAAACATTTTTCAAATGATGTAAATTGCTCAGGCTCTCTTGTTTTTTTGTATCAACAAAGAGGAACAAGTTAACTCCAGTGGTATAGGGAAGCTATCTCTGCATACGAGACTGTTCAGTCCAACATTACCAATTGTGGCATGGAAGAAATGTGACCAGATATTTTCTTATCTTTTGAATACTTTCTGATAACTTTCAAGACTCTTAAAATCGTGATGTTACTTTTTGCTTAAATTGAGTAATTTTATATTTTTAATTTGGCACATTATGATGAGAAAATAAAAGCCTAGAGGAATCTTCACTCACTATAGAAATGTTGTCCTCCGTGAGATAGAACACAGCAGTTCTCTACTTCAGAAGTTCTGCACAACAGTTTTCTAAGATTGCAGGTGAAGTATGACTTTTGTAATTGAAACTACCAGGAAGCTGAGATAGGCAGGTTAGACAACAGAGTCCTGTGGCACTTTAAAGACTAACAGTCTTTAAAAGTGCCACAGGACTCTGTTGTCTTTCTACAATAGACTAACACGGCTACCCCTTTGAAATAGGCGGGTTAGTTACCCATATTGGAATTTGGTAGGTTATTGGGATTAATGCCTTTGCTATTATCAAAAATGCCAGGGGATCAACAGTGATCACAAATGATTAAATCTTAGTGAATTATCCAAAAGAGAGCATTTGAGCCTTTAAGCAATGTAATTTAATTTTTGTTTTCAGAAATATTCTCATCTGGGATCCCTGTTCCTAGAACGTGGTCTGTGTATGGGTTTGATAGAGGTGATGCATTAAAGTGAGGGAGCAGGGTTTTACAATGGAAATACTAATTTAACCATAACAGATTATTGGCAAGTGTTGCTGTAATATTCAGTGGTTCAGAACATACAGGTCAATATTTCATGCTCGTAGAAAAGAATGTGGGGTGGGAGAAGAGAGAAATCACTTTTGTTTTTTAACCTACTATGTTGCTATAGTGTTCAAATAATTTAATTTATAATCCAATAATTTTACTGTAAACCTTTCTGTGCTCTCACCATAATGGTATCAAGACACTATTTGTTTATGCACATCTGAGATTCTTTAGGAGGAGATGCCCAGTATTTCTCACCTTGACTGGTGAAGTCTTAAAGCTATTTTAGTTAAATGTGACTTGTCTGTGCAGCTGCATTATTTAGTGACTCCAAGTACTTGAGCTGAAACCAAATACAACAAAAAGATACCAGTTTTCTCAGCAAGTATCTACCCCTGTACAGTTACCAGATATTAGTGGATTTATTACGGTATCTAAACTGTGATTCCTAAAGACACATACAAACAGCGCTAATTGTTTAGGACTACATTGCAGTTGATCATCACTAGTAATTCATTCTTCCCTGTGAACTGTTTATTTCCTACTTCTGTTTGTTTTCTGACAGCCACCCAGTACCTTGATAGTGGCATTTTATTTTCATCTATTTTCTTGTTTGTTTGTTTGTATACTGATAACACTCAAAGTGTCAAGCTCTGGTTTCACACACACGAATGAACCATCTTTTTTTTTTTTCTACTCCTTATTTCCTGTCTATCTCTCCTTCATGCTTAGGTTTATTTGTTTTCAAATTATTCCTTCCCGTGCTGGTAGATCCAATAGTTTCATGTGGTTTAATGATAGGAAAAGGAGTTGTCTTTCTGTGAAAATTTGGCCTTAAACATTCTCAAAAGATCACTCCTGTGATTTTTGTTGCTGTCGTCATTGATTGTTTTGTCATCAGTGTACTTGAATTTTATCCAAATTGATTTTGTTCTTTTTGGTTATTTGCAGACTCATTCACAGAGGTTAATTCCTCCTCACCAGCAGCAGCCTATTAGGAGTCTGTTCCAGCAGCAACAGTTACAGAATCTGCTTCCTATACAGCATCAGCACCAACACCATTCATCTCCTCCTCCTGGATTACATATACCACCCCAGATAGAAACACCTGGAATAATGATGACTCCACCTCCAGTGACACCCCAACAACCAAAGAACATCCATATAAACCCACATTTCAAAGGGACAGTGGTGACACCCGTGCAAGGTGAGTGTTCTGAAGATGGTAAATTTTGTGCAAGTCTCTCTCCTCTCCTTACACTGGCAGTTCTATATACACAGTTGTTTTTCTGCAGTCATTTGATCATAACTTACACACACACTTATTTTCAAGCTGAAATTTTCATTGCTTAATCTTAGAACAAATATTCTGCTGAAGTTAGCAGTTTGTTGGGGGGAAAAAAGGTCTTCCAGTACAAGTTCTTCTCTAAAATGACACTTAAGGTAAAGCGTGCGTTATTCTTTAATAAGAAACAACTGAATTGCCAACTGCAAAGATGATGTATTTAAATAGTGGACATCAGTTTTCAAGAACTGGTTAAGTACTGCAATTTGTAATTTCACAAGTGTCTTTCTAGCTTCAGCGGGGCACTCTGAGAACATCCACCTGACTGTTTAAGTGTGAATAGACTGTGGCACCCTTCATACTGCAGTTACTGTGTTAAAGGTACAAGCCGCATCCATTTTTTATGGTGAATTTGACATATATACTCCTCTTGTTCTTCTCTCAGCACCACTGTTTTTAGTGGATTAGTTGATTCAAAGCCTGAGAATCAAACATTTCTTCCATAACATATTTAATTTAAGCACACTTTGCTGGGCTACACATTTCTATGAACTTGCAACAGGGCTGTTCTTGAGAAATTCTTGTATATGTTGAAGTCTCTTCGTGACTGTAATCGTCACTACCCAAAACAATGGGGTTTTTTGCCTTCTCACCTGATAGCTATTTTGTTCTCAAATGATCTGTGAGCCTAGCCCAAAGCTAACCTTCTTGTTGCTCTGTCAAATAAAGAAAAGTTGGAAAGACTAGGTTTTTCCAGTTGGGAGAAATCTCAAGTATGTTAGACCTGTACTAGATCTGCTTCTCACAGACGGAGTTCAGAATGGCTATTTCTAGAAGATTATTTCAGTTTTCCATATCTAATAAAATCAGCACTTCCCACCTATTCAGTCAGTAGGCTAGAATACCTGTAACAGTTCAGAAGTTCCTTAGTCTTGGGTGAATTCCTTTTGTTCACCCTTCCTAAGATTTTCAAACAATTGTTAAAGGTATCTATCTGCTTCATGAAAAGCAAAGAATCATATTCAGCCTGTCCCACACCTCTTCCTCTTCTAATTCCAGCATTTGAGGATCTTTGCTCTGTCTGACCTCAAAAAGCATACCAGCACATTCTCCATCCACCTTTCTATGCCTTTCTTCTTTATGTTATTGGTTGCAGGCACTGCCAGTATATTGCTCAGACCAGGACTTGCCACAGCACCCATAGTATTTTCTAAAATCTTGATTGTGCCTGTAGTATCTCTTTATCTCAGATAAGGCTTTTGTGGTCTCGAGTTTTGTTAAAAACATCTCTTTTCAGAAACTTGTTATATGCTCTGACTATTCAACTATTGTAATCCTTTTAAAAAAATTCTTCTCTGCTTAAGACCTCCTATGTGAGAGCTCTTTTTTCTTTTTAACCAATGAAGCTCTAGCTCCATTCTCAGGAGACAGGCACCTGAAGAATGAGTGTTGTGACTATTACATAGTAGAATTTCAGTATGACAAACTCTTTGCCTTCTTGGTCTCGTGATGATTTGATGCAGTTCATTGATCTCTTCTCTATTTGAAACTCCTGCAAATCTTTCTTTTTTTTCCAAAAGGACCATCAAACAAGAGAATTTATCACTTCTGTTAATGAACATGGAGAAAACTGCTAAATACTGGCCTGTGTACAAACCAAAATAACAGACTAACCTGTTTGGTCAGGAAGCCCCATCTAATGAGATGACCGTCTCAAATACAGCAATTCATCATTCTTTCAGATTGTAGCAGTAAATTTACTGTGCATGTACTGTTCGTAGTGCATTGGGGCCTCATTCTTGGTTAGCTCTTAGTCAGTACTGTATTAAAAACGATTAATAATGGGTTTAAACCTCTTCTGAAACAGGCTCAACAGCTGTAGCATAGATTGCCATGAAGCTGCCATTTGCCATTGCATTAGGACTATCAAAGTGGTCTCCTTACTGGCCATCACTTTGGCCTGAAGAGTGAGTTTGAAGCTTTCCCATTGAAGAACCTCATCTGTAGGCAACTCCTGTTTCCATCAAGATAAACTCTCCTTTTAATATCAGAGAAGAATTTCCCTTTACCAGTCCTGTTCTCTACGCAAACAGTTATTCTATAATTATTCCAGCTCCTGGTCCACAGTGATGCCTTAGCATGTATACAGTTTGGATACTATAAAGACCCACTGAAGCATGGAGTCTTTCTATAGGGAGTAACAGTGACAATCTAAAAGGCACCGAGTGGGAAGAAGTTAGGATGTATATGTTGAATTCCTTCTGCGTTTGAAGCATTACTTACACGCTTGTAGGGTTATATCATTTAGATCCACCTATACATGTCTAAAAGCGCGTACCTTATTCAGTTTAGCCATATGCAGTTTTTTTTCTCTGATAACAGACTGCTTAATTTTGGAAAATTCAGCATTGCATTATCTAAATTGTGTCCAGGAGAATCCTAATTGTCCTGTTGAATTCTGGAAACCAAATTTATTTCCTCCCAGCTAATTTTAGAGACTGTGGAGCACATGCTTAGCTCTTAAAAGTAAACATAACCGGCCATGATTAAGATCTGCTCCGTGACTTCTTTTGGAGCTAAAGTCAACAACCGTTCGGTAAAATAAATTGTATTAAAAGGTGTTTCTTCTTTCAGTGCCCTTGTTGCCAGTCCCAACCCAGCCAAGACCTGCTGTAGGACCCCAGAGATTTCCTGTGAGTAGCAGCTGTTTCTTCTTCTTTGATATGGATAAGCATACATTTGCAAAGAAATATTAATATAGCAAATAAAAGCTGTTCCAGTGAAATATAATTTTAAGGATTTGTAAATATTGACAGTAATCTCTGTAGTTGAAAATGTTTGTTAAAAGCTTAGGGTCAATGGATTTTTGAGAGCAGAATTAATTCTGTTTAACTGTAAAATTGTTGAACCAGTCTCCAATGGGAGAGATACAAATGCATCTGGTCTTAAAGAACTTTTTTCCATTTTACAACTGGCATCCTTTAAAAAGGCTCTTGAAAAAATCTCTCAGGATTAAAAGCCACATAGTTCTATATTATTATAAAAATCAGTGCCTTATTTTGTGACTACTTTAAACGTATAAATAATAATAATAAAAAATATTGTAATATCAAAAATTGATTTGGCACTCAACGATCCTTCCCTTTTTTCTTGTTTTTAGCTTCCAAAACATACTAACCATCTTTTAGGTCTTTCTTTTAACTAGTCTGACAGCCTGATCTATTGTGAATGGACAAAGTGCACAAAGCCATTCCTTTCAGAGTTTTCCAGTTTGTGGTATTTTTCATCTTAATGTTACTGTTTCGCATAGTTTTAGTTACTCTCTGTGAATAGTTGTAAGTATGAAATCATGTAAATGAGTGTGATTTGTGTGTAACAATGCCTTTGTTTGCCACAACTTGAAGGCCCACGCATGCTTTTCTTGTACATGAAGCTGATGTACCAATGAGCCAAGCTCATCTTTGGTAATAGATTTAATGTTGACGAGGGAAGTAAATATTTGTATATCAGACTATACTGATAGATAGAGTTCATCTGTATAGAAATCAGTTGTAGTTAGAAAAGGCATATTACCAAAAAAAGTGCTGGTTTTGTGATTGCCATATGCATATGGTATTAGGATTATTTCTGTGAAGAGTATTTCTTTTCCAAAGTGCTTACCCAATCAATTTATTACATTTGTTCGTTTTATACAGAATTACCGATTCTCATGTTAATTGCTATGGAATCTATTTTATGAAGTATAAAAATATTAAATAACCTAAAACAAACTGTAGCTTTACAGAACCTGGTAATCGCTTTACCCAATTTTGTCATGTCAGTGAACTTTTTATTCTCCAGGTTACCACAATTTGATTGTGGTACAACTAGAGGAAATACTGTTGTCTGAGTGCAAAAAAAACTTTCCTAGGGTTTACAAAATGTTAAATGAAATCACTCTTTCTGACAATTAAAAATATGTTGTATCCCAGGATCTTATATTTTGTTTTCAAGGGATTCTATTTTAAGTGATCTTCTAGTGAACCAATTTTGAAATGAAAAGAAATTGGAGGAAAAAAGAATGTGTAAATCTCTTGTAACTGATATCCTTGAAAATGTGTTTACAACAGTATATTAAAATTAGAACTTTAAATAGGCTGTAAAATAGAAATTATAATTTTTTCCTATTTGCAGTAGTTGGCAAATTCTCTCTCTCTCACACACACACAGAGACAGAGACAGAGACAGAGACAGAGACAGAGACAGAGACAGAGACAGAGACAGAGACAGAGACAGAGACAGAGA
>ML685862.1:1893257-1914563 GCA_007922175.1 Pelusios castaneus
AGAGACAGAGACAGAGACAGAGACAGAGACAGAGACAGAGACAGAGAGGAGCACAACTTTTAAATGGAATGAAATAACAAAGATATAGCTTACTTTTAATATAGAACTCTAGAAATATTTTTCTCTTTTCACCTGAAAGTTTCCCTAAAAAAATGGGCATCATCTTATGAAGAATGACACCAGTACTTGCTGTTTATTGAAGTACTTGATATTCAGAGCTAAGAAAATTCTTTTGGTTAGCATGTATTCGTATTAAGTGGAGAGGCAGTGCATCTTAATAGACATAGCACTGGACTGGAACCAAGAGACTTGGATTCTATTCCTGGCTCTGCCATTGGCCTGCTGGGTAAGACTTTGGGCAAATGCCTTGCATTCTGTGCCTCAGTTTCCCAATTCTGTAAAATAAGGCTAATGATACTAACCTGTCTGTAAAGTGCTTTAAAACTGTTTACATAGACTTAAAGTATCAAAGCTGCTATGTAGGAGGCAGGTGTGAGTAGCATTATACATATTTCACTTGTAGTATATAGCTATTGAATTGAACTCAAATTTACCTTTAGATTTGAAAGTTCTGCATGCTACATTTATCTGTTCAGCCTGTTTTCCATGAAAATAAAAGGTGGTGTGAAATTTGAATAATTGTCAGAGGTATTACATTTTTAAAGAGTCAGTGTATATGGAAGAAAAACTTTTGTTATTAGAGCTCTGAGACTTTTGCTCTGATGCATGTTAATATGTCATGCAAATATTTGTATTCTATCCTTAAGTGAAAATTACAACACGTAGACCAACAGTTAGAAAACTTTGCAGTACATGGAAGGTTCAGTCTTAAAGTAATTAGGGTTAAATTCAGCCCTATTGTAAGTGGACACAATTGTATTGACTTCAAGGAAGTTGTACCATGCATGTGTTTAGTATATTGAGTTTCATGTTATAAGAAATTGGTAAGAAGCATAATGCAGTTCTTACAGTGGTTGGAGTTGATCAGTGATTGGTGTTGACAATTATTGCACAAATCAGTTGCTGCTAAATACAGTTTTTGATACCGTATTATTTTGTCGTTAATTTTTAAAGAATATTTTACTCTTTTTAAGCTTTGTCCATTGGATATATTGTAAGAAAAGTGAGAGAAGACATAAACACAATTTATTTTTGACCTAATACACATTTCTTCTGTTTACTTCCTAAAATCTGGGGTAATTCAGAATCAGAGTAAAATCTTGAAATGCTTAAGGAATACATCAAATGCTTCATTGTCTGGCACTTTTCCTTTTGGTAAACAGTGACAATTCTTTGTTTAGTATGCAAACGTGTTTATCAATAACCCTATTAAACTTTGGAAATGAAGTAAGAGATGGGGCTAAAAGCCAAAGGCTGTGGCACTCTTGTACACAGAGTAAGAATTAAAACTGTTGGTTCTGAAGAGTACCTGCCATTCTATAAAACTTGCAGAAGATTCCATGGGTTTCTACTGTAGTATTCCAGATCTTTCTGAGAATGTATTAAAGTTTATGGCAATAACATTTATGCAGAGATTTTAATCAACATGTAGTTTACACTATTTAACTCTTCCAGTTATTTTAAATAACAGCACATTAAGCTAACTCATTCCACTGAACCTTCCAGTTAGTCTGGTCTTACCTGTGCACCTTTGACTTTAAGCAAATCAGAGCAATGCATTGACTATAGGTTACACAGTTGTCATTTAACAAATAACTAGTAGATAAAAGACCATGTTGTTGCACAGGTATAGCAGTTGGACCAGATAATCCACTGTCTCTGCCAGTGAAATTGACACATGCAAATGAACTGTAGAAAAAAGGTGGTAATTGTCATGTCTGACAGGTCTAGGACTCTTGAAATGGCATAGGTAAATGTCTATTTTAGCAATATGCTACATGAATATAATTTGTACAGTCAAAATGGCTGAGAACTTAAAAATTGGATGGTAAAGATCATGAATCCCAGTAGTGATTGACGGTAGTGACAATACAGAACGTTCTCAACCATGCTTGAATCTTTTCCCCATCATTTCATGCTGACACAGCAGACATTCTAGGCTTCATAGTAACAATCCTGGAATTTTGTTATGTAGATAACCCAGCCAAAGATCTGTTTAAATGATTTTTGGCAAAACTGGTTGAAGGCTTTAACTGTGAAGCAACGAATTAGGCCTGCAGTATTTTTGGCAGTTTCCTGACCGCGTTATCTTATTTATATTACAGTAGTGCAGATGTCCCAATCCTTGATTGGGGCACTACTGTACTAAATGCTGTACAAATGACTAAGACAATGACTGTGCCTTCCCCAGAGAGATCATAATTTAAGACAATAACAAAATGTTATAAGCTGCTTTTGTTATTAAAGGTTCTAAGGTTCCCATGGTCTCACCACTATAGATAGGAGCCAACTTTACAAGAAAGCCCTTTTATAAAAGCTGTTATAAATTAGGTTGTGCATAGAACTGTCTTATAGCACTCATGGGCAAAAATTCCACTTTTCTGGCAGGAAAACATTTTTAAATGAGGTTCTCAAGCAACCTAATAAGCTCTGCTGGCGTGGTTTCCAGCTCTGTAAAGACAAAGTCTTTAAGCATCACCTAGCCAGGAAGTATAAGCCGATAAACAAAGTCAGGGGAGGGGCAAAATCCTAGTCAGGCAGTCCATCCCTGTAGCCTTTATTCCACACCCTCACCCAGGGTAGATCAGTCATCCCCAAATACATTTTTGACTGGCTTTGGGCTGTTCCTTATGGTGATAATAAAAGTGCTTAAAAATACAAAAGGGTACTAATTAATAACTTCAGCCAAAAAGCCTGTCACCATAATTTCCCTCATTTGTGCCAAACCACTATCCTGTCTTCAAAACTCTCCTTAAAGTGCCCTCAGACCTTCAAGCTTGAATGTTCATCCATTAAATATTGTAGACTAAAGAGAAGAAATACATATTGTGACATTGGACCCTCATATGGTCAGTTAAGATACTGTGATTAAATTGTGTTTTCATAAGTTCTAAACCCATTGATGCAAGGACCATTTTCCCATGTGTTAGCACTTCCTTTCAACTGTCCATTTTAAAGTGCTTTATAAAAGCCGTGTAAGAGTTCCTATCCCCATTTGGTACAAAATGGGGCAGAGATAAGATCTCTTGACAGAATCCTTCTGTCTTTCTCACAACCAAATCAGAAAGCACAAACAGCCAAATTGGAAGATTTAAAATAATAATTTAAAAAAAAAAAAATTGCCCTGGAAGGATCCAGCAGAGTCTTCCATTTAACTGTTTGAGATGGAACAGAGTGGATGGCGTCTTCCCATGTGAGGACCCACCCTGACCTTGCTGGTTCTGCCTTTGATCAAGCTAGAAACAGAAACAAAACCCAGTAAAGGGTGCAGAATTCTCACTAGAAGAATGAAAATTTGCAGGGAAGTCAAAATATATTTCCCTACAGTTCAATTTTGCAGCTGGGGAAGCAGGCACGAAGAGGCCAAGATTTTCCAAACTAGTGGCCTCGCTAGGCTTCTAAGTATATATTTAAGTACCTAAAGAAGAGGCTTTATTTTGAAAAGTGCAGTGCAGCCAATAGTACCCATTGGCATTTGTGAAAAGACTACCCTAAGTGAATTAAAGTGCAACTTACTTAGATGCTTTTGAAAATCCTACCCATTGACTTCAAGTTACCAAGTCAGTAGGGGCTGCTGGCTGCTTAGGATTTTTGAAGCTCAGACCCATTAATTGTAGTGCCTTGATACAAATTTATTAGCTTAACAGTAGGGAATTAATTGGAAAATTTTCATGTTTAAGGGACTGGCTTGTACAGGATCATGCAGCTAGTGAGTCGCAATAACATAAATACAGTACAACATCTATGTTCTGAATATAAGCAAATGTGTTGAACATTATTGGCTCACTGAGCTCTTCTGTTTCACTGCATTGGTCCAACTTCTTTACTCTGAAGCACAAGGTGCATGAGGACCTCCTTAGTTGGTTCTTGGAGTCATGTCCCCTCTCCACAGGCAGACTGCAGTGGTTTCTTTATATGTAGGGTCCTTTGTTTCTAGGGAATTAAAGTAAGGAGGTAGTTTGACCCCTGGTGGAACTCGATGGAATGGAAAGGATTGTGGGTAAGAGAGGTAGTAATTAAAGCATCTCTTTATACCATAGCATCCCTTGGTGAAGCTTTGTGGTTTTGATCCAGTTTAGATATACCATTGGGGAAAGGGAGGGAACGCATGCATGGCCCACTTGTCTTTTCTGCTGTCTGCCTGGTCAGCATCTGATCCGGTCAATGATAATTATAGGGGATAGAGTATATTTCTTTTGAGATTTTAAATAGACACCTACACGTAAAGCTGGTTACATTGAGACTGTTACTGTCCCAGCTGTCCATACAACAGCAGAATTCTCCTAACTTTGGCTTATGATTGAAATGGTGCTTCACTTTCAAAGCTGAAATTGGGGATAGTGTTAGCACTGAAAGAAATAGCTTGCATTCTCTCTCAAATAGCAGGCTTTCTTACAATTAGCAGGCTTTTGTATGAGTTTGAGATCCAGGTATTTTATTCTTTGATAAAACACTTCTATACAGAGCAGAATTCAAATCTTCTAAATTGTTGTTCTTATACATCTCTATTTTATTCAGTTAAAAATAAGATTTTTAATAGAAGACAATATCATCAAACATTCATGAATAATTTCACATTACATACCTTTTTAGGTTGTTAGTTATTTCCTCTTTCTATCCATCTGTATCTCTTTCTCTTTAAATATCTTTGCTCTCTACTTCTCTAATTACTAAATATTCTCTCTATTTTCTGATTCCAGCATGCTCCGTTTTCTTACATTAGCTCTTTTTAAAAGCATTTGGAAATGTAAGGTTACATTTCTAAATTAGTTTTGATTCTAGCATTAAAACATTTGTTGTAAACTTCTTGTTAAATAAGTCTTAAATTTCTTAAAGCATTATTTTACAATCTGATTATATTTTGTATTATTTGTGGAAGTTTTTAAAATAGCTGTCTAAATTACTTTTCACACATTTCAGATAACTTAAGGTAGTGACGCATTTTTCAACTATTTGTTTTATTTCTCTTACCCGTCATTTGCCATGTCTTAGATTGTGAGATCTAAGGCAAACAGTGTCTGCGATTGTTAAGGCAGTGTCTCCCTGTTGTGAACACTATTATAATATAAACAGGAAATGTTGCTACTAAAGTTAAAAATTCTAAGTAGCATTATGAAGTAGAATACAGGCTGAACGTGTGGTCCAAAACTGAAACCAAGGCTTTAGCAAATTTAGTAATTGAACTTTTTTGTGACATTAAACTAAAGCATTTTTGGATGTCTCATTTGTCTTGCATACCGCAAGTTTCACCTCACTTAAAAACTACTTGCTTACAAAATCCAATTTAAAAATACCAAAGTGTCATAGAACATCATTTCTGTAAAATTGCTTACATTCTTATTTTCCTGTATGAAATTTTAGTTTGTACGGACTTTGCTGGTGCTTTTTATATAGCCTCTTATAAAACTAAGCAAATATTTAGATGCGTTGATACCGCATCGGAAGACCTCTGCATATCTCTAGGGGTATATGTACCCATGTTTGAGAACCTCTGTTTTAGGTGAATAAGGCAAAATGAAACTTTTCATTATCTGTACTGGACAGTGCAAATAGTAAATTGAATTAAATTAAATTTTTAAAATTATTTTTGACTTAATATTGAGGTGGTATAACAAGTAAAGAAATCAGGGGTTTTAAAGACTAGCATCTAAAGGTTTTGGTTCACATTTCAAGTGAGTTATTCTTAATTCATATAGTTTTGAATGATCTTGCAGTTTATATCTTCAGAACAGTCTGTCTTTTCTGAATGATATGCAGTGATGGGTGATGCTTAACTATTACACATTTTGTAATAACATTTGTTTAGGAGGTAAATTACTAATGGGAATAAAAGACCCCTTGCAAAAACAAGTCTACTGTACTGCTTCCTGAAAATTTATCTGCTTTAGTTATGGCTTTACTATAATAAAAATAACAGTAAATGAAATTTTCACTAGATTAGTGTGTAGCAACAGCAGATCACAGGTAGTGCAAAAAGCATTTTGTTTTCATTTAAGAGGATACACGGTATCAGGTGGTGTTGATTGACATTTCTTGGATAGTGCTTTATATGGCATTTCATGCAAATCATGTTTGAATGAGACTGCTGCATCAAATTACATTTCTTTCAGATTATAGCCGTTGCAGATGTGCGACTGAGCTTTGTTCAGCATCTAGCGAAGAGCTTTCATTTTGAACATTTACTGTTTTCACAACTTGTCTGCAAAGCCCTGTAATTACAGCACTTAAGATAGTGAAGGAATGATGGGCATTTTCTCTTATCAGATCTATAAGTAGTAGTGAGCAGATGCAGCATGAGATTCCTCCAGCTGTCAAATATTGTCAGGCTGGCATAGAGGGAATGCAGTTTAAAATGCAGGTGACATAATACCCAACATCCTCCATTTGCTAGTAGGCTTCTGATTAATCACGATTACCATACATTATCATACCATCAAATTTAATCATATCAGTGAATTCCCATCTGCAAGAGGAGCTGCAGCAGCTAAACATGATGGTAACAGCTATTAAATAAGAGAGGAATAGATGGTTTCTAAAATGCTGTAACCCTTTAACTTGTCATGCTGTCTTCACGGGGCACATGGTCCATTGATGTTAAAATCAAACAAACAGAGAACTCATACATTTATATTTCATGGTACTTGGCATATTGGGTTTATTTGCTCACTGCTATTTCAGGCTTCTGGGCATAGTCAGTTGTGGAATTAAAGATATTTAGAGTAAAATTTCTTTTTAATTTCTTCCTGTATTAATGAAATATTAGACTTTTTAGAAGTTTCATTTTTACTTCTGCTAACTACTAAAAAGAGTTGCTAAAACAGAATATGAATGAATCCAAATTTAACACCCTCCCTCTCCTCCAGTCTTGACTAAGATACAAATTGTATAGATGGGCAACTAGGACAGGTTATTAAAAGTCATCATGTAGCAATTAATTAGAAGGCAAGAAACATCAAGCTCCCCTACCTCTCATAAGGAAATCCAATGAACATATTTTACATTGTATGCAGGAAACCAGTTGTATGAATTAACTAGTTTTGTACTTACTGTATTTAATATTACAGAATGCAGAATTAAAATAATTATGCTATTATCTAGGACACCATAAAGCTCCATAATTCTCTTCTAACTGATCTGAGAGAGGGATCTTAAAAACTTCTTGTCCAAAAAGTAGCCCTCTCTTACCCATCCCCTGCGCCCTCAATTTCCAGCCATTTATAGTCTGAGTGATATAATTGGAAGTGTGTGTAGGAAGGAGGTATCTAATGCATCATGAAGTAGGTGGTGTCTTATCTATCCTACAACAGACTAGATCTTCATTTGAAATAGAACAGATTTGATTAATAGGCTCTGAGTGCAGAAAGACGGATGGACTTCAAACCTAGAAATGCACACACGTGCAACATTGTGCACACAAGTGGTATCAGTGAGTTCAGTAGAAGGGCTCAGATAGACAAAGGTACTCAGCCCTGACCGTGACACTTACATCTACGCGGTCACTTCCAGAATCAAGTTTCCCTGCAGAATTATAAACAGTAATTTAACAACTATATAGCAAAGTCTTAAATGTTATTTGCTGACATATCTAAAGGTCCAAATCAGCTGCATCAGAAACAGCAGGAGTTTGTAAAGCTGCTGCTTGTTTGGTGGGGTTTTTGGTGAAAATATAAAACACATTTATTTTGTTTTTAAAAGGATCATTCAATGTTTTTTTGCTTTGGGGTTCCGAAGTTGCTTTTACATTAGTTACACAAATATCCTTTTGAACCACCCAGTCTGGAATAAAATGTAAAGATCCTGAATTTCTTATACTTGTGTTTGGTTTAGTATTAGCCTTTTTTCAGTTTTCTAGATGGTGACTTGCACTATCACCAAGACGCATCAGGCTATAAACATTAAGCGTTTTCCTGGATAATAGCCTCTAAAATAAGGATAAAGAAAAACTTTTAATGAAGTTTAATCTCCATAGTCTTGAAACTCAGGAAATTCCAAAATGTGTGTTTCTTATTCATGTGATTAGGGATGCTGATCAATCTGAGATTTCTAATATGTTTTAAATTTTCCAGCACATCAGTATTCAGAAAGATTTGTATTCTCTTTAAGCAAAGTGGTTGCTGGATCCTGTTCCCAATGGGAAATTTTCCAGTCTGCCACCCTAAATTTAACTTCTGTTTTATACTAATTTTTGTTCTGTGCGTTGTTCTTATATCATAATGAGTCTTCAATTAAACATTTAGGTGTTAGCAGCAATGGCCATCTTTAACTTTCTTATGCAAGACCCTAGAGGAGAGACTTGTAAACCAAAGATGAAATTAAAGCTGAAGTTGATGCTGCAGAAGACTTACTCATTTAAAAGCTAAACAGCTATACTTTAAATTAAATTAGGGTTTCTAATCTCATTGGAGACATTTAGTGTGTACTTCTTGCAGGTACTAGAGGCTGTTCAGGCCTGTCTGAGGCTTCATTACTTGGTCCTGGGCCCTCTCCCTCTTTACTGTAAATTCTCTTTTTCCAGCCATGCATACAGAGCAGTAACAGTTCAGCTTTCAAGATTCATTGTTACCATCATGGCTTTAAAGATGGAGTTTGGGACAAGAGTGAGCACTGGTCCTTTCCCTACTAAATATCCTAGCCTGAAACTCTTCCAAAGTCACCCTCCTTGCCTTCATAGGCCTTCCATGGATGAAATTTTTACTGATGTGAAGACAGAGAAACCAGATTTTATAACATGTCTTAGCATAATGTGTCAAATATATTCCATACTTAGTGGGTCACCTAATATTATGGAAGGTTCCTTTTAGTTTTTACTTCATTCGGAAAGACATTCCCAATCTATTTTCCCATCCTGGATCTCCCTGTAGTCCTACAGCTCCCACAGCCCTTCGGTTTGAACTGCTTTCCCATTTCCTGAGGCGGTTTGAACAGAGCTGAGATAACCACTGTGCTATGATTTTTTTTTTAACTGACTTCTAAGTGATCCGATTCTATTGAAAGTAGCTGCACATTCTGTTTAAGGTATCGTGTATATATATCATTCAATATATATGCCATTCAGTAGCACATGGATCTGTTTATTACTATAAACTATTCTTATTGTCCTGCTCTTGATAAAGGCATAGTTTAAATATTAATTTTATTAGAGAAAATCGTGATGCCAGTCAGTGGGTTTATTTTCTCTTAATGCAGATGCATAATAGTAATAAGCATTTAAAGGGAAGTTACCGAGTAACTTAGGTTCCAAATGTACGTGTTTAAAATAGTAGTAGAATGAGTATATTTTTCAATTTCAGTGAATGATTCCTCATCCTAAAAACATTGTGCCTAGTGAATGGAGAATCAAGTGAAATTGATTAGGAGGCTACCTCTTAAAAGCATACATATATAAATTCTACATTAAAATATTTTATAGTGCACTCAAGGTATGTAAAATGTGGCTGGTTATCCAAGAGGATAACCTCTTTTCCCTAAAAGATAGGCATTTTAGGAAAGCTTTTTGAAAAGTCTGATGGCTGCTGAAATAAGAGGATTAACATCTTGTGACAGATGGCTATAGTTTTAATTGTGTCATAGGTTATAGCGGTCATTATTCTTTGCATTTAAACCATATAATAAGAATTAACTGAGTGGCCTGCTTAACTGTCAATGGGGTTCTCGTAGCTCTTTGCATTTTAAGTGAGATTAATAAATGAAAACATGTTGTAGAGGCAGGGTGTAATTTATTGAAAGATTCATGAAGTTTCAGTGACATTGTTAAGGTATTTAATTAGTCTCATGAAAAAAGTATAGTGACCCTTTTTGGGAAGCTGATAAGTCCTATAATAGCTGTTAGATCCTCTTTATTTCTTGCTTTATAAGATTAACTTTGTGCTAAGCAATTTATGCTAAGTTTTCTCTTTTACTGGTAACCAAAGTTATTGGTGCTTCTTGAATAGATTATTCCAGATAACATCATGTAATTAACAAGAGATGCAGAAAAGTAAAAGTACAATTTATGTAAGAATTGTACGAGAGAATGTTAATTTCTTAACTAGGAAGGATATTTAAGGGGATAAAAAGGAAAGCAAAATAGTGCAATTCTTTGAAAGGATTAAAGTAACCTTATCTCGGATTCTTTCAGAAGGCAGGATTGCCTGAGTGTGTGAAAGTCATGTTCAATGAGCTATTCACGATTCTAATGAATTGTAGACACAATTTAGCATTGCAATTTTTGCAGAAGTGATTGATAACATGCAAGTTATGCTTTAGCTATGTTGAATAATTGAAGTTAGTAAGAGGGAAATTTCATAACCAGCATAACATATAAGATTGTAGAAAGAAGTATTTGTCTTCATATAGAGCCATAATTTGTGGTATGAGGAGAATGGATGGGGTCTTATTTTTTTGTCATGTAAACTTGACATAAAATCTGAAATTTCTAAAATCTTCCAGGCATGAAAATTTCAATATAAAGTTAATTTTAAAAAGTTTATATCAGGTATTTTGTCTGTCATTGTGGAAGCTAAGCAAATTTTAAATGTTTTCCTTTAGGTATCGATCCATTGCCAACTTCCTAACTTTTCAGAGTACTTTCAAGTGCTCTTGGATAAATGGCATACTTAGAGCTCCACATTTATTGTTTTTCAAAAATTCCCACAAAACATTAATTCAGTTTAAAATGTGTAAAGATTTTTTTAAAATTAACAGTCTGACATTCCTAACATGGAGTCTGAAAGTCAACATGTTATGTTTTTCTCGGAGAATGGATGGGGGGCTGGGAGGGAGGCACACTCAAATAAGGATATGTGACTGATCACTGTTTTCTGTTCCCCTTCAGACCTGCAGAGATCCCTTTTGAAAGGGATGATGGGGCCTGAGCAATGGGAATGAGTCTCTAATATTACCCCTTCAAAGAAGGAAATTAATTATCCTTTCATTTGTCATTACATACTCTTGTTGTTGTTAGGTAGGATGCTAGTCTAGTACTTCAGAAGGAATGTTACTGGTACAATGTTGAGCTTGGTCATAAGAGATCCATGCATACCTATAGAGGATGTATACACCGACAGTGTGTTGGTGACTTCAAACCAATCTTTTATGTCACAAGGAATTTTGCCTAGAAGCTGCATTTTTCCTAATCCCTATCAACCTCCAGGGAAAAGTACAATCTCAAATGCAGAACTTCCACAGTGCTGCTGGGCTTGTCTACAATGATCTTTGTGTCACAATCTGCACATGTGACCACATTGGTCTGTCATCTTACTATTTTTCGAAGGAATATTTTGAGTGGTAAAGATTAACACTAGGATATGAATTGTTCCATTCACTTCAGTCCTATCTTCATAACTACACTTAAATAGAGCAAAACGTTTATTTTGGAGTACTCCGTTGGGATTATAAATGTCTCTATTAATACGTAAAAGAAATTAATCCTTTTAAAAATATTAATGTGTGAATTTAGAATGTCAGAGTTTTGAGGCAGATACTTTCTTTGTATTTCTGCTAAGCACCATGTAATTAGCTACAGTCAGAAGATTGGATACTGAGCTAGCTGGACCACTGCTCTGACTTAGTATGGCTATTCTTTTGTTCTTGTGTATTTTCTAATTATAAAGAACTGTTAAATAAATAATCAGTTGTGTAGTTTGTGGTTTGCTGCCTTTGATCTTTGCCTTCCATAAGATATTAGGGTAATTTATTATGTAACCAATGTTATTTCAAAGAGCTAAAGTTGGCCCTAAATTATATTAGTTCAACACATGAACTTCAGTGAAGTTTGCACGCATGTAACTGAGCAATATTTTGCCCAGTATGAATGCTGCATATCCACAAACTGAATTCTAAACAGCTTTTCATTGGTATACTGTCACCCTTTCTGCAGTTCTGAGAGTCCAGAAAACAAGCACATCTGTTCTCTAAATCTAGCTAGTTTAACAGCTGTTTTGCTCATGCTAACATTTTTTTCTCTGTTAGGGAAAATGAGCAATAAGAATTCAGTCCCACTGTACATTGATGGTTGAGTCAATCCTACTCTTTTCTTCTTAGCATGCATTTGCTTTAACTCTTTCCTGAAGATTTTCAGATTTTAAATCCCCAATGATTGCATTTGTCTGCTTATAAGGTAGTAAGACATTTAGTGCCTTCAGTCCCGTCTCATTGAAGTTCTACTTATCTTTAAACTCTGACAATAGGAAAAATACAATAAGTGACATAACTAGAAAATGAACTCTTTTCTTTCCAGGTTTTCAAACCAGAAAGCCAGTAGAGCTTAAAAATGACTTAATGTTTAAATCAAGCCACTGTAGAAATAGGGAAGCCACTCTGAGATTTTACACACTGCTACCTTTTTCTCCACTCCAGGTGAGTGGTGCTGGTGGCTAATGGTTAGTCTTGGATTTTGGAGTAGCTCAGGAAGCTTTACTTTCTAGTTGAGGGTAATCTTTTCCATCTGCTGAAATATTTTTCTTGTGTAAAGTTTCATTGACATTTAGGGTACAGACAGATGCAAAGTGATTGTAGTAAAAATGACCACTCCCATGGCAAACCATTGTCAAAACTTTTTTTTGACTGTCTTAAGATATGACATGCACCACAAACATGTTGTTTGGATTCCAGAGCTTCTTTCTGTTCAATATTGTACATTCTTATTATATGACCAAACAGGGATGAAACTAATATTCCCCTGTTGGTCAGGGAAAGAACTCTTCCAAGGCCCATCTACCCATTTTTCTTTCCACATCCCATTGTAGGTCCTGCCCTTCTTTCTGGAATGGAAGTCTGGAAATTGATTGTGTAGCCATTTTTTTCTGATTCTACCGTCCAACCCAGATGGGCTGCTGAAGAATCACAATGAGACACTTCCTTTCCTTTCCTTTCCTTTCCTTTCCTTTCCTTTCCTTTCCTTTCCTTAATTTAAGGACCAATCTTAGTCCTTGAGATTAAGGGACCTAAACTCTATTGCCTTGCCTGACAAGCTCTAGTCTACACTTGGCACGCTTTTCAGAGGTAGTCGATGGGAGATACGCAAGGTATGTAAAATGCCTTGCATATCTGCCGCCGACTTCTTAACTGCTCCCTCCACATTACCCTAAACCGACCGGAAATGTTGTCCCGTCGGCGTAGTGTTACTACGGTTACGGAGCTGGTGTTACAGCTCCGGTTCCGTGTTCGATTGAGTGCGTCTACACAGACGGCTCAATCGAACCCCGGAAGATTGCGCTGATGGCAATAGAATCAGTGTACTGATAACACAGGCAAAGTAATGGGTTAAAATTAATATTGGGGTTTTTTTTGCAAAAAGGCCGTATTAGTTGATATGTATACTCACTGTTTTGCTTTAATTTGAAACTGGCCAGATATAAAACCATGAAAAATGGAAGTAAATACTGTGCATATCAAGATTTATTATGCCCGTGTGTTACAGTATGGTTATTTTACCCAAAATATGCCATTACAAAAACTAGCTGCTGCACCTGCTCTGTTAATTTTTAAAGTTAAATAGCTGTGCATGTTCTGCTTTTATTTTTATTTGCAAAATACCAAAGGCAGTTGATGATATTAACTAACTTGCCGACTTTAGAGGTTATTTTAGTGATGAGTCATTAAAGTATTAATAATTCAGCACTGGCCTTGCAGTCTGTAGATTTAAGATTAAACTTTAGGTTTTCTAGATATATTTAACTGTAGGTTTGACCTCTATTAACGTTCAGAAATATATGTAATTTCCATCTTTAAGTAAAATAGTAGGTGTAATATTACTGTGCCTTATTTCTCCACTAAAGCAACTGTAGTTGTCTTTCAAAGTTGCCATTGTGATTTTAGTGCGTCAATTTTCAGTGTTTTATATGAATGAGGAATGTATTTGTCTGTGAGATCATTAAATACATAAGTACTTCAGACACAATGCTAAAACAAACAAAATGGGGGAAGAATTCAATGTACACGTATGCATATTGTCTGAGAATTTAAATGAATGGAAGTCCGAAAATAAATTATAGCACCGGATAAAATGTGTAAATTTAGAAACTTGGAAAGCAACATACATCATGTATCTTGCTGACAATACAAATTGATGTTTAATAGAATTGTTTTAAAACTGCTGAATCTATACAAAGAGCATATGTCTAAAATCTATAATGTACCAGGGGCACATTTACTTTTATTGTATAATGTAGGCACAGTAGTAAATTCTTCCTCCAGTCTTTAATAAAAGTCAAATCAAAGCCTGCCTAAAAATCATAGGGTACCAGTCCTGTTTCATTGACATCAGGGAGTGCAGAATCATGTCTATAGTTTGTCTTTTCAAATGTGGCTGTCCTTTGCAAATGTTCCAATCCTTGGAAAATGTTCATCCTTTACATTTTTTTATGAATAACAAATATATTTATAATTGACTGCATGACTTGTCTATCATATTATCAGCATACCAGTAAATAGTAACAGATTTATTTATCGTCTGATGAAGTGGGATTTTCTCCCACGAAAGCTCATGCGATAAATAAATCTGTTAGTCTTTAAAAGTACCACAGGACTCTGTTGTCTTTCTACAATAGACTAACACGGCTACCCCTTTGGAATTTCAGTAAATAGTAGTTCATGTAGTTTCTCACTGGCTTCTCAAAATAACTTGTAAAAACCTGTAAGTTACAAAATGTACTCACTGCTTTTGTTTGCATTGTGTCTTTGGCTGGTCAAATCCTGGTTAAAAGAAAAGGGGGTTGTGCCCCTTTAAGGGCTCCCTGTGCAACCTGGTAGAAGAGAGGGAAAGTTTACCTCTTGTAGCTGGGCCAGGGGTGCGGGAGGAAGGAGTACTATGTTTCCAGTTGCTTGGAAACGGGAGGTTCTTGGTACCCCATACAGTCCCAGAGAAAACCCTCTTTTACTGAACTGAGCTAGCAGAATCTACCCTTCTACTCAGGGTATCTAAAAGAGGACAGGGCTCCTTCATGATCAGCTGGGGGCATTACAATAGTCACTCCTCCTCCCTTGGGGACTGAGAAGGAATTTTTCCTTTACCACTGATAGACTGAGGTGGGGTGGGGTTTTTTCACCTTCCCCATGGTGTATATGGGACAGGAAGTTAGGGCAGGGAAGTTAGGTTATAATGTTGCAACTTAGTTTGTAAAATTTATGTCACCTGTCCAATGCAGGTATTCATTATTGAAGTGATATGGTTATCGGCTCAAATGGATTGGAAAAGGGTTTAAAGGAAAGCATCCCTTATTCAAGAATCTGACGACGTAGGATTTTCTCCCACGAAAGCTCATGCGATAAATTTGTTAGTCTTTCACAGGACTTCTTGTTTGGTTTGTTGAACTGAACTAACATGGCTACCCCTTTGGAACTTATTGGAGCTAAGTTACTTTGACGGGGAGCCAAAGTACTTCCTTTTATAGCCCCTTTAGCTTTCTGTAGAGGGGAGAATCGCAGGTCTCAGCAATGGGATGACGGAGGCCATGTTAATGATTATGTGGAAATAATGATAGAAATGTCACTCTTCCTCCAAATATTGTAACTGAGTAAGGTTACAGCCTAATTAAACCACATCAGTTGCCTCCTTGTCTTTTTTCTGGGGTGACCGGACAATGTTACAGTTGCATATTTCTAGCTGTCAGATGAGATGGATTAGTAAGAACTAATGCTCAGATAATATATCTTAATAGCTCAATAGACCGCATCAAGTATTACTTCTCTATTGTTTATTCTATATTGGCCATAATATGCCTCTTTAATTTTTATCCATTTTTGAAAATTTCCAAATCTGTTTAAAAAGTCTAATTGTTTTTTTATTCACACATTCTACAATTACATAAGCCATGATGTATAAAAGGGTCACTTAAGGTTTTATTATGAAAATATCTTTAAAGTAGTTAAAGACATGGGAGAGACAATATGTTCAGAGTAAGAGATAACAAGGAGATCTATAATATTTTAAGCTACAGGCATTGGGGGGGGAGGTGCATTTGGATTCAGGACTGGAAATATTCTTAGAAACACAAAGAATATGTTCCTGGAAAACTGATGCCTGGTTGTCTTAAATGGCCTCAGTTTGACTGGAAGTTCAGTGAACATGAAATGCTTCTACATGAAAACTAACAAATACTAAGGGGTGGAGGGAAAACCTACCAAAATAAGCAGAAAACATTTTACTCTGGTAGTTTTGTATCAATATGATGCAAGGTAGACAATACTCTAGAGTCCTACTGGATCCAAACCTTTGATTTTATATAAACAAGCTTTTAAAAAACCTAATGCTAAATAAATGTTGAATAGAAATACTTTGCATTATTTTTCTTTAAATATTTCAAAGTTTGTTTTATAAAAAAAACACTTCTGTAGTGTTCTTGCAACATGAAAGTAGCAGTGCATGAGAAAATGGAAAGCGTAATTAACTAGTGGTGTTTTATTTTCATTGGCCATATCGGATTGAAATGCAGAAATTAAACAGGTATCATAAACACTCAAGAGTGAACTAGAGTCCAGTTTTACTTTGTGTATTACATAGTTAAGGATGTTTTCAGTCTAATAATGGCTATTTAGTGCTATTTTCAAAATTATTTATGTATTTAAAAATAAGCATGGTGATGTGATAAGTGTTAGTTATGGTTAAAGCAAATGTCTGTTAGTTGGTGGTAGTGGGTGCCACAAAGCTCAGTATTCACACTAATGCTTTTCATTTTTACATGAGTGATGTGCCTCCAACTAAGGCCATGTACACACTAGAGACTTGTCCCGTAATAAAATTGTTGCGGGACAAGCAAAGCGTTATAACTATAATGCTTTCCCCCATCCACACAGCGGTCCTTTGAATTTTCCTTACAAGGAGTAGTGCATGGTGGGCACCTATCCCACTAAGCACTGTAGCAACCAGCCTTTGGGCTGGCAGCAGGACTCAAGCCGCTAGGAGTGCCAGCTTCCCAGAGGCAGAGGAGCCCCAGCCGCAGGGGAACCAAAGAACTGGCGTCTGGAGCCCAGCTGCCACATGGGATCCCCCGCAGCTGGGCCTCCACTGCCGTGGGGGTTCGGGCTCCTCTGCCGCCAGGAAGCTGGCACTCCTGTCGGCTTGAGCTCCACAGCTGTCTGGGTTGCCAGCTCCTGGGTGACAACCGCTGCCATGAGGGAGTCGGCAACCCGGACGTCTGGAGAGGGGCAGCGGCCCAGGTTGCCAGCTCCCCAGCAGCTGGAGCCGGCAGCCCCAACTGCTTCTGCTCTGCAGCCCCCAGGATTCCCGGTCCCAGGAAGGCACCAGGGTTCCTGGGGCCCCCAGCAGCGGAGCTCCTGCCGCCGGGGTTCTGGGAACCCCAGAGGCTGGAGCTCCACTGCCATCGGGGACCGGGAACTCTGCTACCTGTCAATTTCACTGCTCTACTAGTTTGCATATTCAGATAATCTTTCCCTGACAAATTAATTGAGCAGGCACCTTCAGTGACATTGAGACCACCTTGAACAGGGACCTAAGAACTGTGGAGGATTATTTCTGCAAATGGGGGCTCAAGCCAGATCCTCACAAAACAGAAAATTACTGCATTCCATCTTGATGAGAGGAACGCTAAGCACACACTGAAAGGGCCCTTCTTTGGCAATACCGTGGAAAGTGACACCATTCCGACCTGTCTTGTAGAAGCTGGATCGCACACTAATCTTCCATGACCATCTGAAGAAGGTACTTTCCAAGACAATGAAAAGGGTCAACCTGGTGCAGAACCAGCAAGCACAAGTGGGGAGGGGTGTAGAGGGGGGAGTCAGCATCAGTATTATGGACAGTACTCCGTATCCAAGTACTATGCACTGATACAGACCAGGAGTAGCTACGCTCAGCTTGTTGGTATCCAGCTAAACACTGCAATGTAGTGTGGCACTGGAATCCTTAAGTCAACCTCAACACCTTGGCTGCTGGTACTGTCGCACATTGCTTGCCCAGCCATTTGCTGCGATGCCGCAACCTTTTGGAAACTCCAAAGAATCATGGAAAACTAACGTCTTCCCATCCACCAGGACCGTAATAATCCCTCACTATCACTTGAAGTCACTAAGTGCTTTTGGACCCATGCATATAACCTTCAACAATGCAGCTTTAACTCTGATGAAGCGTTGAAAGCTGAACGGAGTTGATGAGAAGTTGCAAATAAACACCTTGTAAAAGACCAGATGCAGAAGATTCCTAGGAAGGAGTACTGCAGAAAGGGATCTGGGTGTAATGGTGGACCACAAGCTAAATATGAGTCAGCAGTGTAACATTGTTGTAAAAAAAGCAAACGCCCTGCTGGGGTGTATTAACAGGAGTATTATGAGTAAGACACGAGAAGTGATTCTTCCACTCTACTCTGTACTGATTAGGCCTTGAGTACTGTATATGTATCCAATACTATAGGCAGAGCTTATAGCACCACTTGTTCTTAAAGTAATTTAAAACGTTCCATTATAAAACTCTGTTTTCAATTGCTTATAACTTTGTCAAACTTATTGTTTGGCTTGAAATTATCCAGACTGTGTGTCTGTCTTCAGGTGAATGGTTTTTGGAAAATTTTAGCCAAAATAGTTCAATTTTTTCCAAGGATGTCGCTATGGAAAAATACATTGTTTTACTCTTGTTAAAAAAATTCAGGTGACTTAAATCAAAAGTTGCTCTAGAGTTCCCATGTTTTGGAGTGAGGAACTGAAATTTGGCAGGAGGTGGCCTTTGTATTAGGGATAAGCCTTTTGACTTGGAAAAATTGCAGTTTCTACATGTTCAGAAAAGACTCGCTAGCTTTTTGCAGATTAATTCCCTGAAGTGTCTGTCTGCTCTGAGTATGCTCTACCCTGAGGTGTCAGCAGACTGAGGTGAATTTTCACTTTAGTTTCAGTTCCTGTCTGCTCTGACCTTGCTGAGTCTATGCACCGTAACTGAGAGCGGAGAGCCGCTTCCTGTTATGATCTCAATGCTCCCCCTGCTGACGCCCAGGCACTGTGGAGAAGAAAATAGCCAGGACTGAATGCAACAGGAACAAGAGCTGGGCCTAGGGGCAGGGGAGTGATTAAGAAGAGTCATCTGAAAGGATAGGAAGAGACTGCCACTGGAGGTTGGCCAGTGGAGGTGGGGTAGGGAAAGACTGGGATTGGCTGGTCTGGAGACTTGAACTGGGAGTTGGAGGAGATTGGGGCCGGGTAGTCAGGGAGACTGGAACTGCAAACAGTGATGGAAAATGGAGTCTAGGAAGACACTGGGAGTCAGTGAGTTGGGGCAGGGAGCAGGAGGTTGGACCAAGGATAGGAGAGAATAGTGGGGTGGTGAAAAGGGAGACTTATCTGATGAGGACCCAGAGGGGAGGACTGAGACTTGTTCGGAGAAGGAGCCTGTAGAGAAAGATAGGAAAGCCAGTGGGGATGAGGAACGTGAACATAGGAGGTGACTGCAAGCTGTGGCATTTATTTTTTCAGTTGTTTCAAAAACTTAAGAAATGATGTCCTCGTACCACATTAAGGTTACAAAGTCAAGCACTCAGAAATTAGGAAATGCCAGAATTAAGATTGCCTCAGCAACCTAAATTTCACCCCCTTTTACAAATGCATAATGATAAAGCCTTTAATTACAGAATTACACAGTATGTTTTCCTCAGGACTGCTCTGCATTACTCAGGGCATAGGATGACCAGCTCTGTGGATGAATCAGGGTTGTGTACTGTAAGAGACTGTAGGATGCCTGCCTCATTTACTGCAGAAGTGGAAAGATGTGTGGTAAATGAGACAGGCCATTGCGGTAAGAAAAAGAAATGTCCCATGACTGCTGCCTTGAGGAGCTGGATTTTATCTCTGTTTTTGCCATGGAGCTCCTGTGTGATACTGGGCAAATTGCTAAAACCAAGCTTTTCATGGAAGGATCACTAATTATGGTATTCATTTTCTGGTACCTGAGTGGAGACCTGGGGACTGATTTGCAGAAGTGCTTAGCTCTTTAGCTGCAACTGAAGTCTGTGGCAGCAGTACTTCGGATAGTGGTTCCCAACCTGTGGCCTGAGGGTCGAAAGTGGCCCACAGTTCCCCTCCTGCTGGTTGTGGAAGGGAGCCCCTGCCTAAGGACCCAGGCAGAGTGCATTTCCATGGGGCTAAAAGACCAGTGCAGGCTCCTTGCTACAGCCAAAGGGATAGGAGATCAATGTCCCCCTTACACTGGCTATAGCAGGGAGTACAGACTCTGCCTAGGTCCATAGGCACTAGGGTCCCTGCTAAAGCCAGGAGGAGGAGATCACTGATTTTCTTTCCCTCTGACTACAGAAGGGAACTACTGCCTATGGACCCAGGTGGAGCTCAAGCAGCTGTGGGATGCATGATGTTTCTCTGTTGCAGTCGGGGAGATGAGAGATCAGTGAGGCAGCAGCCTCTTTGCTGTAAGCTTTGAGCTGGCTGCACTGGTAGTAGTGGGTAGGCCTGCTGATGAAGATTGGTGGCCCTTCGTGGTAGTAAAAATTATATTTGTGGCCCTCAAGCCAAAAAGGTTGGGAACCACTGGCTTTGAATATATTAAGTCTTATAAGATGCTCCATGCTCTGAAAACTCAGGTCCTAGGTGTCTAGAATTGGGCACCCAAAATTAGGTAGATACTTTAGATCAGGGGTCCTCAAACTTTTTAAACAAGGGGCCAGTTCACGGTCCCTCAGACTGTTGGGGGGCCGTATTATAATTAGAAAAAAACGTGAACGTGTAGCTATCACGTCTGCTGCTGGCCTGTGTTTCTGGGTACTGGGTGGCAGGCAGTAATGCATCCACACACTTTTTGTTGGTGCTGTGGGCTCCGGCCAGGCCCAGAGTGTGGGACTGACCGATGTTAGCCTGCTGGCCTGCTGTTGTGTATGCAACTAGTAGCCAATGTTCCCTCTAGGTTTGGTGGCTTGTGTGCAAAATTTTCAAGCCGTGTGAAAAACTTTTTCAGAATAAATTTTTGGGGAAAACTCACAAGACAGAAATTATAGGCATTAATTGAAGATAAAGTGATTGTAAATAGAATTAATTAATTGTTTAATTAATTCAATTGGAATGAATTTGGAATTGAAATCTAATTTTAAGAAAGGTTTTTATTTAAAATTAGTTTTTAAAAAGTTTTAAAAAAGAAGGGAGAGAAAGAAAAAAGAGAAGGAAGGAGGAGAAAAAGAAAAAAAGAAAGAAAGGAAGGAAGCAAAGACAAAGAGCAGGAAGGAAGGAAGACAAAGAAGAGAAAAAGAAAAAAGGAAAGGA
>ML685862.1:1921240-1979206 GCA_007922175.1 Pelusios castaneus
TGATGATGATGATGAGTGGTTTTTTAGAACCAATGTCTTCCAACGAAGAGTCTTTCCAATCCCAAGAAATCAGCCACACAGCCAGGCCAGTATATATATGTTTCAGATCTTACCTAATAATCAAGCGGTTGCCAATCCTTTAGTAATATTGAAAGGTTTTTTCTGAAGGAAAAAGAAAAAAAGAAAGTTAAAATGGGCAAAGAATCATATACATGGAATTATTGCAAAGTTCTTGAGTCATGTTTTAGCAGTGGTGAAATGAACTGTCAATTTGCAGAGTCTCTGGAAATTATCCAAACAGCTTGGAGGTTATCAGTCCTTGTTTAAGGCTTCCTTGTTACAAATCTACTCCAGAGAAATGAAGCATGAGATGAAGACAAGATAGAGATGGTGCATCTGCCTCATATGCCTTCTTCCATGTGGGTGGATGCCTTCAGTGTCTCAGTGCGTGTGAAAAAGTATAAAACCAAAGTGGTCACATCAGCAAGCAAGTCACATGTCCTTGCATGCTTTGTAGAGTCATAGGATCAGGCAATGTCCATGTTCTGGCTGAAAGATTCACAAGGAGATCTATCTGGTAGGAACAGGCTTCTTCTATGATTTATTGTCCTTAAATGGAGCATTAAGTTGCATAGCCCTTCACAATGGCTATGTCTACACTTATTAATTTAGGTCGACTTTAGCTAAGTCGACTTAACATGTCCACACCTAAATTTTAAGTCGACTTAGGGGGGAACTTACAAAGTCGACCTAGAGCATCCACACTGGACACCTAGGTCGACTTCTAGGGGCTAGGTGGACCTGGGAGAGGTCCATGGTGGCAGAGGGGGCACCCCTTGCCAGTTGCCAGGGGGCTCAGCCTTTGGCTCATTGTACCTGGGTACAGTGGGGCAAAGGGGGACAGGGACCCTGGCAGGGCATAGGGGCAGGGTGGGCAGGACTCTGCCCTGTGGGGGGGCATGCCAGGCTCCCCCTGTGCCACCCCCCCCAGCAGGGAGGGCAGTGGGGGAGTCCTGGAGAGCCTTAAGTCGACTTAGAGTCGACTTAGGGCTACTCTGCATCCACACTGGCTTAAGTTGACTTTAGAAAGTTGACTTAAGCCTAAAGTCGACTTTAAACTAGGTTTAACAAAGTCGATTTAATTTTCCTATGTCGACTTAAGCAGTTTGCTTAAGTAGACTTAAGGAAAGCTTAAGTCGACTTAATTTACAAGTGTAGACGCACCCTTCAGATGTCATGGTGGGTGCGACTTAGGAATACAGGAAGCAAGTACATAGTTAGTATCTATAACTTCAGGCACAAAATCTGTATTTCAGGTACAGAATGATACCTGCATATTAAAAAGATAATCACACTTAGCAAATCAGAATTTTTCCATTGACACCTTCTGTGACATACTTTGCGTAAATTTTGTTGCAACCGTATAACACTGGTAACAACAAAGTTCTACATGATTGCATTTCAATCACAGAACATCACAATAAACATTTCTCTTACATCTGTCTCCCCTTTGACAGTCTCTTGCTTTCCCTTATTCTCACTCACTGTGTGAGAGACAGACACGCTGCTAAGAAGCTAGTGTTCAAAGATGTTTGGGTGGGTGTAGTAGGGGGAGGGCTGTATGGTCAAATGTAAAGCTGTGATGGGGTACCCTGTGGTTGGAGTTAGGGAGCACATTGCTCTGATTCCTCCAATGCAGAGAAGCTTTACCCTGTTCCCTTTTGTCCCTCCTCCCACGGCCCATTCACTTGGTCTTTGCAGGAGCCAAGACATCAATACTTGGCTAATCTGGACACAGCTCAGAACAGTTACTCTGATCAGACAGTAATTCGTTGGGTTTATTTTACAAGTGGCCTATGTTTGAGTGGTGTGTGTGCGAGAGAAGGAAGAGTTGCTGTTTAAAGAAACCTAAAGAGATGTGGTAGAATTTAGAACATTTCAGAAGGATAGCACTTTTGAACACTTACTCTGCTAATTTAGTAGGTATTTTACTAAAAGGTGGAATTGAAAATGTAATTGTTTTCTGAAGAGCTAGTGCCAGTTTTTGAGACTAAATTCAGTCATTAAAATGTGAAACTGAGGGGGATCGCAGTGTAACCTGAACTCTGGAGTAGCTCCCAGGGCCTCCATATATGTATTTTATCTTTTGCCTCTCTCAGAGTACACCAACACAGAACATTGTCAAGCGTCCAAATCAGCAGCTACAGTCAACTGCTTCAAGAAATAGCAACTTGCGTGAATTACCAATAGCGCCATCACATGCTATTGAGATCAGTAACAACCGACGAACTGCTGCACCTGCCGCTCAGGTGAAACCCATTCCCAGCACAGCACCTGTCACCAGGTCTGTAGCAGGTGTTGGGAGCCCACATGGAAGGACTGAAATGAAGGCGAGAGCAGTCGTGCCAGTGATCCAAACAAAAGTAGAAGTAAAATCTGAACCAGAGGTAAGGAAGATTTCGCATTAACATTAAATGGCTGTTTGTTTTACATGCATTTTTATTTTTTAATGTAACCAGTTGCTATATAACTAGAGATGAAAAATTCCTGCAAAATACGCCAGTATCGTGCTGCTAAATAAGTCGTCATATGGCTTAAAGTTAAAGCGTTGGATAATCTATTTACTAGTCTGATTTGTGAAGTATACACTCACTTATGTGCACCATAAGTTGCCTCTAGGAGCCCCACTTCCAGATTGCAAATTTCCGAGGATTAATTGCAAGTTCCTCCCAAGAGAGGGGTTCAGGTCTTGAAGGCTAGGTGAGTCAATTTTGGGAGTAGAGGGAACTACTCCTAGAAGAGTATGGGACCAGTACCCTGCTCACTTTGAGGCACCCTGCTTTGATATATGATGTGGTTAAAATAGGAGCTGCCACTGAATGAGGAGAGGAAGAGAAGAAGGGAGGACGTGGCAGGAATGAATCAGAGATGATATGGACAGGACACTGCTGACCTGAAATCTGGAGGTGGAGTTGAAAGTGTCTGAGAGAATCACAGTGAGTGGCAGGGAGTCAGATGAGGCTGGAGACTTCCTCCAGTGTTAGATGGAAGAAGGAGTAGGGCTATAGTAGTAGCATTGCTTCTCTTTCTTTGCCTCAGGTCCTGTTGCCTTTTCTCTTAATTACCATAGCTATCAAACTAAAAGGCATCTGGGCCCAACCAGCTCCATGCTGCTTATAAGAATGGCTATACTGGGTAAGACCAGTGGTCCATCTAGCTCAGTATCCAACTTCTGACAGACCTTCAGTGGAGCCTCTTCCCCCTCCAGGCTTCTGGTAGTCAGAAGTTTAGGGTTGCCCCTAAAGCATGGAGTTGCATCCCAGGTCATCTTAGCTAAGAGTCATCAATGGACCTGTCCTCCATGAACTTATCTTGCCCATTTTTGAACCCAGTTAAATTTTTGGCTATCCCAAGATCCCATAGCAATGAATTCCACATGTTCATTCTCTGGACTTTACCACTAAGTACCTCCCAGCAATACCTATCCTTGTCTAATACTTTCTCTTCCAGCTTGGTTCCCCACTGCTCAGGACTTTCTCCCTAGTCTTGTGAATCAAACAACCACCAGATCCCTCTCTTCCTCATCTTTCCCATCTCCTGATCTCTTCTTACATGGATCAAGTAAGATCCAAATGATTTCCAAACACAGTTTCTCCAGCCCAGCCAATCTCCTCCAGGGCCTGGCATCCTCCTCATGAGAAGCTGCTGCTAGCCATCCACTTTGGCACTTCTTCCGCCAATGCAGAGGATACTTGTCCTACATCTCATCTGGAGGAAATAGAAAATATTTTATTTTTATTATTTTCCATTTTGAAAAAAAAAATTGCTGTTTAATTTGCCAGAATCCTCCGAGAATGTGAGGTCTGGCTGTATTTTGAACCTCACTCAGATCTTGATCCTGAATGCTGCTGTGCATGGATCCTTAAAGACCTGCAAATCCGTGGATATCCGCGGATACGATGCGGATATCCGCAGACCATTTCTTTTGGATGCAGATCTAAATATTTGTATCCGCGCAGGGCTTTATGGATCCTGACCTTAATCAGAATTCCTTTGTAACCAGTGTGACTCCACATTGTCACAGGAAGTCCTTTGTGTGGAGTGGTTTGCAAGATTGGGCCCTTAATGTCGAACGTTCTGAGATGCTATATCTTCATGACATTTAAATGGCTGTTAGAATTTCCGAATGTCCAGTTATTCCAAGGAAAACCACAAATCCTGCCTGTTAAATTAGCTGCAAACCACTTTGTCTCAAAGATCAGGTTTCTTTCAACAAATTCATCTTTTAAATTGCTAGTCATTAGCTCCTCATCTTTTCCTTATGACCATTAGTTGACCATCTCTCATTTCCACAAATGAAACTTGAAGGAAACATGCAGCTATCAATATTGAAGCTCCTGTGCACTCATTCATCATCAGGAATAAAGCCCTCTTGGTTCAGCTTTTCAGGAGGCACCTATTTAATTTTTGATCTTTAGTTTTAGCAGAAACTAAATTTTTTTTTCCCTTTCGTTTCAGTTACTTTCAGATTCTTTTATGAAAAGCAGAAAATAACACAGATCACAGGAAAAATCTATGTTTCTGGCTAGTAAGAAAGGCGATAAAGATTATAAAAATGTTGCATACAGTTACAGATGTCCTTTCTCCAGTTAAATGTGAAGTAACTCGAAAAAACGTGTGTATACTATCACTGTCTTTGGCTGGGTGCTCCCAATAATACAAGACAAAGCAGCTTTCTTGTCCCCTCAGATTTAACTTAGATAAACGCCTGTGAACGTGTGCGTTCTAAGATTAATTAGGCCTGTCGATATGCAACTTCAGTCTTTAAAAAAACTTCCATCTCTCTTATCTTTTTATTGGTGTTTCAAAACTTTATTTGAAAGCAATTTGTGAAACTTTCTGTTCATGTAATTTTCAAAAAGCTTTTTTTTTTTTTTTTTTTTTGTCCTGGAAGAGTTTTGTCTCCTTGTAATTCCCAGTAGCACCCACCTCAGTAAGTGGTTTTGCGTCCCTGCCTAACCTGGCTACTAGCCATTGATTGACATAGCCTCCAGGATCTTATTTAGTTCTTGTATGATAAGAAGGCAAAAATAACATGCCCTTATTTACTTTCTCCACACCACTCATGATTTTATAGACTTCTAGCATATCCTCTCTTACTCATTTTTTTTCCACGCTGAAAAGTCACAGGGTATGTCTACACTAGAAATGTAAGTCGACCTACTGCGGTGGTGCATGTCGACAATACCTTCCTTGGGTTGGTGGTGTGCGTCCTCAAACAGAGCTCTTTCACTGACCTAAGAGGTGCAGTGTGGAGAGCTGAGAGCCTGGTCTGTCAGCTCTCTGCTGGCAACCTAACTGCCCATGTGCTTTTGGGCTCTGGGCCAGCTGCTCCCTTCCCTCCAATCCCCATTCCACACCAAGCTCCGGGAAGGACTCCTGGGGCTTCTCACTCCCCTGTTCCCCAGCTACCATTGCTTCTCAGCACCATCCCCCTGCTCCTCGCTGGGAGTCAGGCAACCTTATCAATTTCAAGTCTCACAGACCATCTTGCTGTGGCCTGGAGCAGGGTCTGGGTAGCTGACCTATAGCTGCCCGACTTAGTTTTCAGTTTCACCTCTTCTTCCATAAACTTGACAAGACAGCTTAAAGTAAAGGGCACGGTCTCTGCACAGACATTGCTACCCTAACTACACGGGCATAAGCCTTATGCCTTTCACAGAGGTGGAGTTATGTCGGTGTAGCAGAACACTCCCATCAGTGGAAGGAAGGGAGTAGTGGAGCCACCGACATAGGTCAACGGATGCTGCCTTATGTCAACCTAACGGTATAGTGTAGACCAGCTGCCAGTCTTAACCCTCAGATCCATACCCCTAATCATTTTTGTTGCCTTTTCTGTATCTTTTCCAGTTCCAATGTATCTTTTTTGAGATGGGGAATTCTAAAATATCATAATCAGTCATCACTGTAAAGGGCAGAGAGATGAATTTTGTGACTGGTAAATTTTCATATCAGTTTTGCTTGGCTGACAGTATACAAAATAAAGGATCCTCATTCATTTTTGAAGTAAGTGTCCGAAGAAAAGTTTTCTTTGCCTCTGGGAAAAGAAAACATTAAATTCTCTCCATAAATCTTACCCTTGAGGTGGGAAAATGGACTTACAATTTCCTGTTGGGTCTCTTTCCAACTTGTATAGGCTTTGTTTTCTAGATTTAGGAGTGGTTTTCCTCCCATCGTGTTTGAGAGTTGTTTGATTAAAGAATTTTTATTGTCATTTCTTTTTGCCAGTTCATCCTGTTAGCTCCCAGTTGAAGAAAGGATTGGAGGAGGACAGTGCACTTCTTCAAAAGCAACATAAATCATTCTTTTTCATTCGCTGTATTTTTTGTATGTGTAAGGTGTTTCAGGACCTACATCATATGGGATGCATCCACCTCTTTAGAGGCTAAGAGCCTATCATCTCAAGGCTGTCATCAGGATCCTGAAGTGCTTTACAGGTCTTCGGGTTATACCTCATCAAGCCATCCTATGATCAGGATTTCAATTTGGGGTAGACTTGAGTTTAAAACATAGCATGAAAATCGAGTCATCTGAGTTCTGTTCCTGTCTCTGGCACAGACTTGCCTTATGTCTTTGGACAAATTACCTAACCTCTCTGTGCCTGATAATCCATCTGTATAAAGGGAATAACACTACTTTGAGTGATTGTACACATGGATTCCACTCATGTTGTGCAGGCATGGATTTTTCTAGTTATCAGTATCCATTGGGGGGACTGGTCCTGTGCCCTAGAAGTCCTCATGCTCTCCTCAGCCCACACAAGGTCATAAAAGAAAGAGTGGGCCCAGCCATTACTCAGTTCCTTCTTATTGCTGGTGTGCAGTGTCCATCCGCTTCTCTGTGGCACTGTTACAATTAAAACGACGAGAGTCCTGTGGCACCTTAAAGACTAACAAATTTCTTTAGGCATAAGCTCTCGTGGGCTCCAACCCACTTTGTCAGTTAATAGTTAGTGTTAATTACTGGTTTGTGTAGTCCTTTGTTTGTCCATTGGCTTTTAAGGGATCATTTTTACTAATTCTTCACAGACAGTAGGCTCTACGTGCTCTCCTCAGTACTGTGACTTAAGTTGGGATGGCAGAAATTAAATGTCTCTGGTTTAACATGCCCCTCTTGTGATGCTTCTGTGCCACTGAATGATGGGCAGTCTTTATTTAAACCAGGGCATATCCCGGACTTTTGGTCCTTCTGCCGGTCTCTTTCCAAGCATATTCAGAAAACAAGGGATGCCTGTGTAAAGATATCTTGGAGAACTCCATGAAAATCTTCTGAGAGCATGTCAACTTAAGTCGATCTAAATGATGCCACTCAGGGATGTGAAAAGACATTCCCGTGTGCAGTGCAGGTCACAGAGACCTAAGCACTATCCACACCAGCGCTATGTCATAAGAGCCATGTTAGATTCCAGGTCAGTGAGAGCCTGTCTCCCACAAGGAGGGTTGCCAACTAGAATGGACTTTATTAACCAACTTCAAGCTGCATCAAAGATATAACCTGAGAATGCTGTAGACTTCTGGGATATATGACCTCATGACACCCATGTTATGCTGTTTACCAAACCTTGCCTGTGCTCCATGCAAGTGTGGTTGAAATCAGTACATCTAGCCAGGAGACACTGTCCGAACATGTTGGTCACAGTCCCACAAGAAGTCCCTTCCTCATTAGACTGGAGGAAAGCTCTATGTCTGTATCTAAGGGAGTACCCTTCTGTGTATCTCTGTGTGCAAAGATGCCTCCACTAAGGGATTGGGGAGCTTATCTAGGCTGCCTTCAGCCGCAGAGGATTTGACCCTCTCATGAAGCTCACCTGCACTTAACCATCTTGGAACTCAGCACTATCCATCTGGAATGCATTGCATTCTTGCCTCTTCTCCAGCAATCCGCAGTCCTCCTGCTGACCGACACCACCACAGCTATGCAGTCTGTCAGCCAATAAGGAGAAGCCAGGCCATCTCCACTCTGTCAGGAGCCCATTCAGCTCTGTATTTGTCACCAGATCACACTGGTGGCCCTCCCTTTTCCAGGTGTTCATAACTTGCTAACAGATACCCAGTGCAGACAGTTCTCAGACACCCATGAGGGACTGATCAAGAACCCAGGATTGCAGAGAATCTTTTGCAAGTGAGGATACCCATTGATAGGCCTATTTGCCAGAGACCAGAACAAGAATTCCAGGTTTTCTAATCCAGAGGGTGCTCCAGACCAGGCACCATATTGACACCTTTCTTTTCCCTGTACCATGGGGCAAATGTATGTCCTTCCATCAGTCCCCATGATATGCAGGGTTCAGAGGAGTCTGAAGCAGAATGCTGGACTGATGATCTGGCAGTTCTGGTGTTTACATCTGATGGACCTTTTGTTGTATCCCCTTGCACGGCTGGCTGACATGCAGTGAAAGAAGCAGTTCCACTGAAGTTCAGAAGATTATGCTCCAAAGCAAGATGATCTCAGCTAGACTGATTGCTATATCAAAGTGGAGAAGATTTCCTGTTATCTCAGGTTATCTCAGCACTAGTTTTCTTGATGACAACACCCATGTCAGCAATATTGGACTATTTATTAGACATGAAACCATCTGAGCTTCCTGTTAGTTCCATAAAGCAGTGGTTCTCAACCTTTTGAGAGTCATGATATGCTTGGCAGCGTATCGCAGCTGTACAGGACACACCAGCCCACCCCCCCAGGCCGAATCCAACCATCTCCCCGGCTCTCCATGACAGACTTACCACTGTGTGGCACCACAGTAATGTGTCCCAGCACGGTGGTTGAAAACTGCTGCCATAAGGGTTAGTGTAGCAACAATATCAGCTCTTCTGTCCAGTGCCACAGTGTTTTTTCATCCTTTGGTGACTACATTCCTTCAGGCAGGGGTGTCAAACTCATTTGCTATGGGCAGGCCAGATTTGACTTAAATGTACTTCAAGTGGGCCATAACATACCATAAATCAAAATACTATGGTACTCTCGCGACATTGCGGAGTGCTTTGTATGCAAAGCAGTGCTTCGTGATGCCTCTCTCTCTCTTGGAGAGAGTGTGGTCTTACAGAGCGCAGTCTCGTGTACCCAGCACTCTGATGTTGCAAGACCTGACATACTCACTGCATTGCAGAGCGCTGGGTATTTGAGAGAGAGAGGGGTCCCATGGAGCGCAGTCAAGGGCCAGATGGAAGTGGTTCGTGGGCCACATTCGGCCTGTGGGCCGCATGTTTGACACCCGGGCATTATTCATGACTCTCCCCACCCCCACCATGGGAGTCCCCTCTTTCTTGAGACCTGAATATAGTATTAACAAGGTTGATGGGTTTTCCCTTGTGAGCCTTTAGCAGGTAGTTCCCTATGCCACCTATCAGTCAAGACTGTCTTTTTAGTAGCCATTATATCAGGTTGAAGGGTAGGGCATGTCTCCTGATGGTTTTATAGGAATAGGCTTAGGGTTAGGTCTCATCCCAAATTCCTGCCAAATGTTGTTTTGAGTTCCATATTGAATTAATTAATCTATCTCTCAATTTTGGCTGGGTTGTTCTACAGTCATTAGTTAAACAGAATTCCTATTACCCACTCTAAGCAAACAGACAACTACTTGTTAGTTGCCAGGTGTGGAATCCATGTGGACAATCGCTCAAAGAAGAAAAAGCAATTGCTTATCTTTTGATAACTGGTTCTTCAAAATCTGTTGTCCACATGGGTTCCATGATTCACCCTCATTCCCCACTGCTGCAGAGTCTTACTCTTCTGTATTGGTGAAGGAACTGCAGGGTGTTTGTGCCCACTCTGCCCCTTATGCCCTTGACCCGGGGCAGGGGTGAGCTCCACGGGCATCTAGGATTCAGTTAGTGCTTATGAACACGACTGACTAATAATCCAGTCTCATAGGAACAGGGGTTAAAGTAAAGGGGAATGCACCGGAACGCAGTTCCGGGGGCCATAAATTTCTGGGACCGAGTTCCGGGGCCCCTAAAAATAGAAAAATCCGGCAGAACTCATGTTCCGCCCTGCCCTGGCTGCTGGCAGGTCCTACGCCCCATCATTGTTAATCATAATTCTTGAGTTATGCAGTGTTTGCTAGTTTGTGACAATAATTGCTATAGACATAAATGCCATATAAAAATATACATATTTTTATGGAGCGATAACTGATGTATGTGGTACTGAGAAGTGGTTGCAAATGCCTACCTGAGCTGGGGCCTGCACATGCATGAAGGGGGCCCAAACAATACGGGAAGGGAGCTCGGAGATTAGGAGGGTTCTGGGGCGCATCAAATTATACTTTTAACCCCTGCATAGGAATACCCACATTGAAATCTGTGTGGACAACACATCTCAAAGAACCAATAATGATAAGGAACCATACTTCACTGGGTGCACAGTTTTGTTTTGTTTTTTAAAAAATACTTTAATATCCTTTTATGGAAGACTTTACTAAAATTCAGTGTTGTTTGATGAAAGCCTATTCTTATTATATTGGATCAATATATCTGGTAAGTATAGTCTATTTGTTCATTGAAATAGTAAATTCATTATATAGCATGTTTTATAGACAGATTACTTAAATCCATTTAAAATGGAATCTAATTTTAGCAGGTATATTTTTAATAAAATATATACACCCTGTTGAAGCAGCTTTCTCAAAAGGCAAGCTGAATCCTTTTTCGTGAAAGTGGTCACCTACTTTTTCTTAACTGTTCTGTATCATACAGCTTCCTATATAGACACTTTCTGCCAAAGTTGCAGGACCTTTAGAAAGGTTATTTTGACAGAGTATAATGCTTTCAGAAAGGCTTAGGGATGGAATATTAAAGGCATTCTCTATATACCATTAATATTCCAACACTGCGTTTGGAAACATTTTGATTCTGTAGAGAGTGCATGAGTTCAAGGTCAGAGAGATTGACTTGTGCTGTTCATTATAACCAATTATTGTGTGACAAATGAGTTTGAGATCAGACTGAAAATTCTGTAAGAAAAATCAATAGTTCTAATCAGGGCCTTTCAGGTCATTTACCACCCTACCTTTTGTTAGTTTGTCAGAAAAGAGCAAGATAAAACCTGTGTGACAGTGGGTTGCCTCTGTATTGTTACTTTCCATTTGAAACATATTTTGATATCTTGAATTATATTAATAGTTTAATTGGTTTCAGAAAATTCTACAAGAGTTCCAATTTATAAGACTTAATTTTTAGTATTTTGATAAGATTTCCAAACTGGCAATATAGTGTTCCTTTCCCCCCCCCCCCCCCCCTCCAGGAAGTGGTATATCTAATTTCTAAAACAGATTCAAGCGGTCTGTCTCTAATGAATAGTAAATCCTGCTGGAAGATATGTCACTAACAGTTTTAACACAATGTCGGGGATAATTTCAAAAGCTCTTCGGAAAGTTCTGCCATTTTATAAAATAGTAACTTAATGTTTGCTTTGACTAAACTCGACACACTTCACTATTTCAGTAAATGCATTTACTTTCCATTTTGTAGTTTCCTGATGAAGATGAAGAAACCAGACTATACCGTTTGAAGATAGAAGAACAGAAACGTCTAAGAGAAGAAATTCTGAAACAAAAGGAGCTGAGACGGCAACAGCAGGCTGGTGCTAGAAAGAGAGAGTTACTAGAAAGACTTGCGCAACAGCAGCAACAGCCTCCTACACAACAGTCCTTCGCACAGCAGGAGGAAGATTCGTCAGAGTTGCCCACCAACGGAAACCCATTCATACTCCATCCTGGTGCACAGGCCAGGCAAAATGTGAAAAATAGACTTCTTGTTAAAAAGCAAGACATGGTAGTTCCAAATATTCAGCCCAGATCCACAGATTTCATGCAGGATGGGGCTAATGTGCAGTTTCAGGGACAGCAAGTGAAAACAGTGAAGCAGTTGAGACAGACTAGAGCAGCACCTCAAAGTCAGCTTCAGCCAGCACAGAAAGTATTACAAACAAAACCTGCTGCAACTGCAGCGTCATTCACCCCAGCACAGGCTGCTAGGGTGGCATCGATGCAAGGAAGGCCTCAAGAACTGAAACCTGGTGTGAAAAGGACTGTCATGCAGCGTGCAAACAGTGGTAGTGGAGATGGGCCCCATGTCAGCACCAAAGTGAGGGTGATTAAGTTGTCAGGAGGGGTAAGTTTCCAAGGCTCATCTATTTTTGTGTGTCGTTTTGTTGTGGTCTGTTTTTGTGTGTGTTCCAGTCAGTTTAACCCCAAAATACAAAAAGAACCTATTTTGAAAAGAAAAATAGCAAATTCAGTAATTTCAGAAGTGCTTTTCAAAACTATCGGTGACTTTGTAGGAATAGAAGTTTGCTGTAATATATTGCGCTGGAGTAGAGTTACCGGTAAGCTTACATCACTGTTTCCTGAACAACACATCTCTTTCTGGGCTCTTGTAACTTGAGCCTAAAAATCCTTTCCCTGTGGATCTTTGCACACAGCATTTTGGTCCAAAAATGTTTTGACGTATGGGAGAAAAGACGTGGGAGGGGGGAACATTTTAAAAACAGTGGGTTGTATATGTAATACACTTGAAACCATGCTAGCAACCTGTCATATTTAAGCCTAGCTTCTTGAGCAGAGTGGGCAGATTCTTTTTCTTTAAGAATCACATGGCAAAACCATGATATAAACAGAATTGAGGGAGGCTGGGAAGGGAAATTTTCTGTTAGGGCCTAGCTTAACAATGCCACCATTTCAGTTTTAAATCAGATTTATTTATCTATCTTCTGACAAGGGTCCATTGTCTGTACGTTTCTCCTGAGTGGTCATGATGTTTTGCTCTATTCAGTGCTTTTCGACCTATTTTCCATTTGCAGACCCCTGCAATTTTGTGACCATAGCTGAGGACCCCTGTGGTAATCTTGGACATAGTCCATGGACCTGCACAGCACAGGCTGAAAACCACTTATATCGAATTTGATTTCCATTAAAAATGTTCATATATTAGGGATTCAGAATGGACTGAGAATTCAGAGGGCCTAACGACAGGATTTCTCCAGAATGAACTGGCCCTGCTTTGCCTTGGACCAAAAAAAAAATAAAATTTTAAATGCTGTGGTACCTTTTAGGAGAAGCGCAGTATAAAAGACATCCATACTCCTATGGAAGAAACCACTAGAACTGCACTAACCAGCAAGCAGGTGACATACAGTGTGTGTTAGCAGGGGCTGAGCAGGACCTCAGTTACAGAATCCATTCCCTGCCCATTACCGCTATAACATATGCATAAATAAATGTGAATAGGCAAACAAAAAACCTACTCACTGTCCACTGTCCTTTGCACTGTTTTTTGCACCGTCTACTCTTGCATTATTTGCACTTTTTTGCATGGTTCTTTTGCACTTTTTTGAGTGCTTGAGGGGAAGGGATGGAGCCCAGAGAGGGCAATTTTTAAAAACTTAAAAAACAAAACAAAAAAAACCTTAAAATAATTTTTTGTCCTGTTTGGCTTTGGTTTTTATTTTATTTTTTAAAAATGTATTTATTTATTTTATTGGGTTTTGTTTGTTTGCTTGTTTGGTTTTTGTTTGGGCTTTTTTTGTCCTGGCCTCTGTGGGAGTGGCTGCTGCACTCTGGCCAGAGCGCCCCCGGGCCCGCCCACAGGAGGAAGAGGTGTGGAGCTGGGAGGGAGAGGGAAGCAGCTGCCATGCTCCAACCAAGACCCTGCCAGGCCCACGTGGTAGGAAAGGAATGGGGCCCCCTGGCCGGAAGGAGGAAGCGGCTGGCAGGCCGGATGAAAAATTCAAGCAGGTCATATCTAGTCCGCAGGCCGTAGTTTGCCCACTGCTCTCTTAGGAATGCAGATCCCTTGGTAATGAGCATAGTATATAAAAGCAAAAGGTGACAGAGATCACTCGTGGTGTTTTTAAAAGGGAATTAGAAATTAAAATACTACAGAGACTTACGTGGATTAAGGTGACTACTTTTCATAAGGATTTCATTGCATTTACAGATAATTCTAAAATGTTTTGAATAGCAGTTACACAGTGACCCTAACCCTATCATACTTTAAAGCAGGGGTGGGCAATCATATTGACAGGTGGGCCAGTGGGAGTGGCGGAGATCTGTCTGGGGGCGTGTCGAAGAGCTGGGGGGGGGGGGAGGCGGTGGAGCTGGCAGGGAGGTGGAAGGGGGTGGCGAAGCACCAGCCCCAGCCCCAGAGCGGCACAGTGTCGGGGGAAGGGGTGTGGAACAGGATGGCGCAGTGCCAGCAGTGGTGGGGGTGAAAAGCTGGCTCGGGAGCACTGGAGGGGGTGAGGGAGGGTGGCCCAGGGACAGCCAGCTGGTCGGAGTCCTAGGGCAGGCCGAATCCAGCTCGGGGGCCGTATTTTGAACACCCCTGCTTTCAAGGAACATATTAACATAATGGAAAGAACATAACTTAAAAGGATCCGGTTAGAGGAGAGGATGACTTCCTTCAGACATTTGTAGTAACTTCAGTCCAGTAGGAGGAGGAAATGCCAGAATATACAGGTGATCCCTTCTGTTGAACTAATAAAAATGTAATCGTGCTTTCAGGAATCCCATTGACCTGCAAGTAGTGAAATTGGCTTATTTTATTTTTAGTTAATTCAACAAAAGCAAATGGGCCCCAACACTTGTTTTGATCCAGTAAAACAAAATACCATCAAGTTACGGTCCCTGCTATCCGTGCATAGAGGTATCTAGGATAAATGATTGTGAAAGGTAAGGAAAAGATGTGGACAAATTGGAGAACGTCCAGAGAAGAGCAACAAAAATAATTAAACTTATAGAAAACGTGACCTATGAGGGAAGATTGAAATAAAACAGGTTCTGTTTAGTCTGGAGAAGAGAAGACTGAGAGAAATTTTCAAGCATGTAACGGTTGTTACAACAAGAAGGGAGAAAAATGGTTCTCCTTAGTCTCTGAGGATACAGGACAAGAAGCAGTGGGCTTACATTGCAGCAACGGCAGTTTAGGTTGAACATTAAGAAAAACTTCCTGTCTCGGTAGGGGCATGGGAGCACGGGAATAAATTGCGTAGGAAGGTTGTGGAATCTCCATCATAGGATATTTCTAGGAGCAGGTTAGACATACACCCATCGGAGATGGTCGAGATCAACCTTTTTGGTTCGAGGCCACAGATATCATTTTTACAACCGTGAAGGGCCACCAGTCTCCACCAGCAGGCCTATGACCACCACCGCTGCAGGCAGATCAAAGGAGTACAGCAAAGATCTCCCGTCTCCCTGCTGCAACAGGGAAACCTCACGCATCCCATAGCCCCGTGCACCCTACCTTGGTCCCTAGGCAGTGGTCCCTTCTGCAGCCTGAAGGACAGAAGATCAGTGCTCCCCTCCCAGTGCTCCAGCAGGGACCACAGCACCTAGGGACCCAGGCAGAGCATTTTGCTCTAAGCTGGAGCTGAGGGAAAGGAGCACTGATTTCCCTTCCTTTCGGCTCCAACAGGGACCCCAGTATCTATGGACCTAGGCAGAGGCTGTGTTCCCTGCTACAGCCAACAGGAGAGGAACTCTTCTCCCTTTAGTTATACCAAGGAGCCTGCACCAGTCTCTTAGCCCCATGGAAATACGCTCTGTGTGGGTCCTTAGGCAGGGGCTCCCTTCTGTCGCCAGCAGGCGGGGAGGCATGGACCACTTCGAAAGCCGCTGTGGGCCACTTCTGGCCACAGGTTGGGAAGCATTGGGCTAGGTAATATTTAGTTCTGCCTTCAGTGAAGGGGACGGGACTAGATGACCTCTCGAGATCCTTTCCAATCCTGTGATTCTGAAATCTAGCAAGTGTCATGAAACCATTTTTCTTAGTACTCTTTTTTCCAGCGAACCATAGGTGATTTGTTTTTTAGCAGCTACATACTGTTGCTTGCCATCAGATTTAACTACACTGAATACATGTCGTTGCTGCTGAATTGTATGCTTTATGGAATTGCTCTTGTCCCCTGAAAATTCAGTTCATATCTGCAGGATCGTCAGTGTAGAACAAGCTGTCCATGCATGATATGTAGTTGCTTTTCCTTGCCACTATGGAATGTCTGTTTTCTTCCAGACTATCGAAAAATGAAAGCAAGCATTACAATTAGCTGTTTAACTCTGATCAGGGTGGTTAATTAATTTTAAATAGTTTGTCAGGAAACTGAGTCTATATTACTTTGTTCCATGAGCCACACAGAGAAAAAGGAAAATCTCAGCAGCAGGGGGGCAGTATGGCCTATTTTGGTGCTTGGTATTTTGAAATGGATTAACGAGTTTATCAGAGGCTCTGCAAGCTATAAGGATTTCTGATCATGTTTATAACTCTGTTCTTTAGTACTGCAGCATCACCACTTATTACTAACCCTTTGAGACATCCAAGTATTATTTTTTAAAATGAACATGTACTCCTTAATCTTTCTTCCTGAATTGGACTTGCCTTACTCCCCTGCTCTCAGCTACCAGAATATGCTTTGGCACTTTTTATCTGTTTGCGATGGCTTGATTCTGCAGCATTGCACCCTCTTTGCAGCTGTCAAAACTATAGATCATTTATACCCGTTTCATTTTTTTGTGCAGATGAAATTTTTAATGCCCATGGAATGGTGAGATTGATACTGGTTAGGAGCTGTGCCAGTGCATGTCAGTACAAACTTGAAAAGACCTCTCTTTCAGCAGAGTAGCAATGGCGCTGAATAATGCAGTGGCTTTGTAAAATAAACAGTTATTTCATGGGAAACACACAGATCATACTCATGCCACCTTTTATCTAAAACCATTTCATTTAGCACAGGAGCTGTCAACAAAAGCTATCTGCTCTTTAGACCAGGGGTACTCAACCCCTTCACTGTCGCGACACAGTTGGGATGGCTCCCAGCTTTGCACGACACACTGCACTTTTGCTGTCCCCTCTCCCTCTGAAGGGGTTTTTCTGCAGCAAGAGGCTTGACTGGCTGCCCCTGATGCCGCGAAACTGCTGCGGCTCTTGCAGAAAGCCACCGCGGTCTCAGTTCTTGAAGGACCAGCAGCGTAAAATAAACCTACTGCCGCATCTCCCCTCAGATGGTTGGCAGCAGGCTGATTTCATGCGACACACTTCTGTGTCGTGACACAGTGGTTTAGAACCACTGCTTTAGTCTGATCATTGATACTATAATGGGTAGAACTGTGTTCACAGTGGCATTATATATTAATGATGGGTTTTATTTAATCTTAAAGCAGCAATACCAAATTTAATTTCTCTTTGGTTGAAAACTACTTTGAGTACAGTGGTTCCTCTGGAGCAAGAGCATGCCTCAGTATGAGTCTTGTGTGCAACAAGCCTTGTATATTACTAGCTGTTAGAGTTCCAGCTAGGGTATCTGATTCCAAATATACAATATCCTCTCGTCTCTGAATAAAATAAGATGGTCTAGCAAAGTTGCTTTTTCTACATTTCATACACATGGGGCAAACTGTAAAGAGGATTTCATGACACTGCAGTAGGTGTCTGGCAAACCTTAAGAAAAAGAAGGCACAAGACGATTCATTTTTCCTGTGTTAGACACTGCAGTATTGCCTGCCATATCAGGGACTGGCAGCGTGATGCAAAGGGTTAATGCTAGGATTTATTCTTATTGATTCCATGTCACAGCTGTCCTTTTTACCAGAATCCTACTTCTTCAAACTCTTTAATGCCAGCCCTTCCTTTCGTGCCTCTATATGAGCAAGGAGGAATGCCTGTATGAAGGGCATTCTAATTTGATTGTACTCTTCAGTCTTGGTAGTCCAAATACAATGGGCAAACTTAGACTCTAATCTTTAGGACCTGAAGAGACAGTGGGATTAAGTGCTTAATGAATATATTTGGTATCAAGGATTTGCTTTTTCACAGAGATACAACACTTTTTTTGGCATGGCTTATCTGGCTTCAGTCTTTGTTGCATATTTTCAGAACATCACTTTGCTGGGTCTTAGATAGTCAAGATCCACATACTATTATTATTATTATGCTGTCCATGACAAAAAGTCTTATTTGCCTGGCTAAGTCAGAGGCCTGGTCTCAATACTAGATAAAAAACAGAATAAGATCTTGAGAGGAAATACAATAATAAACAGATATTTGTAGATAGGTCTAGGTAGATCCTTCAAGAAAAATCTAAGTGCAGTTGAAATCTACCAATATGATAGAACAGGGATGATCAGGCTAGCCCTGAGAGGATCAGGTTTGTACCCAATGTTAGCCCTATATGTCTTAAGTGTTAAAAAGTTATGCAAACTGTGCATGTGAGACATGCCTATTGATTGACCTGAAGTGGTGCTGTTATTGCATAAAGTTTTAAAATCATTGTTGTACCGCTGTCATCTTATATAATTATTGGGTGATCTCTCCCTAGCCAAAGACTGGTCTTCCTTGCTCAAAGTGATATGTCTAGGCCTCCGTGGCCCGAAAATGCTGAATCTTGTACTGGACCAAGAATACACCACTTTTTGTCTGTGTGGAAATCTGCACTATTGGGCCTTTTGCATAAATAACAATGTTCTGCTTTGGATTAAAAGTGAAGTTTTAGGTATTTTCATGAATTATGGCAATCCTACCAGATACTTCATCTGAAAAGCTTGAAGGAAATAGCTGACAAACTATTTTGTTTGGAAATTCTGTCTGTAGGATATGTTCTTGGGTTGTATAAAAAGATTGAAGAGGGAGCTAAAGGTCAGATAGCTTTGCTTTATTTAGACTAGCGGACAAGAAAGGAGAGAGTTGAACACTTTGTTCTAAAAAAATGGGGGGGGGGGGCGGAGTTCTTGATTTAGACCATCCTATTGGATGATGTAAATTTATCGACCAAATGTTGTTTAATGTTTGTATTTGTTGTTTTGCTTGTATGTGTATTGTCCATGACAACCAATAAAATTGTTTAAATAATTTAAATTTCTATAGTGCCTTTCATCTGAAGGCCTCAGAAGTGCTTTTACTATTAAAGTCTCGAATATATATGTGTCAAGAGGTATGTAGGGAACTGTTAATCCATCTCTGAAATGCTGCTTCAGGGTGTGGAACATAAGAACTTTAGCAGAGTACAGTAAATCTCCTTTTCAAGGAGTGGGAGGATGGCATCACCCTCAGTATCCATTCCTTGCCATTGAAGGAACAGTCTTGGGTGCAGGTAAGGGTAGTTTCCATATTGTATTAGGTGTGGATGCAAAAATTTAATGTAGGCCAGCATTTTATATGGTATCTCAATGCCTCTTTTTCAAATTTTCAGTTTTGAGACAGCATCAAAAAGAGTGACACTCCAGAAACTGTACTAATTTAAAAAAAAATTCATGGGGGTAAGAACTCAGCCAAAGGTTAGGAAGTATGGACAATCTTCCAGTGTCTGTAAGATTTCTCAGATTAGAATGTTCCTGCACTGAAAAACACACCAGGTTTCTTTGAAAAAGCATAGTCTAAAGGCCCAGGTTGGTACAAAATATTAAAAAGCATACTAGTGCCATTGGGTCATAGTATGGTCAATTGAGTTGGAATATGTAATGATTTTCAGAAATTTTTTAGCAAGAAAGGTAATTATATTGCATGTTAATTGGGCAACAGGCATTGTTATTGGGGTGATGTGGAAGAAGGCGTAAAGTAACACATTGGCAAAGGAGGATTTAATAGGAGTGCAGTGCAAGAAGTGAAGAGCTAGATGGCACTTTGCTAGCCTTTCTTATTCAAGTCCTGATTCAAAGGAAGCCATGTTTAATTGGATGTAGGTAAAGTTCGAAACTAATTTCACTGCAGATAACTTAAAATATAAGCAAAATACAATGCTTCCAATTATTAACTTAAAAACAGGCTGAGGCTCTCGGTAGCTCAGAGGTGTCAAACTCATTCAGTGCTGTGGGCCACATTGGAGAGCAGGACACCTGACGGGCCAAAGTGTGTCCAGGTGGACTTCCTGACCTCTTCCCAGCACAGAACCACCTGGGGTCCCCGACCGCTTCCCCTGCTACGCTTGGGGTGGCATGGGCTCCTCTTTCCCTTCCCCAAACCTGCAGGCTCTCCAACACCTTCCCTTTCCCCTGCCCTGTGGGCTCCCCTTTGCTGCGCTGGCTCCCCAACCTCTTCCCCTTTGCTGTGCTGCCCCCTACCCGATGCAGCTCCTCTGCCCTTTCCCTTCCCTGCACGGGGCTCCGTTCTGGTCCCCCCACCTTTCCCGTGCCAGTTCCCTAACCCCAGCCCTCCCCCCAACAGAGCCAGCTCCCCAGCCCCCTCTCTCCCACTTACCTAGCTCACAGGGTCTCAATCCAGCCCCTGGAATCAGTTCTCTGGCCAGGGCATTCCCCACCCTGGGCCACTGCCTGGATATGCGCAGGGCCACGGATTTTAAAAGGCCCTGGCCAGGTCTGGCACCAAGACCAGGTGTAAACAAAATTTCTGTCCAGCTAGGCACCCAGGCTCAAAGCAAGGCACCCATCAGGTAGCACACCTCCACTGCATTTCTGTAGCGGAGGAGTGTCATCTGCTGACGAAAAGTAAAAATGTAGGCACCTTTACCAGTGCTTGACAGTTTCAGCAGTGGAGAGCTCTGCAGAGCTCCACAGGATAAAAGCCCTTGACGGGCCGGATCAGGCCCGTGGGCTATAAGTTTGACACCCCTGCTGTAGCTCCTTCCCAGACCTTTAACATTTAATCAAAATAGCAATATACAATTGTAAAACTAGGAGTAGGCATACTTTTCACTGAGTACCTTAAAAGCAAATCATGTTATGGTGAGTTCATCATTCCTTTAATGTCTTAATAAAAAGTCTTCTGCAGTTTAACGGCATTTTGTGCTGCAAAATAATCTCTAGTGATGGGCTTAATGTACATTATTGCAAACCTAGTAGTAGTGGATTTAATAAGTGGAAATGATAGAGTATGGCCATGATAGTGTAATTAAAAAATATGTTGCTAATAGAAGGGAACTTATTTTAAAGTGAAGATTGGTCAAGATTGGTTCTTGGAGGGGGGAAAGGATGCAGATTTGTCCCATTTGAATTTAGTGACTTAGAGAGCAGTGAAATGCCTTAATATAAAATGTACAAAGTTTAAGAAATTGGCGGCATTAACTAATAATAGAGGCATGCCTTTCAGTCTAGAAGACTCTCAAATGGAGACCTAATTAACTGAATATCATCATTGGCATGGAAGACATGCTAAAAGCTTGAGGCAGGACATTGCAAGAGTTGATTGAACAGATTTTGGTAGCCATAGCAACGTGGTGGGCACTTGGTTTCTGTTTCGGATTGGTTAAGAAATTGCCAGTTTATGGGGATTTGTTCTCTTAAGCGATTCTAAGGCTGCAAAATCCATGTGGCTGAAAAGGACTACGTTAATGCAAACTAGGAACCTTTAAGTTCAAGCTTACAGCATCCACATGGGAAAGTTACAGTGCAGCACTGTCGTGCTCACTAATATTCATACCCCCGCCTTGTTGAACTGTGAAGTAATGTGGACAAAGCCCAGAATGTCTTTACCTTGAGGTGAGACATTATATGAGGCTCTTTCAGAGACATAACTCAAATTCACAAGCTTTGACTTTTCTTTCAAGTCATTAGTTAGTCCTGCTTGTAGATGAATACCACAGTCTATGGAAACACCAACCAGTTATTGGTTGTGGGCATAAGGCCAAGGGCACTTTCCTTCAGGAAAGTAGAGGCATAGTCAAACATCTCTAGAAATGAACATCCTGAAAGTTTTAATGTTCTTTGAAAAGAAAAAGTACTAGGCAAGAATCCAATGTCATTTTCACGGCATTAGTACATCGGTAGTCAAGAGGTACTTGCTGTTGAAATGTGATATATCAGTGGCTCATCAACTTTTAATGTGGGTAAAAAGAAACCAGCAATTTTAAGTTGAAGGAAATTTGAACCAGAAAAAACTAAGAATGAATGTGCTGGCCTAGAAGCTCCAGTCAGTTCAGAACATAGCAGCTTGTTTCCACAGCAGCCCAGACCAACAAAAGCACATCATCTCAGTAATCTCTGTTCACTGAATACTGGTTCAAGTTCAGGATTTTGGTTTTTGTGCTGAAAGCCCTAATCAGTGGCGTGCTTTGTTCTGTGACATTTCCAGTAGTGCAGAGGAGACAGAATTACTTTTAGGAACTTACAGCTTCCGGAAGTTCCAGAACACTTAGCTTCCAGAAGTTCCAGAACACTTAGCTTCCGGAAGTTCCAGAACACTTAGCTCACTTTTCCAGAAGAGATCAGAATGGCACATCGAGAACCTAGTCTGACCTATCGTCTCACAATAAGTATCCAAAATTGTATTTTAAAACAAAAAAAGCATTTTACAGAATGGGGAACAGTGAGAGGGTGATCTTCTTTTGTGTTAACTTTAATAGTGTAAGAACTTAAGAATGGCCATAGTGGGTCACACCAATGGACCATCTAGCCCAGTAGTCTGTCTTCCAAGAGTGGGTGACGCCAGATGCTTCAGAGGGAATGAACAGGGCAGGATACTTATGAGTGATCCATGCCCTGTTGTCAATTGGAGGTTGAGGGACACCCAAAGAATAAAGTTGTGTCCCTTACCATTTTATCTAATAGCCCTTAATGGACCTATCCTCCATGAATTTATCTAATTATTTTTTTAACCCAATTATACTTTTGGTCTTCACATCATCCCCTGACAACATGGTTGATTGTGCATCCTATGAAAAGTGCTTCCTTTTGTTGGTTTTAAACCTGCTGAATATTAATTTAGGTGCTCGAATAGCTCAATTATGGGTGTACTGTAAGAATACAGATAAAAAAGTTGATTGATTGCTGCAGTCAGCTGAACCTGAGAGAGAACTACTCATAGAAGTTTTCCAATAGAAATGCATAACACGAAGGCTTTCTTTGAAGGATGTGTTGCACAACTAGGGAAACAGAATAGTGAAGAACTTCTATGGTCTGCAAAACTAACAAGGAGTCTAGTGGAATTTTTAAAGATGATAAATTTATTTATTGAAAGCTCATACAAGTGCCACTAGACTCTTTGTTTGTTTTGCTGAACTAGATCAACAAGGCTACCTTTTTGGAACTTCTGTGGTCTGGTAGCCTCTGGTATTTTTGAATGGATGTTTTATCCCCCAAATGTAATTTTCCTCAGCAAATCTCTCATCTCCATCCAAAATTCATGCCCATAACATGTGCATTTACAACATACCATGTATTCTATGAAATGTGTGTCATGGGGCTTTCTTTACTTCTGCTAAAATAATAAATGTCCAGGGTCCTTGGTCTGAAATGATCTTTTTCTATTGCTTAAAACCATGCATTGTTTTTGTTGGAAGGAAGTGGATTTTAAAATAAGGGAACTGTAACTCAGTAAAGGCTACGTACATGGCAAGTTTCAAACTTCAGATGATTTTGCTGTAGCTTTGCAGTTGCATTTATTTTTATTGGGAAATTTCCCATGCGGCACTTAACTCAGAATGTGGTTCTACTTTAGCAAAGGAAGTAACCATAATTCTCCACTTGTGCAGTTACCTAGTCAGAATGGTAAAGCTGTCACGTAGATAAGGCTCATTGTGCCCTTTTACTGCCGTTGTCTAATCCTGTTTATGCTACAGCCTCTCTCATTATGAACAACAAAATACATCTTCAAGCACAGACCAAGCAAGGACATTTTCAGCCCACTTTTGAGGGAGACATTCAGGATATTCAGTACATCGTTGCTCACTGAGTGCCCTGCTGTAATTTGTCTGAAATATGTCTCCTTTTGTACTGAGCTGGAAAGGGAACGAGGCTATGCTGGGTATAGAAATAGTCAATTTTTTTTCTGTCTGTTGTGTTGTATGGAATAACTTCTGTGTGTATATTTCTTCTGAGTTCGCCTGCTTCATGATCAAAATTTTAAGAATCATAAGGGGAAAATTACACATTTCCTCAAACATCTGTTTTAGTGCTCTCTTCAGGGTTAGAAAAGGTCAGTTCCTTCAATATAAATGGAAACTGCTTGACTGGTCACCCAGTTTATTTGATTTGAGTCAAGCTTAATCTAACCTTATGTCTGCCAGACACATGCCTTTCTTTTTGAGTGTGAGTAAATAGTTGGAACTGAGATAATTAATTTCTGTCTTGGATTGCTCATCAGTAGTGAATTTCACTTTTAAATGGAGAAGGCAATAATCCAATGTGGGTGGAGGGAGCAAACCGGGAATTGTATTCAGTCAATGTATTATTGCTGTTCTTTCATTTAAAAAGTAATGACCAGCATCAGGCATGTTCCAGTCAGGCGCAATGCTGAACTTGAATCTGAAGACCTCTGGTGGTTCTACCCCTGACTTGGTAATTAAGCCTTATGCCTTTCCTCTTACGTGTTAATTTCCCAGTCTTTAAAACGGGATACTACTTGCCACATTTGTAAAAGGACTTTCAGTACCTACGTGTAAAAAGTGGTACATAAAAGTTTCCTTACATACGGCTTCCTATTGCTCTTACAAGACTCTTGATAAAATGTCCTGGACCATTCATTGGTTAGCTGCTTTTCTTAAATTTTAGAGTAGACATCATGGTTTTTCTTTGTTTTTACAGTGTTTATTTTTGTGCATTACAGTGTTGTGTGGGCGCATAGACTGCTGTGTGGACTTCAGTCTTTTTGACTATCATCAATTGTAGTGTGAGATTAAAATCTATGTAAGGACAGAGATCCGTATAAATATAGTGATGCTATTCTGCCCTTGAAGAATGGTGAGCTTAGTGATCTGATTGGTATTTTCTCCTTAACTACTGTGATTTGTAAAGTGACTTTTCTGGAAATACTGACTTTTGAATGGCATATGGAGTATTTCTTTGTAATTAATTTTTCATTGGGGTGGGAGGGGAATAAAAAGACCATTTCGGCTCTGAGGTTTTTGGTGTAAGATTTATGACTTCACTTTTTGCCACATACTCTTGTTTACATTATGGTGCGTGTTAAACAAATAGACCCAGAGAATGCAGTGAGCATATTAGAACTTCTTTTTGTTGTTGCCTGGTTTTTGTACATGTGATAGTTAAAATAAATACCTTGGGTTGAGTTGTAAATGCTTTGCCAGCATACACAGCATTTACTGTGGGGTGATTTTTGAATTAGCTTTATAAAGATTACATGGATAGACACAGCATTGTAGTGCTTAATAGAAACCTGTTCAGTGAGGTCTACGGGCTGCAAGATCAGTAACAGCACCAATGACAGTGAAGTATGGCCTTATCGAAAGGAGAATGCATAAGAGGCTGCCCTGGGACACTACACCACTGTCCTTCTGTGTATCCTGACAATGTTATCTGTCCTCTCAGTACGGAGTATCAAATGTCTGTCATGAGTATAGAAATTAATTTAATGTCACCTGAAGACATGCAATTAATCTTTTAGAGGTTTTCATAATACCTTTACAGAAAGAGTTGCCAGTTTGGCGGATTTGGATTTTGGGGTTTAGCAGAAGATAAGGAAAATTAATTTTTCATCAGGGTTAATACAAGCTAGCAGGGCCACAAAGGCTGAGAAAAATGGTTGGGGAATTTGTCAAGTGTTGTCACTCTAGAATAATGCTGCTTAACGTCTGATAGGTGTAATCAAGAGTTGAGATTTCTATAGAGAGGGATTAATCAATTTGCTCACTACAGAATGCAAGTTGGTGATATCGCTCCTTCATGGGGTTTAAGAATGAAAATAAGATTTGATCTGTCAAATTGCAAGAAGCGCTGACAGTATCAATAGGCATTTTTATCAGTACATTTTTAAGGCATTTGTTATAAATAAATTTGTTCTGCTAATGTTGGTGGCAAAGAAACTTCATCTGTGTTGTAAAACTGTCATAACATCTGTGATAGAGTACAATTCCTTACCTTAGGCAACCCTCTTAAAAAAACCACCTTTCTATATATTTTTATATTAAATTAAGACAAATTTCTGAAGACACAAAGACTTGATAAAATAACCAACTGAAATATCATATAGCAACCATTTTGAAACATGATGATGATCTGTTTTAAAATCAATTGCCTGCATAAATGAAATGATTACACTGTTTTATAATACTCTGCAAATATATTCTTTAGCTTTAGAAGTTTGGGGGGAAAAAATCATAGTATAGATCAAATCCACTTGTTCGTTTCCTTTTCAGTTTTCGTTTTTAAGTTATATTTAGTATTTAGAGCTGGGCTCTGCAGAGGCAATATATACTCAAGTATAAGCTGCTGGTGAGTAGCCTTTTTTCTGCTGTTCTGTAGCAGTAACATACGTTGTACTTCGAGTGTTTGCTTATATCCATTCCACATTAATTGTATTGCAGTTTTAGTAGTTTCTAGTAGTTTTAGGGTTCTGTTCCCCATTTTTATAGGATAACCAGGGGGTTGAAGTATGCTTCACTTCCTGGGCTTCAAGCTTTGTGCAGCATGCAAAAATGCGATGCCCTGGAGCAACCTTCACCAGAGCTGTCTCAAGTGTCTGAATGAGGTGCATATAAAAGACAGGCACAAGATCTGCAGAAAATTCAGGTTCTGCATGAAGAAGGAGCGCAGCTCAAAGTTTGAGGCAGATGAAGTTTCTTCTGGGCGCAGCCAGGGTCACTCCTTCACAGCTGCAGGCTTTCTCCCCTTCATTCCACTGGGTTCCTTAACACCAACACAATGGACAGGCCCTTGGCAATTTTGGAACATGTGAAGGTTTCCCATAGTCCTAAAGTCTCAACAGCTATCTGCCTCAGGGACTTCAGAACATCACTCTGTGACCATATCACAGTCTCCCCTGGAATCGAACAACGAACCAGGTCAGGCAAAAGGGACATCATTTCCCTCCAGGAAGAAGAGATTCAAGTCACAGATGCACATACTCATATCCCTCCACTATCAGCATCCTCCTCCACATCGCCAGATGAGGCAGTGAGAAGCCCTCCTACTACAGGTCATCGGGACTGTTTTAGAGCCTACCAGGAGCTCCTGAAACGGGTGGCTGCTGAGTTGGGATTGGAGGTAGAAGAAGCTGATTTGCTGTTAGACATCCTGATAATAGCAGCCCCTTCTAGAATGGCCCTCCCTGTCCAGGAAGGGGTCAGAATTGGTGAAGGTCCTTTGGCAGAACCCTGCATTTCGGCCCCCAAGATCTAAACAGGCAGAGAAAAAGTATTATGTGCCAGGAAAGGGCTTTGAATACTGATCCTTCCACCCATCTCCAGGATCAGTGGTAGTATCAGCAGCCAGTGAAAGAGACAGGTGAGCAAATGAGCTCAACCCCTAAACATAAAGAGGCAAAGAAACGACCTATTTGGGAGCAAAAGTTATTCAACTGCACTTCGAATCCACAGGCACTGTTGGGGAGAGAAACTTTCAATGTCTGGCATTCATTGTCAAAATCTGCTGACTCCTTGCCCCAGGGGTCGAACCAGAGTTCCGGGCCATTTTGAAGGAGGGAGAGACAATAGCAAGGGCGTCTCTTGAGGTGGCCTCCAACGCTGCAGACTCAGCAGCCAGAACCATGGTGTCAGCAGTATCAGTGAGGCGGGCTTCATGGCTATAATTGTCCAGTCTAGCAGTCCATTCAGGACCACCCTTTCTATGGCACCGCCCTCTTCTTTGATCAGGTGCATGCCAGGCTGCATGAGCTGAAAACTTGCAGGGCCACGCTTCGCTCCCTAGGGTTACACACTCCTCAGGCATCCAGGAAGCATTTCCAGCCTTAGCACCAGCAACCATTGGCCAGTCACTCCAGAAGCAAAGCCTATAGAAAAAGGAATAAAAGCTTTAGATGCCATCAAGGCCAATCTTCCTCTGCACCTCAGCCAGCCTCGAGCCGATACCAAGCATGGTCGACTACTGCACTTAGGCATGGCCTCTTTAGACCCGACTGCATGGCTGAACCAGGAGCAAGAGGCTTGCTCAGCTCAGGTCCAGAGAGGCTTACTAGAGAGCAGGAAGCCTTCTGCTAGGGTCACTTACCTGGCAAAATGGAAAAGTTTCTCCAGCAGCAGGGCGTAGCACTGTCATCGCTCAAGGCAGCCATCCTGGCATTTCACGTGCAAATTCAAAGCAGTTTGATCTTCTCCTATGAAAGCACAGGGAGGTTCCTGAAGGACCTAAAGATGGTCTTCCCACAAGTCAGATCCAGTTCCTCCATGGGACCTCAGCCTGGTCCTCTCCAAGCTTATTAGGCCACCAGTCAAGCCTATGGCATCCTGCTCCCTTCTTCACTTGTCCTGAAAGGTCACCTTCCTGGTAGTGATTATGTCAGCAAGGTATGTATCAGAAACCAAAGCCCTGACTTCGAACCTTCCCTACACTGTGTTCTTCAAAGACAAGGTCCAGGTGAGACCCCATCTGTGTCACACTTTCACATTAACCAGGATGTTTTCTTGCCAGTGTTCTTCCCTAAGTCTCACAGCTCTCAGGAAGGATGGTGCCTTCATACTCTAGACATCAGACATGTTGGCATTTTATATTGGGAGAACTAAAGCTTACCAGAGGCCAACTCAACTCTTTGTAGTGAGAGCTGATTGCATGGAAGGCCAGACACTTCCATCACAAAGGCTTTCCTCTTGGGTCACTTCCTGCGCTCGGACTTACTATGAGCAAGCTAAGATCACTCCCCCAGCTTCTCTGACAGCCCACTCAGCAAGAGCGTAAGCCTATTCTGCAGCTTTTCTGGCCCAAGTGCCAATACAGGATATCTGTAAGGCAGTGGATCCAGGGGATTCATCCGGCTAAAAAGGTGATTCTTAGATGCATTATTGCTGCTAGGAGCTCTATCATCTGTTGAATGAGTTGTTGTTTTAAAGTTAGCATTGTCTAAAGCAGTGGTTCTCAATCTTCACATTACACTATTGTACAGCAGGCAGGGCTGGCCCAAGAGATTTTGGTGCCCTAGGTGAACTATGACTTTGGTGCCCTCCCACCCTCATGTTATAAGAGAAGATAACATTAATTTTTTTTTAAATAGAGAAAAAAATTCACTTCCATCTACTTTTGTGCCCCTTAAACCCTGGCACCCTAAGCGATGACCTCGTTCACCTATATGATTGGGCCGGCCCTGACGGCAGGCATGAGACAATGCACAGGGCAGTTTTGCAGATGGCAAAACATCAACTCCTACCCCACCTCTGGCAATGTTGCTTGTCAATCACCTACCATGGAATGGACATGAGCAAGCGCTCAACGAAAAGACCATTATTAACCTTCTATAACTCATGTTCTTCAAGATGTGTTGCTCATGTCCATTCCACAACCCACCCTCCTTCCCTTCTGTTGGAGTTCCAGCAAGGACCTGAGAAGAAGAGGGGCTGGTGGCACGTATGCATGCCCCTGTAAGAGGTGCTAGAGACAGGCTTACAGATAATTACTGAGAGGAAGAAATCTCCACTACCAGTGCACGTGGCATGCACACACACCTAACATGGAATGGACATAGGCAACACATCTCAAAGAGCAGCAAATACAGAAGGTTAGCAATTGTCTTTGGAGTGTTTTAGCTGGAATCCCCTTAAAACTATTAGGCTATGTCTACACTTACCAAAGTTAGTTCAAATTAGTTAATTTGAACTAACTAATTTGAACTAATTTTAGTTAGTTTGAATTAACTTTATTCGAACTAGAAAAAGTTAGTTCGAATTAAGCAAGTGCCATTCATGGCACTTGCTTAGTTTGAATTAGCGAATTGCATTGAGTTCAATGGGCCGGTTAGTTCGAACTAACATGGCCACATTGGTTAATTTGAACTAACTAGTCGAATTAACCCTTAGTTCGAATAGCGTATTCGAATTTATTAGTTTGAATTAAGGAAGTCCTTAATTCGAACTAATTAAAGCCTAGTGTAGCCATGGCTTGAGTTAGTTCAAATTAAGCCTCCTTAATTCGAACTAACTTGCCAGTGTAGACATAGCCTTAGTGTTGTTGCATAGCATTGCAAGCTAGATCCTCCATTGAAACACTTTATAATTGTGAGGTTGCCTAGTCTTTTCTTAGCTCCCCTTAGTAGATACATTGGGTTGCCTCTGCTGTATGTAATCTTCAGAAAGCTGTGTATTGCCTATAAACTTGGCCATATCTGATCTGGGGAAAGTGGACACGTATGCACAAGAGAACAACCTGTTTGATGGATGGAAAAAGCTGAGCCCCCCTCCCCTCCCACACCTCTATTCTTTTCTTGTAGATGCCTCTCTCCTACCCCTCCCCATGTGCTTGTGTTGAACAGACTGCTAGTTTTGAGAGGACAGTAGTACTTCCACATATTTCTTTAGAGGTTGAGCCAGGGCCATGATTTGTCACCTCTGTTTTTATTTTTTAAAGAGAGAAAGAAAAGAAAAATGCTTGAAGGACAAAACTAAGATTGGTTGTTATTAGGGGAGGAGACTATTTAGAGGCTTATTGTAGTATTTTGGCTATAGATAGGCAGAATAAAAATACACTTAATAAAAATCACCAACCTTTAAATCTTGGAAGGTTTGCTTTGTTTGAAAGATGTGCAAAAGTTCAAATAAGTTCCTGCTTCATTGAGACTGCTTTGCCCCTCTCTATATACGTCTCTTAAAAAGGTAGTTTGAGGAACTTAAATGTATAATCTGAAAAACTAGAATTGCTGTGAAGAATGAATAGTTGGGTTCTTGGGTAAATAATAGGGCGTTTTCACTCTCTACTGGAAGGAAATAATTAAAAACAGTGAATTGACTATAATACTAGATGTAATATTTTGCATTTCTTACATTATGGATTTTTTAACTAAGCATAGTTTCTAGCTGAATGTCTACCTGCATGCTTCTCTGACAGACACTAATTTGATTTAATATGCAAATCTGTGTTTTTCTAATTCTTGATGTGCTAACAAAGTTCTTCTCCACAGCAGGTCTCCCAGGAAGAAAATGTTTGCACTGAGTAGATACTGAACAGCTTGTTCTGTTTTTGATTTCAGCAGGAGGGGGAAAATGTTGGCTTTTTGCACCCAGAGGGCCAGCCCCAACGGTTCCAACAACCTCCAGACCTGAGACAGCAGCCAGTGCGGAAGGTCACATTGACAAAGGGACCACTGCAGCAGCAACAGCAACAGGCACAGATCCATTCAACAGTTCCACAAGGAGTCAAAAACATCCAGGGGATTCATCCGGCTAAAAAGGTGATTCTTAGATGCATTATTGCTGCTAGGAGCTCTATCGTCTGTTGAATGAGTTGTTGTTTTAAAGTTAGCATTGTCTAAAGCAGTGGTTCTCAATCTTTTTTCCATCGCGACACACCTGACAGATGATGTTCCCCTGCATGACACACGACAATCTGCTGGTGATGATAGCACTTGGGAGGCTGCGGCGCTCTGGAGGCTGCAACACTCCGGGACCTGGCTGGGGGCAGAGTCAAGGCAGTGTAGGCTGGTGCCCTGGCTCGATGGGGCCAGGTTTATTTTTGTGGGGCAGTTGGTGCCCCTCCCCACCCCCCCAGCCCAGGATCTCTGGGTTGCAGCCACTCAGCCCCTTTACTCATCTGGCCCTGGCTGCTGCCTGTGTTGTGCAGCAGGAGTGGTTTGTTGAGGGCAGCAGCGGGCGGCAGGAGCTCCAAGCTGAGCTGTTGATTTTCCGTGACACACCTCCTGGCTCTTCGCAACACACCTTTCTGTTGACACAGGGGTTGAGAACCGCTGGTCTAAAGAGTAACGAGAACCCTTACTAGCACTGAAGACGTTTAAAATGTAACTGTCCATGTAAAATTTTGCATGGAGGCCTGGGTGACTCAAGAGATTGATAAGAAGATAGAAAGCTTTTAACTGTCAGTGAAAACACACTTAAAAAGCATTATTTACTGCCCAAGGAAAACTCAGTAGGCAAACTTCTATTTGTAAAAACCCTACTTAAAACCTGGGTCAGGTCAAATCCTGGAATAGTAATCAAGTGTGAGATACAGTGGCTGTAAATTTTCCAAAGTATTTTGGCATCTTACTACTTTCTGCTTCATAGCCTCTGTTAGCTGCTACAGCTGGACTGTCTGCCCCTTTATCCCAACATTCTCCTCTCAGGACTGAATCAGAATTTGGACCTCCACTAAGTTAAGGACTTTGTAAATGTAGATTACTGGGAAAAGGAACCTTTTACGGGGCAGTCCGTAAAATAGAACATTTGTGAGGTATGGATTTCTTTGTGAACCATGCAGCCTGCTTATTTTTCTTCCATTTTGTGACTTCTCTGTTTTGGACTCAAATAAGGAACCATCCCTCTAATACTGCATATTCTGTAGTTGGTTCGAGTTTGTGCAAGTCTTAAGCAAAAAAACCAAACAAATGCAAAATTAAAGTCAGTTATTCATACACTTCTGAAAGGAGCACAGTACTTCTTGTATAACGAAACCAGTATAAAGTAAGCTGTTAAAATTGACCTTCAAAGCAAACACAAAAATTGAGTTAAGAACACATCTGCTAAATTCTCCACTAACAGGGCTCTCCAAGGCATTCAGCACATAAATAAGTTTTTTAACTGTTTTTAAATTCATTCCTATTAGTGTGATCTCCTTGGTACTGTTATATTCACTGAAGAGATCCCATAATGCATAAAACTATAACATCATAGATACCAGGAAATATATATATATATAATATTGAATTAGTTGAATTATTTATGGACTCGTCCCCTACTTTCTACATAATGATGGCATTCATCAAATGAAACCGAGTTAAAGCAAAATAAACATGTATTTGCAGTTCACCCTAAGTACAGTCAAACATTGCACTACCTACGGTTTTCAGACTGCTGCCTTTGCTGGAGGGCATTTCTTGGTTTTAGGGTGAATTATATTGAATATCACTGAGTTCTTGTAAATTTCAGAAGGAGCAGCACTTGGAAGACATTTCTCCTAGGAACAGAAGTTGTTTCCTCAAAAGTGCTTGGTCTTCTGATGTTAATAATATTTGCCAGAGATGACAGAAGAATCAAGCTCACATCTGGTGAAATGCTGCCATATATTACTTTTTCTGCTATTTCATCTTGCCCTGCCAGGCAGCGTTAATATTATGATATTTAATTTTAGTTTGTTATAAGTATGTTTCTGACAGTGACTCAAGACCAGATACACTGTTCATCAAATCAGATTTGAATTCTACAGCAAGAACGCCAGTATAATGCACACTTCCTTGTTCCCCAAATCTTTTATTCTTTGGTCCAGTGCCATGCAATCAGTAGTGTTTTTATTCCTTTGATATTCAGTTTTTGAACTATCCCCAAATTAAACAGTGGTTGACAGTAACTGCTCCAGCCTGACAATACTCCATAGGACCCCATCATAACATCCACACTATATCCAACGATAATATGAAGAATATTATTTCGCTGCTGCTTATTTTAGGAGAAACTTCAAGATAGTTAAAATGTTTACATTTTAGGAAGTGTCCTCATTAATTTTCCAAATCATCTCTTTAGTGAGATGACCGGAAGCAATTCATATCTCGCATAACTAGTGCTTCAATCTGTCTGCAAAATCAGGCAGGTGTTAAGGTTTTGGTTACATCTGGCTTACATTTTGAAAATTGTCTTTGCAGTCATAAGAGTCTGGAAGCTTAGATTCTGAAACTGAATTCTGCAGCAAATTCAGAAAGGACAATTATGTGGCATTTGTGCAGCTGCAAAAGTACATTATGCATGAGGCTCTGCATTAAATTCTTGGTCAGTGTTTCTATCAGTTCTATAAAGAAGCCATCAGACCCAGCTCTTTTATGGCCAGAGACCCTTCCAATAATGTGTTGGTTTTATAAATGTGTGAAAGTTAGTCTCCTCTTTTCCTATAATAATTGTTTGCTCTTTTCATTATTGAGATGGTATTGTTAAGCCGTTACTGTGGTTAAAAGCTTGATGTTTACTTTTCCTAAGAGTTGTAGGTAATCTCTCCACCTTATTCGCTTAAAAAAAAACAACAAAAAAATCTGTACATGGCTAGCATATGGGGCCAGTGAATTCTCTGTCTTTGGAAACTTTTGTTTGGGAAAGGGAATTGATCGATTTGAGGCTAAGGTTTATAGGGCTTGAGTTGCTCGGGCTGCTGCCAACCGGATTGGGGATTTTCCTCAAGTTCTTTCCAGCTCCTGACTATCTGCCTCCAGCTGAGTTGAATCCTGTACTGATCTGCAGTGTGGACTCTCCTCAAAAAAAGAGGGGCAGTTCAGTATAATAGGTAGCATGGTCTAGAACAGTGGTGCTCAACCACTGTGTAGGGCGACAAAAGTGTGTCGCGAACAGCTGGGAGGTGTGTCATGGAAAATTGGCAGCTCAGCTTGAAGCCAGCTTGGGGCTTCTGCTGCACGCTGCTCTCTGCTGCCTTCAGCAACCTGCTCCTGCTGCACAACACAGGCAGTAGCCAGGGCCAGATGAGTAAAGGGGCTGAGGGGCTGCAACCCAGAGCTCCTGGGCTGGGACCTCCGCTCCACAAAAATAAACTCAGCCCCATCAAGCCAGGCCACGAGAGTCCCAGCCTGCACTGACTTGACTCTGCCCCCACCCAGATCCCGGAGTGCTGCATCCTCCAGAGCTTCCCACGCTCCACAGCCACTGGCAGATTGTCGTGTGTCACACAGGAGAACGTCATCGGTCAGGTGTGTCATGATGGAAAAAGGTTGAGAACCCCTAGTCTAGAGGACTAACCACAGTGTTCAGAGCAAAGAATTCCTGCAGTATAATCATGGTTTTGGTAGGGCTTCTGGTTTATGGTATTTTATGTAGCCACTTCTGACAATTTTCAGTAGGGACTTGTCTGATCTACATAAGAACATCGATTCAGCTTTATGACATCAGTCAGGGTGTGAAAAATCCAGTAGCTATTGAAAACAGGACGTGGGCTTCTAAATCATTTATGCACTTTTGAAAATGTAACCTTTAATCTTTCTGCTTTACTGTATTCCATCAGTATAGAACAAATAGGAGTAATGCTTATTTGCTTACCTTCATAGAAGTGTTGTTACTATTAAGGGTCAATTAGTAAGAAAAGATTCATCTTGTAGATTAATTTCCCAAATAGATGTATTGCGTCTGTAAACATTCAGAGAAGAAATGGGAACACCTGTTTTGAACACTTCGTGTATGTTAATGTTGTTGGCTACTCTGAGTGCTTTAATTAAGTAATTGGAGAGAGGGAAAATAACCTAAAATTTACCAGAGTGGGTGGAGTGGATCTCCTGCATTGGCGCAAAAACATACAGCTTTTTGGAGCTGGAGGAAATTGAACCTTGAAAAATAGTGTTACTGACCTTGTGCAGATACTCATACGAATAATTGAGCAATATTCTGTAACAGAAGAAACTAAGGAAGACCTACGCCCCCTTCCCACAAACATATAATACATTTCATTTGAGGCTTGGGAGGGGAAGGGTGAAAATGTTGTTTGCTGACCCACCCCAAAATGTTCTGGCATGCTGCATGGTGATGCAATCACTCTGAAGAGGAGTAAACTACACTGTATTTGGCATGAGGTACTCAATTGCTTTGTAAACCCACCCCGAAATGAAAAGGCAGATTTTGTACACATAATTACTTCTTGTAATTTTGGGAGATATTTGGACCAGAAGGGAATAAATGTTAACATGTGGCTTTTTAAATTAGTAAACAGCAGCATGGTGCTTTTAATCGACATGTACTTTAATCAAGTCTTTAAATAAATTGCTAACTTTCATATTATCTGTCAAATTTAGTTAACAGAAGCACTAACCAAGGAAATCAAAACACTATTACTTTTGTCGTTGGCAGGTTATTATGCATGGGAGAGGCAGAGGAGTAGCAGGCCAGATGGGCCGAGGACGCTTGATGCCAAATAAACAGAACCTGCGAGTGGTAGAGTGCAAACCTCAGCCCTGTGTTGTGTCAGTTGAAGGGCTTTCTTCATCAACTACTGATGTCCAACTGAAAAACCTGCTGATGTCAGTAGGACCCATTCAGGTAGGTCGACCTCGGTTTATCATTTTTGTGCCAGAAGTCTTTCATTCTAGAAATCTCAATTAATTCTCTGACACTAAATACAATTTTTATTGGCAGTTACTTATATTTGAAGGCACTTTCCCCAACTATATCTAAAAGCAAAGACAACCTTATGATTATGTTGCTGTAGACTAGAATCTAGCTAACCTTCACACTTGATAATTTTCATGGGAAGAGGCTTTTCTCTGCTTTGGACGTCTCATGTTACTAAGACACCATTATTTTTTAATAAAATGCTACAGACATAAGCATATTATGAAGTCTTGTTGTCATAGCCAAAGAAAGCATCTTTACTAATTCATTATCCCTGGTTTTTTTTATTGTTGGTGTACTAATTCACAGCATTCGGTAATGAGTATAAATTAGTGAGGCTCTTTTGTGACATTTCGCTTTGATACTTTCCAAGTACTTACGAAGCACTAATTAAAAAGATACTGTCAATCAATTTAAAACAAACAAAAAAAGAACTGGATGATTTTTAAACCATCAATTTTCTATAGTATATTCTGATAACATACCCAGGCTTTTTTTTTTTTTTTTAAGGGTTTATCTGGATTTTTTACTGGTGTTATTTAGAAATATCTTTTCAGGAGCAGTTTGTGAACAAGCCCCAAAAACATAACAAATCTGATCTAGCCTAACACTTGTGCCTATTTCTGTGCATACACTATCTCCTAGTGCATGCAGACAGGGGGTGAAACTGACTTATTAGCTAATAGTGAAGCTGACTTTAAACAAAAAAATTTTCAAAATGCCTAATGAATTTAGGAGCACTGACTTTTACAGAGGAATAAGTTTGAAAATATCCACCGAAGTGCTATAAAATACACAAAGTAATTTCCTCCTCCTCTAATCTGTAACATTAGGAACAGAATTTTCAGACATAAATACAGTTGTTAAATTGATGCTATTTCATGGCTTTGAAACCTTTTGAGTTAGGTTTTATATATATAAACTCTTTGTGTATCCTAAAAAACAGATATGTCATCAGGACTCTCCACCCTAGTTCTGAGGACCTGATTTTTGTTTGTAAAACGCATTAGTAAGTGCTACTGTATATGATTTATTATACCATTTAGAGAAAACATTAGGTATTTCTGTATTTGTATAGTGAGACAGTACTTTGTCCTTTGTACAGAAATTATTTTCTTGAGTTTTTTAAAGCCATTCCATGTGCCTGAAGTCCTGCACTACACAGAAATGAAAGCAAGGATGGCATTTGAAGTATTAAATTAGTCTGCTTCGTTCAGTTTCTAAATGTAGGCTTGAATCCAACAATTTCTATTCTAGAATGTGATTAAAAAATCAGAAAACTTTGCACTGCATTATTTGACTCTTTAGGCATTCAGAGTTCTTTATAAAGGATCAGTTTTGAAGCACATTTACTCAGTGTTTACTTGCTAAATCCTGTTTGAGGCTATTAGTGGGAAATTAGCACAAACCTTGCTGCGAGAAGTAGTCATGGTAAAGAAAAATTACTGTGGACATGCTAGAAACCTTGTTCACCACTTCCTATTTCATATCAAATACTACAACCACTTGATTTCTAAGGCAGTATCACTGAACAGTCTTTATTAGAAGAGTTCGTCTACAGTAGGGAATTTCTTACCATTTTTCAGCAGAATCAGTTGATATGATAAAAGTTTGTATGCCCAGGCTAACCAAGAGCTCACAACATTAATGTGAATGGATACAGCTCCAGCGCTGTTTGCTGAAAGAAAAGGATATTTTTTAGTATAGGTAGAATTTCTTGTAAACATTGCACACTGACATCATATCAGGAATCAAAAGATTATGGCATTTGATAAGAAACAGCCAGGTCAGTGATTAGTAGTAAAAACACCTGTGTTTGAGTTTACGCCATTGCTGGAAAAACAGGTCAGAAATTTCCTGATGTAGTTATGGTTGAAGAGTGGTAAGAAGGCAGGGTAAGGAACTGAAAGGAAAGGTACTGGACAGCCTTTCCTAGAGAACACCTAATGCTTTTCATTGACAAAGTACTAGAGTGATATTGACTAATCCCCACCACAGTCTGGTGAAGTAAACGAGGGTTTCATCCCTGTTTACTGATGAAAAACAGGCTGGTAAATTACTAGGCCACAAAGAAGGTTTGTGAGAGAGCTGGAATTGAAATAGGTGAGAGTTTAAACTGCCCTTAGCAGTGAAACCCTGTTCACAGGGTGCTCCCTTGATTTTGAAAGAAAGGCTAGGAATCCAGGAGAGAAACAGTCCTAGCTAAGTTTTTTATGATCTTAACTTAATATTTTTATTAGTATCTGTGCTTATCATTGTGCAAGACAGAGCTCTCGCACAGAGGAATTAGGAATTTAAATAAAACATGGGACGAGATGAGCTGGGAACAGCAGAAGAGGGGATTTGATTGCATTCTGTGATGAGATGATTGGCTCTGTGGCTATGGGGAAAACAGAGGATGTGATATACCTTGACTTTAGCAAAGCTCTTGATACCGTCTTCCACAGTATTTTTATCAGCAAGTTAAAGTATGGGTTGGTTGAATGACTGGATTGTAAGATGGATAGAAAGCTAGCTAGATCATTGGGCTCAACAGGTAGTGATCAAGGGCTCAATATCTAGTTGGCAGCCGGTAACAAGCTTAGTGCCCCAGGGGTCCATCCTGGGTCAGCACTGTTCAACATCTTCATTAATGATCTGGAGGATGGGATGGATTGCACCCTCAGCAAGTTTGCAGATCCCACTAAGTTGTGGGGAGTGGTAAATATGCTGGAGGGTAGGAATAGGATACAGAGTGACCTAGGCAAATTGGAGGATTCATCCAAAAAAAAATCTGGTGTTGTTCAACAAGGACAAGTGTGCAGATCTGCACTTAGGATAGAAGAATCCCTTGCACTTCTACAGACTGAGGACTGACTGGCTAAGCAGCTGTACTGCAGAAAGGGACCTAGGTGTTACCGTGAACAAGAAGTTGTATATGAGTCAACTATGTGCCCTTATTGCCAAGAAAGCTAATGGCATATTGGGCTATATTAGTAGGAGCATTGCCAACAGATCGAGGGAAATGATTATTCCTGTCTGGGGCGGTTGAGTTGGGATTGCTCTTCTTTTGAGCAGGCGGTTGGACTAGATGATCTCCTGAGGTTCCCTGTGTATAAACAGTTTTCCCTTTTATTTCCTTGCTTTCATACTTCTACTCTCCCTCACTTAAAAAGGTGGGTAGAAAAAGCATTTAACACACATTAATGGCTGTGGATAGCATAGACTTGGCCCATTAGGAAGGATCTGCATGAACAGAGGAGGGAGTCCCATCACACAGAAATTGGAGATTTTCATACATCCCTAGGCAGCAAGTAAAAGTCAGCGATGCAGAGCAACAGTGCTAAAGAGGGGCAGAGGAAAGGCAGTGCAGTACAAAACAAGATTCGAGTGAAGCAGAGTTGTGCGAAAGGTTTAAACCTGACACACTCTGCAAGAGGGATTCAGACGGGATTGGCATGATCCGAATTAGCTGTTGTGTTTTGGACAGACTTTGGGAAAGTGCTTTGGGTTTCAGACAGGAGGATGTTGCTGTAGTCCAGGCAGGGGATGGCCAGGTCATGGACAAGTATTTTAGCTGTCAGAGGACATATGAAATTTTGTAATGCGTGGTGACCACGTGGCTCTGTCAAAGGGGAAAGTGGTGGCAGGGTGACCCTGAGGTTGAGATCCATGGTGACAAGGAAAATGGCCTCAGCAAAAGAGAAGTGTGGGACTGGAGAGGAGTTGGTGTGGAAAAGAAACTGAGCTCATTTTGGCCATGGAAATAGACTGTACTGGACAAATTGCCAGAAAAACATTTGGATACATGATAGACTAGTCCAGGGTGATAAACTAGATATCTGAGTCCTTGGCAAAGGGATGGTAGTTGAAACCATGTGAATGGAAGAGATCACCCAGGGATAAAGTGTGGAGGAAGAAGTGAGGGGGAGGATCAAAGACAGAGTTCTGAGGGACTCCAATAGAAAGGGGAGGTAAGAGGCAGACCAAGAAGAAGAAGGGTGAGGAAGGTCAAGAGAGTACAGGTGGAAAAGAGAAGACAATCACCTGTAGTAAAGGCTGCTGGAAAATGAGGGGTGAGGTGAATGGAGTACAGGTCCCACAGCTTAGCCACTAAAAAGGTTGTTAGAAACCTTGGTGTGGATATTTTCAGTGCAGTGGAGAGGGCTGAAGCGGGAGGGGGTACAGGAAAGAGTGAAGGAAGGGAAAAATCAAGGCAGGTGCTATAAAAGTGACCTATTCAGATTGCTTAGTTGTGACGAATAGAGAGATTCTAGCCAGGGCTTAGGCGTTGCTGAAGGATGTGGGATTTGCAGGGCTTTGACATAGACCTGCCTGTAGCAAATTAGACACTCTCCCTAGCGAGTGAGGGCCTTTTACTCATCAGTTTCCAGAGAGCCTGCAGTTTAAGTTTGTTAGGAGGAAAAAACCATTTGGTCGGGTATAGTGGGGAATGAAACCTACCAAATGGATGTCAGATGTAAATCAGTGTTCCCGTCCTCTGTCAGCAGGCAGCCATGAAAGAAGAGGTGTGCAGCCCGCCTGGACGGCTTAGCCTGACTAGTCCTTCCTCTGAGGTGTGGGAAGGAATTCTGCCATCTCACTGACTCGAGGAGCAGAGCCTCTCCATGACCACGTTTCCGTCAGTGCTGGAATAGTCTTGCACTATTTGCACCCTCCACTGCTTGTGGGAGTTGATTGATGTATCCGCATAGCAGTTGAAATCCATCTCCTTTCATTCTCAGTTGTGTAATTTCCCTGCAGCTGGGCTGCTGACATTGCAGGAGTACACATGCATCGCCTTAGCTCCCAAAATCTTGACTAACCCCTTTGACAGCAAGATTACATTGGTTCCACTGCATCAAGGGTTCTCAAACTTTTTTTGCTGGGACCCTCTCTGAAAATATTTCAAGCTGTGACTACCCTTCTCCCCATGCCATCAACCCCTCCGTGACATGCCATCAATACTTCTGTGGTGCTGCTGGGGGCGTGCTGACTTCAGAGCACCCAGCCACCAGCTGCTGCTCTCTGATTACCCACTCTGCAGGTCTCTGGCCCTCACCCATGCACGGGGCTGACAGATCCCAGCTCCTCCATAATAACTTGACCCCTTGCAGGCTCCTAACCCACAGTGTAAGAACTCCTGCACTACAAGGAAGAGAACAGGATTTACCACTGAGCGGGATAGGCATCTAGAGTACTTGTGGCAAATAGAATCATTCTGACTGCTACCTACTGGGTAATTTCTTGGATTGGGAATACTATAATGTGCTTTTGCACTCAACTGAAGTATCGTCAGTTTTGGCTGTTCTCGGATTTTGGACAAAGCAGAGTAAGTCCACTGCCTTGTCTCAAAGACCCACGAGGTGTAAAAGGTTTGACTTTCCTTTTACCTTGGGACTGTACATGAATTTTAGTATCAAGATAAGCATCACTCAAACAGGCAGCTGGAAAATGAAATTGAAAAATGAATCTAGTAATGTCTATAGCTCTTAGCTCCCTCTCAGCATTGCCATCTTAGATTTTGCATCAGGACGGTGATGCTGTGAATAAGGGCAATAGGTCAGATCTGATAAGCTGGGAACAGTTGAACTCTGAGGTAGCGGGAGGTCAGGAAGGTGTATGCGGTTAGTGTAAAGGGCGATGCATCATCAGTTTCATGCACACCCTGGAAGCAGACGGAATTATTTTCTGCCTTCACATGAATGTTTGGAATATTTCCTCCATCCTGCCTCATCACTGGACTCATCAGTTTGTCCATCCTTTCTATAAAGCTGCTCTGTTCTTAGAGCTGGTGGGAAACACCTGGCCATAATTCCAGACATGCTGAGAAATGTAATAAAATGTTCTAGGCTCCAGCATAGTTACTGAATCAAGTGCTCTCTTTTTAAAATGAAAACATCATGATTAAAATACAAAAAAAAAAAGTAGCTTTTTATATATTATTCACTGTCATTTTTGTATACTCAGTAGTGGAAAGATAGAGTAAATCAGCCATTTGTCTGTTTTTTAAATAACATGACATTAAACTAGGCCCGAGTGTTTTTCCAGCCCTACTCTCAAGGTTCCATGTAATTCTACCTTAATCTGTCTAAAGAGGCTTGACGTCTGATGAAGTGGGATTTTCGCCCACAAAAGCTTATGTGATAAATAAATTGGTTAGTCTTTAAAAGTGCCACAGGGCTCCTTGATTGTTTTGCTGATCTAGACGAACACGAGGCCCCTTTAGAACTTGACTTCAGCCAGTCATTATTGCTCTTTTGTATCTGTTAGGATTGCGTGGGAGAGAGGGGATTTTTTGAGAGAAATCAGGTCGTTCCAGTTCCCAAGTAACTTGAGTAATGACAGGCCATTTTATGCAGCAATTCTGTAATTACCTTTAATCAAGTATTTTCTGCATCAAATGTTTCCAAAACAAACCATTTGTGTACTCTCAGTATTTATTAAGAGTTAGGAGAATTAGAAAGTCTTTCTCTTGCCATAAAAATCAGTTTTCATAATTGTACATCACTGCAGCTCAGGCTGTTGTAACTATTGCCACACTCTGGGTGCATTTAAAAATTGTATCCTGATCTCTTGCTTGCCATTCCTTTTCCAGTTTTTGAAGGGAAAATGATCCTGCTGTGTTAAAGCATCCCTCTTAGCTTGCTTGGAGTGATGGCACTCCCTAGTGGTCAATCACGGGAATGGCGCCTTTCTGCAGTGATGTGTTTTATTCCAAAGGGCTGATTCTGTTTTCTGAGCTGAAGCTTGTGAGAATGACAATGGAGTAATGGTAGATAAATATTCCCAGCCCATGGTAGTTCTTGTTTGTTTATTTTAGATTGTGTCACTGTACCCAAAGCACACTCCTGGTCTGGTGACCCATTTGTTCCTCCTGGCTGTGTCAGTGTTGTATGTTGTCTCAGCTCCACCAGCTCTTTCATCACTCCTGTCGTTCCCACCCCTACCTCTTCCTTGTAGCTGGATAAGAAGAGGCTGAAGTTTTGAGCCGAGCTTCCCTGAGTAATGAATTCCCTGTGCCTCTGTCAGAGGGAGACACTTGCTGGTTAATAGGTATGGTGTAAAAGTTGCAGTTCTGCTTCTAGAATCTATAGCTAGCAATAGACAACTAATCCTATGTAGTACAGAGATATTGAAGCAATCAGGGTGTCTAGAGGGTAGCAGGAAAGCAGAGAGAGTAGAAAAGGGGAAGGGCAACAGAAAGGAAAGAGGTCAGACACAATAGCAGAAGTAAAGAGCAATGTATCTAGACCAGAGGCCATGCTTCTTGCCAGTCACAGACCTGAAATGCTGTCTCCAGGAAAGAGTGCAGGCATCACAAAGTAGTGGAATAATAAAGGGAATGTGACTGAATCATGTGACCTAAGCTGAGGGAGAAACTAATATGGAATCCAGTCCTTTCAAAATGTTCTTGCGGCATTGTTGTTTCCCTTACTGGAGAACAGATTAGATCACCAGTGAGTGATATGGGACAGGAAATCCCATGCTTTATTCTACTGTGGACAACTTTCTGCAAGCTTTTATCTCCTGGGCTGCCACCACACCTCACCTACCCCATTCACAAACCACCCCAACCCGACAACATCTGCAGTCATTGGTGAACTGGCACATATACAGTTAATATTAAAATCCATTTACTGTGTATTTACTAACCCTCTCCTTTTCACTTCAATTTCACTATCCATATATGGCGCTCATCATTGAATTAGCTGAGTACCTCCTGTCTGTGCTTTAGTTTCCTTCACTATCTAACTGGTCTCCTGTTTCCACTCTCCATTGCCTCCTTGTTGAAGTACCTCATATAGGAAGCTCTGGACTGACCAGTGACTCTTGGCTGTTCATCCACTAGCAGATCTATTGCATATAGTCTCCAGGCTTCGTCTTTTTTATTTTCTTTCTGCTGCTGCTTTTTCAGCAGATCTAGGATCCCTGTTGAGCCTGGACACTTGTAAATGTGGTTTTAAAGGAGAAGCCTGTGTGACCAGCAGGCACACTGCAGACCAACAGTGCAGAGGGCCCTGTTTGAAAAATGTTGATGTAGAGAGTAGTTCCTTTCAAATGCAGGGGCTCTGAATGGATGGACCGTGTTGTCTTGTCCAGCCCTGCTATCCGAATCGACACTAACATGAGCTGCTTAGTCCCTGGCAGAGTTTCTTGGGGGCTTTCTTGGAGAGTGATATTTTCTAAAATAATACGCTTTAAAAGAAGAGTGTTGGTAAACAAGCTGTCAGTACTAACAGCACAAAGGATTTTAAAGTACGGGTTAATTATAATTTTCTCTTGCATTTCTCATCCTAACAAGAATTCTGTTAACCCAGCTCTGCCAGTCAGTGCATGGAAGTATGTAAAAACGAAAACAAAACAAAAACAGAAAAAAGCTACCGCTACCATCTGCAACAGCAAATCTCAGACCCCAAATTATCTGACTCAGGCTCATGCAAAGAAGCTAAAAATAGCAGGTTTAGCTATTCAGTTCTGAGACCCAATGTCTACAATGCGATTTTTAGCCCAGGGGTGTTGTTGTGAGTCAGTTGACCCAGGCTCTGAGACTTGTTGATATGGGTCTTTTTTGCTGTGTAGACATACCAAAGGAAGCAGAAGAATGGACAGTCAGCAATGGTATTCATCTCTGTCGCCCTAAAATCCATCAAAATCCCTTGCACAGTGGACCCCACAGCACTTGCCTGTTCTCTGGGGCGCTACGCTGCTGGGCCGAAGAGGGAGGGATTTAAATGTCCCTCTTTTCCCAGTCTGTACCATCTGTCTCAGTAATGTGGTGCAGGGCAGGACAAACCTTGCCGGCTCCAGCTGAGCTCCTTCCCGACTGGCGAAGAGCTCAGGCAGGCTGTCTGCACCTACCAGAGAAAGAGACTCGGGGCACTGATTGGCACATTCAGGGCCCATACCCCTTATATTCAGTGCCGGTGACACCCATGCTTGTTCCCCAGCTTCCAAATCAGTTCACTTGGAAACAGATTTTTTACTACTGAATGTTTCCAGGGCTCAGAGTCTCCCTTACCCCATGATGACTCTGAGACCGAGAGGAAAAATAACATTCGTCTTCAAGTGCTTGCTCATGTCGATTCCAAGTAGGTATGTGTGCGCTGTGTGCACAGTCATCGGAAGGTTTTTCCCCTACTGGTACCCATCAGTCAGCTTAGGCGCCCCCAGGGATCACACCACTGTGGCGCAGTATAAAGGGCCCTGCAAACCCCCCACCTCTTCAGTTCCTTCTCACTGCCTGTGAGGGTCATTGGAGCTACTCTTTCTCTTGCGTCAGCAAGCGTTTCCCTAAGGAGATAACACATTTCCATATAAGCCAGGACATCTCACCGCCCCACCCCATTATTCTTCCCCCAAGCCCCAGGCAAGGAACAAAGTCTCCACTCTCTAGATGTTATGTGGGTACTGGCATGCTACCTCAAGAGGACACGGTCATTTTGTAAATCTAACCAACTCTTTGTCACAGTAGCAACAGGATAAAGGGTCTCCCAATGTCTCCCCAGAGGGTTTCATTGCGGAGCCTGTCCTGCATTAGGACATGCTGTGACCTGGCAAAGGTGCTGGCCGCAGCACTGAGAGCAGCATACTCCATGAGGATGCAGGCCTCCTTGATGGCATTCCTGGCGCATGTTTCTACACAGGAGATCTGCAGGGCCTCAACGTGGTCATCAATCCACAGGTTCACCTTGCATGATGTTATCACCCAACAGGCCAAGGACTATGCAGCATTTGGCAGAGCAGTTCTTCACTCAGCTCTGACCCCTCCTCCTATTGTAAGCTTGGGAGTCACCTACTTAGAATCGACATGAGCAAGCACTGTGAGAATTAAAAAGTTACTTATCTTTTGTAACATGTGTTGCTCATGTTCATTCCAAGACCCACCAGTCTTCCCCTCTTTTGGAACCAGTGGGTCAGCACCATAGTGCCATGATTCCTGGAGACACCTAAACTGACCTGACAGATACTGCTTCCCATGACCGTGCACGAGGCACATACACCTGTTCATTCCAGGAAGAGACTGTCATATGTTGTTTGTATCATGAGGGAATTTAAGAATTGGGATTCTTAATTGTTCTATGAATATGTTTCCTTGCTTTGAAAAGTGAAGAGAAAATAGGAAGATAAGTAGCATAAAGAAGGCCAGTCTGATGATCTTATCTACCGTTTTTGATAATGGAAGGTAATCCAATACTACTCAAAATAATCATCAGATATAAAATCAGTGCAAGGAATTATTCTTTCTCTGCACACCAGTGATGGGTGGAACTCACTGCAGCGTATTATTGACATGGAGAATATGGTATAGAACTGAGAGTCTTTAACTTTAAGTAGCCTCTGGTTACACCAGCTAACGAGTGTAAGAGCAGTTACTGGTCCTTTAGCATATAAGCAGATTTCCAGCTGAAGTTTGCAAGAAAAATTTCCATCATAATATTTTATGTAATAGTATTATATGTAGTACAACTAGTTGTATTATGTGGGCTTACACCTTCCTCAGAAAGATCTAGCATTAGGTGATGTTGGAGATCAGACTATGGGAGACTCACTGACTTGTTCTTGTATAGCATGGGACTGAAGACAGGGGAAGTACTTATCAGAAAGGTGAAATGATTCCACGTAGACCTGGCTTTTGCCTACTTGGCTTCCAGGTCTCGAATGGGTCAATCTTACCTGAAGAATTGAGGAGAATTTGTAGAATCTTGTATAAACCTTCCACACATTGAATACACACTCAAGTGGCAATATATTCTCCATTTAGGGAGAATTAAAATGTCTCATTTCCTTCCAAGGCCTAGTTACTGTGTGGATTACTTTCTTTCCCAGGTCTTTCTATTCCTACCTTTGTTTTGGCTGTGATGTCCCAGAGCCAGATTATGGAGAAGCAGATTGCCTCCATCATGAGCTCGTTCTCCCAGGGTTCTGAAGTGTATAAAGAGCTTGTCTTCTGCCTGGCCTTTTGCATGTGTTTCCAGTTTTCACGCACTTATTTTGATGGTGATAGAGAAATGTGAAGGAATGTGGCTTAAAGGAGGAGGTTTAGTGGCCTTGAACATATATTTGCGTCATCATCTAGGTAGCCCAAAGATTAGATGCTACCTTTGTTTTATTTTGGAACATGCATGTCACACATTTGCTCTCCTTACACTTGTTCTTTTCAAGCAAGCAGGCTCTACTAAAGTAAAAGTCTCATGAATTATGTTCTCTATGAACACCCAACAGAATTTTTGTTAATTTCAGTTTACTTCTTGGAGTAAACAGGCACAGTGGAGAAAATGGTTTGTATGTACAAATACTAGATCGTGGGTGAGAGAAATAGCTCATTTTTATAGGATCACACTGGCATGATCTTGTTTAGTAAAACTACTGTAGTACGTTCTTGCATTTCTAGGATTGGGAGGGCATGAAAAGTGTGTGAAAAGAAACCAGCAAGTTTTTAAATTGTACTTGATAGCTATATGGTAGTGGTTGTGCAGAGATGGTAGGATGTGTATATATCGATGCATTATACTGAAACCCAAATAAGAATTGAGACTTCATATTATGGGCAACCCTTGTCTTTATATGTGCAAGATATATCACGGACGAATAAATATGGGCGGTACTGGGGAGGATTGATTCACAAAAAAAGAGAAGCGAAGTGAACACTTGAAATGTAAGGAATTTTTTTTACATTAAAGAGAAAATATGTTGGTGAGGGAGTGGGACTGAAAATTCTGAAACGCTTTTTAAGTACAAGTCAACTGGATAATTGTTAAAAAGAGGTGAGATTTTTTAAATAGTGATCTGAACAAAAGTCTGGATAAATTTGTGCAGCGAATGCTGAAAATAACAGCTCATGTAGGGTTATTAGTGTGTGTGTATACACACAAACTGTTATGAGACGGAGTTGTATATGTAATAATGTTAGTTTTGGTGCTGGAAATATAAGCTGTCTTTAAAAGGGAGACAAAATTAAGGCTATTACACTGAATATTACAGTAATGTAACTGATATACAGAATTAATTAATTTTATGTATGTTTTCCTAGCACCTGTATTTGGAATCCAAAAAGCAGAAGCTGGTAAAGTAAGTTTTAGGATAATAGTCTTTTACAAAACTATGGGATTCTAAACTTCATAGTATAATTGATTTTTATACTGTGAGGCCTGATCCTGTATTTTTCTTGTGCAAAAGTCCCGTTTTATTCAGAGGATTGTTGTTTGCTTCAGTAGAAGCATGATCAGCCTAAGGTTTGTGTATCACCCAACATCAAATGTATAGGAGATGATGCAGTAGATTACTATGGTAACATGGCATCTAGTAAGACTTCAGTTGAAATGCAAGTCAGGTCACAAGAGAAACAGGTCAATGGAGCCTTTTCCCTAGTGGACATTTAATTTGTTTCATACAGTTCATCAGTGATAGAAAATCTGCTCAGGGCTAGAATAACAGGTCAAGACGAAAGTACACTGTCAAAATTGCATGCAGACATGATGTACCTGCACTATGTGTGAGTATAACCAGTGCCATAAGTCCTTTAGTGTCCTAAGAAGAAAACTCATAGTTTAAGAAATAAACTGAAAAACATATTACCCCAGCAGCAGAATGTAACTGATTTTTTTCAATAAGTTTTCATTAGTGAATTAAACAATATCCACAAACCTGTTGGGCTGTGCCATAAGTACACAAGGGTTTGGGGTTTGTTTTTTTAAATAAAAGGCAAAACAAAATATATTTGAAACTAAGGTGCTACACACTTTGTCTGTAAGGAGGTTTGGAGTAGCTGTTTAGAGGTATGGTAATGTATATGCAAAGTAGTTTATAGTTTAAATATTGGTCTAGTTTATTTTGTCTTTACTGTAAGAATTATATTTGATCCAAATTAAGCCTAAACTGTATTGTATGAGCCAGGTATTGAGTGTAGGATTGAACGTGTCAGCATTTAGTATCATGCTAAACTGTGTTGAGTGATTTTCAACTAATAACTTTTTTAAAAACCCAAGCAAACCTGAATCATGCAAATTTGAAGCAATCCTGCATCATTTTCACTATAATAGTAGTTTAAGTGCAGCAAATGTTAGAAGTTTTTGTTCATGGTGTTTGGCTTGAATTAAGATCCCTTTTTGTTATTTTTTTGGTAAAAGAAATTAGATCTCTGTGGCACAAAGTTATGCATTCTTCAATGTTATGGTGCCAGTTCATCTCAGTATGTATGCCCCATTAGCTTTTACACAAGCCAGTAGTCATGTACAGTACTGTGTATACAATGGAACATAACAGAAAATGGATGAAAATAGTTTTAGCTTAAGAAGTTTTTCTTTAGCCTTGTAACACACTCTTGACAATAACGCTTCAAAAATTCTTAAAGGGACAAATTTAGACCTTGTAAATCGGCACAAATCAGTCTTGATATAATGAAGTTATTTAGCCACTGAAACCTATATTCTGTCTTATGTTATTACATTTTTAAAGTCTTTAATTGTTTTCAATTATAATACTTAGTAACCTTGAGAACAAGTAATATTTTGTAGCTAAAACTAACAAGGAAAAGTTCTAATTGCAATAATTGAAACTGGAATTGCATGTGAAGATACCAATCAAAATATTTCCTAAGGAAACGGAACAAATCAAACATTTGGAGGCAAATTTAGACCTGATGTAAGGAGATGCAATTTCCACTGAAATTCATTCAGAAATGTTTTCATTTTCATTTTCACATCAATGCATATTTGCAGCATCACTTTTCCATACTAGTCCTATCTGGAAAATGGCTCCCTGACTTCCAAGCCAATAAGTATTATAACTGAAAGTAATTTAGAAGTACTTTTTTAAATGGTTGTGTTCCTCAATGCAAATGTACGCAATGGAAGAACCACGGAAAACTGTGATATAATAGCCAAACCTTTTTGACAACAAAATTTACCACCTCATACTAAGCACAAGTAAATCATTTGCTGTAAGACTGTTTTTAATGCTTTCTAATTCTATTAGGTAACTTATAGATTTTCATGGCTATTTAATATATCTTATATCAAGATGGCTCTATTTACTCAGTCTCCTTTTATTACCCTATTGTTTTAATTATGGAGGCAACTTGCTCAGGATAATTTCACCATTAAAGTGTGATGGGCTGTAAATTCACTGCTTAGTCAGTTTTTGACTTTGTGCATCTCAAGGAGAGCAGTGGAATGATGTGTCAGTAGTTATTGTAGCTAAATTCTTCTTTTTTCCCCCCCTTCAATTGGCTATGACAGGAGGCTGGAGCCTAAAGCATTGGGAGGATGTCCTGCAGTAGTTGAAAGAGAAACACCTAACATTGTTGTGAGGATCAGTTGTTAACAAAAGGGCTGAAGATTGTTCAGGCAAAGGGAAAGAGCAGCAAGTGACAGAGGAGGACTTGCGGAGTTCGGCTGATGGGATATATCTCTATGTTCCTTTTTCACATACGTTGGCTGACTGTACTCTTAAGTATTTCATCCCTTTGGGAGCTAAGCAGATTTTTCTGTCCTTATACTGCCATATTCTGTGGCAAGTGCCAGAGGAAGAGGGTTTGCTTTTCTTGATTTGATTATACTAACTGCTTCAGGAACCTCTGCCTTTAAAATGTTTGCTGTACCTGGCTGTAGTACACCTCAGCACCCTCTGTGATTGAGTATGCAGGAACAAGTCACAGATTCGACAAGTATTGTTTTCAGAAGCATGTCTCTGCATAAAAAGATGGTGTTGAAAACATGGATGTTCTATAAATCATAGTAGTACAGACTCTACTAAGGATGAAGTCAGAAGCCTCATCCTGTCAATCGGATATTGTACAGGAGAGCTGAGCTCATTTGCAAACTTTGCCACAGATGCTGTGTGGCACTTGATTTCTGTGATTGTTTCCTCATCAGTAAAATGGGGTGATTGTACTTGCTAATCTTGTGGAAAGTTCGACTGATGAAAAATAATAGCTATTTGCTAATGTTTGCACCATGAAAAGGTTCTCTCTGTCCATAAGAACTTGCAAACTACTAAATTCCAATGACTTAACTATGTATTTTTATTGTGTGATAGACTTTGCCAAATCAGTACCATACAAACTAGCCAAGGTTGCTAAATCATATTTTTGGGAAAGAACAGAGGCGAGCTGTTAGGGATATTGTTTTAAAATATACCCATGGAATTGCTCCAGTGAAAACATTCTATTATTCCTAAATGGTTGAACGTGTTAATGTTCCATTTGTTCTGTATTACACGAAAGTCTTTTAGCATTCTTCTTAGGGATGTGAGCCAAACTATGGAATCTTAGTTTTATTTACTTTGCAAATATGAAGGTGCTAAGGTCCTGTAAATTGGTTTTGTTTTCTTCAGTGGACTGCTGAAGTTTCTGGGAAGCACAGAATTTCTGCAGCATGCATTCTTTATTTTTGGTATTATTATTTTAAGGTTTAGCTTTCCTTTACATTTTTTAAAATTATTTTTAAGAATTACGTGGAAATTTACACATACATTTCTTAAATTATTATTTTTCAGGAAGATAACTCTTTATAAGCACATAGAAAAGAATAAATGTCAGTGTGTATGCTTACTTTCAACAACAAGTTTAAAGATCAGAATTGTTTTGCGTAGTTAAAATGCTCAATTTGTCTTGGAACAATGGAATAAAATATATTCATTAATTAAACAAGACAAAGAGATGCAATTTTTGTTGCCTTATGTAAAATTTTTGTTTATATAATTTAAGCACCCAAAGAAAAGGGAAGGTCAGCGTGAAACTTTGCATGTAATGCAGGGCTTGACAAAACCCGGGCTCCAGGTCACCATGGCAACCAGGGTTTGTAGCCTAGAAGCTAGCTCTGCTGTGGAAATGCAGCGGAAGAGTGCCCTCTGGTGACCAAAAATAAAATGGCTGGTGCCTAGCTAGGACCCAATTTTGTCGAGCCCTGATGTAATGTGATCTATTTTGAAAGGAGTGCTGCAGTTTTACCAGTAAAACATTGACTTGCTATGTACAGTAGCAGTGTAATATTAAAATTATTCAGCCACCATTTCTAAGCTTTAATATTGACCAGCCTCCAAAATCTGGCCATATTGAAGATTGTTAGATGGCTGGAAATCCTTAAAGTAGTGACCCCCCCCCCCCCCCCCGCCCTTTCTTAGTTGTAGCTGTCATGTGGCACAGGGTATACACCCCTGATCCTCTGGATTTCCCATGCCTGACCCTGAGAGATTTGCTGCCCATTTTTTGCGTATCTTCTCACGCTCCTGGATTTTTATGTTCTTTCTTGTTTCATTTTCCTTCTGATATATTTTTCTGCAGGTTGCTTTCCATTTTTTCCACACTTTTCTCTCCAGTTCTCTCCATCTCTTCTGCCCATTTTCTCCAACTCTTGCTGTTGTCTCCTTTCCTTTCTCTCTCATTAGTTCTCAACTCCCTGTCTTTCTCACTGATGTCTTCTCTTTTCTTTTAGTCCCATCAGGACTCTCCCTGTGGTGCTGTCCTTCTTGCTGTTCCCATTTTCATTCCTTCCACTCAGTCTCTTCCTGTGCTTTGAAATATGTTCCCTCTCACCCCTTATCTCTGCTGTTTCTGCTACAACCCAGTGCTGGCCCTTATCACAGAGAACAAGGAGCAGTGCTTTATAGCACCACTTAGTGTAAAGGAAGAGATGGAACTAGGGTCAGAAACAGTTGTAGCTGCAGCCCCCTGATGGAACAGAAATTGGCACCCCAAAGGCTCAGGATTCCCTGCGTGAAGTACAGTCTCTCTTTTTAAAATCCTTGCAGTGCACATTAACCTGACGAATCTGACATTCTTCCCCATTCTAGACCAGTGCAGAATGCCCTGTCAGCTCACAAAGGGGTATGTGGCACATCACACTTACCTATTGATGTATATTACATGTTGCAGAATTGGTGTGTTTGTACTATATCGCTAGAGATTATACAGATTAGTGGGTGTAGTTGGACTCTCTCAACCTGGGCATGTGAAATGTTCATCCTGCACAAAGCAGACGGGGGGGGGGGCGGGGAGTAGAAATACATTATTTTCTTGTTTCCTTTTTCCTCTGATCCCTCCTCCTTTCTCTGATCCCCTTGCCTTAGAATTCTGATTGGTGCTGTGCTCCCCAGGATGTCTTTGGTGCAAGCAGTGCAGGCAATGAAGTTCAGCCAATCAGGAAGAGAATGCTCTGAATGAAATCATGGTGCCAGACTAATGGGTGGTTGGCCCAGTTAGCAGACTTTTCTTTCCCTTCAGACCCAATGCTGGTCACTTGGGAGTTATGTTTAAATGAAACATTCTACAAGATTGGGTCAGATTTCAGCTCCATCAGTGTTGACTGTGTCCTTGAGTACATAAAAAGGGTTTAGTCTGAAATAGTTTCAGCAAGTGTGTTTCTCCATATACCACAGCTGTCACACGTAATGTGGATATCTACTGCTGAATCCTGGTAATAAAATGGCAAATATTTGCCTTCATTTTCTATAATTAGTAACTTTGTTATGCTTGGGAGATGTAGCATCAGGAGCCATGAAGAAACTATGAATGTGTTAATTTTTTCATAGTTGTATTAGAACGTAGACTGATAGTGAATTTTGGCTGAATCCTTAGGGGATAATGTACTTCAAATCCTCCAGACCACAGACTGACATCATTGTTCACATGTTACTCAAATTCCGTGATTTGAAACTAACATGAGATGAATATGGAGCCAAAAACACCGCAGAAGAGTCTTTTGTCAGTGATAGTGTACCACTTGGCTAAGCAAATAAGTTTGTGCCATATAATTCTAACTAACATTTTCTCTGCATTTCTTCGAGAGGAATAAAGGTTCTTTGCCACCCCCACGTCCAAGACAAAATTTTAGGAGCTGTATGTCAAAGCTCTCCTTGTATGTATGGCAGTATGTCCTTCAGACTTAAATTTTAATATTTAAAGCCATGCAGTAAATTTAAGTAAAGCTCCAAGACATGTATCATACCACCCCTGCAAGGCCATTAAATAGGGAATATTGCCGATATCTTCTCTCCTGAGGCAACAGGCTTTAATGTATGACTCCTCATTCCAATAAGTGACTCCTTCTCTGTAATAATACCTCTGCTTGTACCATATGATGCTCTTCCTCATTCCTAAAGGCACCAGCAGCTGTGCAAAACTGCAAGGAACAGTGTCAGTTTCACAACTTTGTAAGGAAATAACTACCATGCAGGAATATGGGTCTGACTGAATGGCCCCCTTCTGTTGGAGGTTACTGAAGGGAAGAGAAAATAAGGAGAGACCACAGATAAGATTGAGCAGGGAAACGACAATAAGGGGCAAGCCATAGATTAAAGGGAGAGGGAAAAGAAAAATGAACAAAATCTCAAGTACTTCTCATTGGTTTTGATTCTCATTTATACTAACTAAGGCCTTTTTACACAGCTATGGTAATTAAAGGAGTCCAAAAGGGAGCGTGATTTTATACTGCTAGCACGGACTTAATGTAAATGAGATTCAGGCCCATCCAGATTTATTAGAAACTAACAGTTTTAGTTTGGGGGGAGGGGGAGTTTCTCAGAATTGGTTCTGAAGTTTTATATTACAAATATACCGTAATCCTTGTAATAATCAAGAGCAATGTTTGTCTGATATAGAAAATGCGATCCATTTGCAGATCTTCTAAAAAAAATCATTAAATTTACAGACCTCTATTGTTGTTACAAATAGTTACTTTATATGTTGTACAGGCGAAAGAAACCATTGTATATCTGGGCAGCTCTTTAACATGTTGACATCATCATGCTTAATGCTATTTTTGAAGGACTGTCCAACCTGAAGAGCCTGTCCATCCCCTCCTATCAAGTTATTTTCCCTGGGTTTTTTGTACCAAACTTTATTTCCTGTTTTCCCATGATCAAACAGTGGGAAATGTCATTGTCATATTAATGTCATGTTTACCATTTAATTTTGATTTGTAACAGCTGAAAAACTCAGGAGTTGAGCAAACTAGTGTGTTTTAGTTAAAGACTGTGTATACTATATGATATGAATAGAAAATGTTAGTGTCTGATGAGAGCCTCATATCCTTGTCTCATGTTTGTTGTATACACATACCTTGTATATCAAAGCATGAATGTTTTCCTGTTAAATTGAAATGTCTCACTGAAAGAAAAGTACAATTATTTTCCTATTAATGTTCCGTAAGTAGGTTACCCAAATATTAAAAGAAAAAATTAAAATAGCAGCCTCACTTCACTGGTGCCAACGTAGTTTTCTGTTATAATAATCCAAATGGAACTTCAAACACTCCCTAAACACTCAGTGAAATTCAAACATTGGGCGTATCCTAGGAAGAAACCTCACAAAATCCTCACTGGAAACGTTTATGCAAATTTACACACAAATTCTGGGACAGGAATCCCATAAAAGGCACACTTAGACGCACAGATTGAGGGTCCATAGAGTTTCCATGCATCATGGTCCTTCCCCAAAATGTGTGTGTTGGGGGCTGTTGCCAGTCATGCGTAAGGATTTCCTGTAGCTGACTAATATTTTTCCTTCTCCTTGGGATTGCCACCTAGTCATGGAATTTTTGGGTCAAGTGTCTTCAGTGATTATTTTTCTTCCCTTACTCTTTATGGGACACTCCATTTGGTGATGAATAGGAAATGCTTACCATTGTGAGTAAGTTGTCTGGGAAGCAGGACCTAGGTGGAGTCTCCTGGTGTAATGTGATCTGTTATACACCTGCCTTATTCCTGTCTTAGGGTAAAATTAAGTTAGTCAGGAAAATAGAATCGGTTTTACCTTAGGGGCAGGGAGAGTCTATGTGCAATGATTGTTTCAGTCATCTTTCACCTTTCTTTTGATCGTTTCCCTTTTTGGTGCGCCAGGAATCTTTGAACATATATGGTTAGCCACTATGTTCATCTTTGGTTTTGAGTCTGACTTTTAGCACAAATGCACTTGACCAGATCCCAAGATGCACTTCTTCCATGCTTAAATTGCTCATTTCTGCCCTTCCATGTTTGGATACCTTACCTCTACAATTGAGCCATTGGTACTTTAATACCATCTTCTTTGCCTTAGATGGTAAAATAGTAGTCTAGGATCCATTATGCAGTGGGAATTCCAGTTTTGTGTTAGAAAACCAAAAAGCTTACTGTATTTAGCAGTCAGTTAAAGACGGGGAAACATTATTATACCGCCTGGCTGTTTTTCACTGGGAGAAATAGCGAAGACTACACTAAACTACCTACCAGAGGCTATCAGAGTTTTATGCTAAGTGAAGAAAACTGAAAAATTTTTAAAGAATGAATTGATTCAGGGCAGAATATGTTGTCAACACTTGCTATGAAGCTATAGATCTTTTGCTCTGGTAATGAACTGTGACAAGAAAAAGCAATAATTTTGTCTAGAAACACCCAAGAGCGATGCTGCTTTTTCCCTGCTTTCAAATATTCTGGAAAAATGGGGTGTTGAAACCTATTTAAAGAAATACTTTTTAAACTTCTATTTTGTAAAAGAGCAAAGAGGTGCTTCTTACCTACCCCAAATACTCTGAGGGGAGAAATGTGAATATTTTTCCTGAAACTGTGATAATGCTCTTTTAATTTAAAGCAAAGGAAAAAAGTGCAAGTACCCATGAAATGGCATTGCCACAGAGGTCCTGGAGCGGCAGAGAGAGCTGGAGAGTTTCTTGCAGCTACCACACAGGAGCACAGGCATCATCTACTTGAGATCAACTGAGGAAGCAGCCATTCAGAGCCATGCTGGCTACACTGTGCTTGGTTTCGTCACTCATTCTAAGTAGAGGAATAGGTTTTCATGTGTTTGGCTGTAGGAGAGCTCTAGATCCTTTTTTTTTTTTTTTTTTTTTAAGAGATGCTCCATTCAGCAGTGGGTAGTGGTGTCTGCTGTCAGATAGTAATTCTGCAATCGTGGTCATGCGAAGCACAACTGACTGAATAAAATGCACAACAAAGTGCTCTTATCCCTGCTCCAAACAGCCCACAATATAATCTTAGGTATGTCTACATTGCCACCCACACCCAAAAAGACCTGTTTTCTTAACCCAGGTTAGCTGACCTGCATTAGCAAACTTGAATTAAAATAGCAGTGGAGACATGGCAAGCCATAAAGCAGCTCCAGTTAAAACCTAGAGTAGATTCTGGAGTCAGCTTGAGCTGCTAACCAGAGTTAAAAGCCAAGTTGCCGTCTCGTCACTCCTGTTTTAACCTGAGTTTGCTAATGAGCATTAGCTAAGCCGAGTTAAGAATACCCCTTTTTTTTCAGTGTAGGTCTGCCCGTAGGTGTGGCTTAGGCCACGTCTACACTGATGGTGGCAAATTCACCACTGTGAGATTGACCTTTCTGGATCGATTTAGCAATCATTTAAGACTTAACCCGCCTCCTCGATTGATATAGCATTGTGTCGACAGGCACACATTTCCCGTTGGCACAGCACAGTGAAGATGCCACACTATGCAAGTTAGAAAGTCGACGGAAGTTGTGCAAACTGTTTCGCTTGCGTAACTCCCATCAACTGCTGCCGAATGTTGCCACCAATGTAGACCTGCCCTTAGCGACACAGTGACAATTGCAGCAATGGAGAACCTAGGGCTTGAACATCTACACTCGTTTGGAGGTCCAGATTAGGAATTGTTGAACCTTGACTCTTAGCCTAGAGCTTCTGCATCTATGCATTATGCAGGCTTGAGTCCAGCCACCCCATATCCCAGATTTCCTAGCATCCTCCCAAAATGTGGAGGCTCTAGCACTTTGTTCATAGTGCAGTGTGGGCAAACTTGACTGACCAGAGAAGGTCGGCTGATGCGGTTGTGGGAAACTTTTGAGGATTTCCAGAGCACAGATCCAGTGGGGCTGCATTTATGCTGGAGGGCAATAGAACTTGGATCCTTCACCTCCATTGGATCCTGGGACTCTGCGTCCACACTATGGATTAGTGCAGTTTGTGTGTAGATGGAATAGGGGTTAGACTTGAGCCTGAGTTTGAACCTTGGAGTTATATTGCAAGGTAGATTTACCCTTAGTTTGAGAAAATCATTCCCAGAAACATCTTTATCGGTGTGCTACAAACTGGGATTAATATATTT
>ML685862.1:1979606-2022190 GCA_007922175.1 Pelusios castaneus
CAATAACTTATTGCGAGACAAGTGTTCTCATGTGTACGTAGCCTTAGATTTCAACAAGATACTTAGCTCTCTGTGCCTATGTTTTCCCACCTTAACATTGTTAGTTTGGACTGTAACCTCTTTTCTTGGAAAGCTCCATTGGCTTCCAACATGATTTCTGCCTGAAGCTCTCCCTCAGGAACTGCGGGGAACTCCAGCTTCACATCGCAGCTACATAAACAATAGTCAGAGTCTAATTCCCTATAACAGGCGTTTCTGGTAAAAGACAAATGAGCAGTTTCCAAAATTGCAATGTCTCTGAAGCAAAGATAATGAGATATTTTTCTTAGAAAATGATAACATTTGAGAATATAACTGTTTGGTTTTTTTTTTTTGGTCTTCCATAGAGTTTGCAGATGCTTCCTCAGCAACGGAAAGCCATAGCGAAATTTAAGGAACCAGCACATGCGTTAGCATTTCAACAGAAATTCCACAGGTAAATATTTAACTATCACTTTATTCTGTAATCTATCTTCCCCCTTTAAAAGCTAAAACCATGGTCTCTCGTGAGAGCTGCATCTCTAACGTATCAGCATAAGACATCCAAATATATATTTTACTGACCGTGTTAAAATCTTGTTTTTTACATGTTGTAGTACAAGCTTGTGTCCTGACTGCAGAGTATATTTTAACTTTTTCTTTAACATTTTACAGGCATATGATAGATCTGTCCCACATTAACGTGGCATTGATAGTTGAATGAGCATAGCTGATAACACTGATAGAAGAAGCATACTGTGGAGCTACACAGGGAGAAGATGCAAACGCAAAACCGTCAGGATCTGAAGTCTTTTCAGCTTACATTCTTTCTTTAACTGCTCTGTAGAATTACAGAACATAACGAGATTTCCTCAAGATAAAAGCTGAACTTCAGAGGATCTAGCAAAGTGGAGTTTTGTCTTCAATTTCTTCACGTTTGGTTGTAACCCCATGGAACTAGAGATTTATTTCAAAATGCATGTCGATGTTGTTCTTCAAGATCACACTGTGTGATCACAGTGACTTGAGTTGAGAAAAAGAACACTTGCATTGAAAAATTTAAAAAGTTTTTTCATAGCAAAGAATATTTGATAATGGTTGCTCTTATCTTCAGGGCAGGATATTTAAATGAGAACTCATTTCTCTAAACAAAACACATGGATGTTGTTCCTCTGAGAAGATAGAAGGTGCATTCTTATGTAGATTAAGACATGGTCTACTTGATGGATAATATTATTCTGAGAGATTTTGAAGGGGACACTGGAAGGCTGTAGTTTCTGTTTGTGTAAATATGTTAAACCAGCTTTGCATCTTCTAGTTGGTCACATATTCCCTCGTTACTCCCTTCCTCCTCCCTTTGTGAAATGAAACACTTTGTAGGAATAACATTGCTACATTCCTCCCATAGTTTAAAAGGAAAGATCTTGATCTTCCCTTTCAATAGCATAATGAGGTAGTTTACTTCTAGTAGTAATTTATTACAGTTTAGATTGTTTTTTAAATGGGATTGAAAAATACAAGGAAAAAGTGAAACACTTTAAACTCGTTTTAAAAATAGGGTGACACAGAGAAAGTGGTACATTCCCAATAGTTTTTCTTTGTGCCGCTGTTGCAGTGTGTGCTTAGTCTTACTCTTTGTCGATTAGCATTTTTCTTTGAGATTTATTTTGTGACTAATGCTAAACCATTTAAAAAAAAAAAAGCCATTATAGCCAAGACTTTAGAATTGTGACGTGATATTCCCCACAAAGATGGGATTATGAAGATGTTATGATGTCGGTGAAATTGGCAGTTCCAAAAATTATGTGCTAACATTCAGGAGATTGCATTTTATAGTTGGTAAAAAAAACTATTATGCTTCCTTTGGATTAGAACCATCTGGATGATATTTCCAAAGGAACAAGTTTTCAGTTACTTTCGGAGAAATTCGGCAAAATGTCATTGTTTATATCCGATTGCAGATTTTATTAAATGTTTTCTTAGTTTTTAATTTGTGGGATTTTCCTTCATTCTTTATTTTTAGGACATACTTTTGAATAGTGACCTACTTTTTGAAGCGGGCACCTACAGAAACATCATAGGCTGAGGATACTGAAGTAACAGGAACAGAAAAACGCTAACACGATTTAGTCAATCTGCAGGATTTGTGAATGGGATCTGAAATACACATGCCAGAAAATGGAAGAATGACAGTTTGAAGCAAATTAGTTGCTGTAAACCTTAGCTTTTTTGGTAGGATTTAATGGTGACAAAAAGTTCATAGGCTTTCTAATTGACTTTCTCACAGCAAAGTTTTTTGTACTGACTTCCAATTAGGTAGAAGTTACAGAAAATTAATGATTGAGCAATAAATACTGTCTAAAGACTTCTAAGTAAAACAGCTTTCTTTTTCCACTGAAATAATGAAAGAATAATGTAGTGTATTTACATTATTACAATGGAAAAATGAAAAATTTTAGGCCATTTGCATCTCAACAAAGCGTGTATCTTGGCAGATCACAGTAAGATCATTCAAATGTTCACATATGAAAGTGGTTTTTGTTCTGAGGAGTCCTCACATACGCAGATCTAGCCTAAATCATACCATTTGGTGCAGTTCTCTGCTGTGGACAGTTCCAAGACTGGGAGTAGCATATGTGTCACAGGTAGATGTGATTTGGAGGAGCTGTATGTGAAGGCTAGCATGATACACCTCCACAGGGCTTGGCTCTCACTTGTCCTCTTCCCTCTTTACAATCACAAGTATTAACCCCCCAAATTTTTTATTGTTCAGAAGGAACACTTAAATTTTGGGCCACTAAATATGGCAACGTGTACCCATGGTTAAGTAATTGCTTCTCTATGAAGAGAAGATTGGGGAAACATCCAGAAAATAGATGGATTCAAGCATCTGCCTATGGAAGTATGGGCTGGATGAGACTACAAATAGCTCAGTAGGCAGAGTTGAGCAGTGTTCTGCAGCTGGTCACTGTTATTTTATAAGCAGATGTTATTAGTGGAATATGAACTTTTTTTTTGAGGCTTATCGAATAAGGGCTCTGGCCGAAGCCAATGGAAAAATCTCCCACTGACTTCAGCATGTTTTGAATCAGTCCCTAAGATTTTGCCAACTGGGGGATAAAGGATTTTTAGTCAGGGTTTTTTAAACTTTTCTCCATATAACCATCCTGTGGCATTGAAAACAGTCATGAACAGTGTCTCCTAAATAGGATGGAGGTGATGTAAGCATTGTTTGATAATTGTACAGATACCCCAGTTACTCTAGATTACTGCTTGTGCATAGATCGTGCACAGACATCTTTGATAGTGACTAGCTGCTTATCACAGGAGATGTGTATCATATGCTGACTTGTCAGTGTGTTATGTGTGTATGTATGTCTACATGGATACAATTATGTACATACATACATCCTGTATAGTACAGATCTTTTTAACATGATGATCTTCAACAAATTACAGTAGTAAAAACAACCATTAGGTTTAGGCACTCATTAAAAATGTTTCATTAAAACATATCTTCAGTAATAAATGCCTAACTTAAAACTGGATTTGCTGGCAATGACCAATTTCAATGATAGCATCATGGTTTGTTTCCATTTGTCATGGCTCTTCCCACAAAAGCAAAGGAAGCAGAGGGAAAATTAGGCCATGTTATTTTCATGTTCTCTTACAGCACTTCGTTAAATCTGACCATTTTAAGTTAATTTTCTTGGAAGATCTGCTGCAACCATTATCTTGTTCTTTCTTTATCATGCATTTAAAATAAGGTGCAGAATGCAAAAATTGCATTTAATGTACAATGTAAATATGGAACTTTTAAAATTAAAAGATGTTATTCAAAGTGCTTACAATTCAACCACATCTTAGCTACTTGTTAGTTTTTTGTGTTGTCTTCTCTAAGTTGAACGGACATAGCTCCATAAATGTTGATGTGTTTTTGTGTATCTCTTCAAATTTTTATAAAGATGCTAGTAAGTCAATACATATATCCTGATCTGTGTATTATTTGTTCACAAGTTTCAGAGAAGCTTACATTTGGTAATGCTGTTTCAATAGGTAAATACTGTAGGTGATTATGTGGAGCCAAATATATTTCATTTCTTTTTTCAGTTATCTTGTTTTGATCTTGTGGCCCTTCTAAGTTCATTTTATCACACCTTGAATAGTAGGTTGGTCTGGCCACATTATGCATGAAATTTTAGAAAAATGTTCTTCATTTTTAAGACATTTCTGTCCTTAAAGGTTAAATGGATTCTACAGTACACGAGGTCTTCACATTTTCATGTCAGCCCAAGGTTTGGGGGTTTGGGTGGTTTTTTTTTTTTTTTTTTTTTTTTTTTTTTCTATATAAGTACAAAGAGGTCAGTCTAAAGATATTGTTCTAAGTGATTGGGAGCTTGGGATGATTTTAGTTTTTTGCTGTTCAACACAATTCAAGTTGGTCATGTTAACATTTTATTCTTATCAGAATATTAGAGACTAGGATGGGACATTTCATGTGATGAAAAAGAAAACCAGTAACATATTTAAGGAGCTTGGTAAAAATCCTATTGATAGGCAGAAACAGTGGTGCAGACATATGGAATATTTATAAATATGGCAATTGCTACAAAATGTTTTATAAATTGTAGTGACAGAATTTTTTAATTTAGCAGAGTAATATGGACCAAGAATGACTGACTCATTTCCAAAATAGCTAGACAAAAGATGGCTATTTATAACATTGCAGTCAAATCAACAGACTCTAGGACAAAAATAAATCTCAAACCCATTGGGTCTAGTTCCCATTTGGAGTTGGTTCTGAAAACTCACTTTTAATTTTCACAGCTCTGCTTCAGGCCCTTTTTGTAAGTAAACTATCAGGCTTTCATTGGGCATCTTAATTCCTTTCATAGCAGGATCCGATTGCAAAGATTTAGCTTGAAGAACTAGTACAAACCTGTGGGTGTTAGGATGCCCGTGTACTATTGTATTTATTACTGTAGGTACATTATAGATTCTAATTCTGACTACTTTGGGGAAATAAACAAGAGCACTTTGTTAGGTCCTGAATTCTTTTAAATCTTTACACAACATAGTGTCTTCAGTTTGATCAGTTTTAAAAGTTTTGCCCCTTCCAAGATGATGCTCTGAGCACTTCCTAGAATTAGCAAAAGTAGTTATGTGTGTTGCTTTTCTCTGTAGTTTGACTTTTCTTGATGTGTCCTAGATTGACTCTCCAGCGTACTCCTGTAGATATTGTACTGTCCTCCCCACTAATATTGTGTATATTCCATGTGCTTTCTATGCAAAGGATATGCTTCTGGCTTCACATACTCACTGTTAGAAGAGTTTTGGTCATCTAGGTATAATTTTTTTCTTTTTAGCTATTTTTGGTACTTTTTTATTTTTCTAGCAGCTGTGTTGGAAGAAAAATAAATGTGGGGGAAAGAGGAGCTGGACAGTTTGAAAAAAGTCCACTAGAGATTTTGACAGGAATAAATCATTAGGGTAATTTTAAGGCTCTTGTTTCAATGTTACCTTTAAACTGGCTTTGATTATGAAATGTTACCTAGCACCATTCTTTAAATGCAAATCAATTCAGAAGTTTTAATACTAGAAGTATTTTATCTTAAGTTAGTATTAAATCCTAAGGATTTTATGTGAGGTTTTTTTGTAACCTAGTTAATTTTTATCATAGAAATGCCTAAATTTTTACTTCTTATCCACATGAGCGCAAGGTCTTGTGTACAAAAACACTGATTCATATTGGATCCTCACGTATACCATCTTCTGGTATAATATGGTTGGGAAGGATCATTTGTTTTATTCTTTAACACTGCCTTTTGCAGGGTTTGGGGTTTTTTTAAGTCTTCAGTTTCCATTTCTGTTTTTGTTTTGGTGGGAAGTGCGTTATCTTTTCTACTGTAAAAGTTAAGAGGAAGGCTAATTTCACTGGGTCTTTTAACACTTGTATTGTTTTCTCAGATCTCAAGTTGCACACTTTTTATATTTCTAACTCTAAATGGAAAGTGGTCTTTGTATATATTTAATAATTTCTCAACAGGTTTACATCACAGATTTTTAACTTAACAGCATCCCAGTTAATTGAGCTTTTGCTACAGATTATTACAGATTTTTTAACAGCCTTATGTACAGGTACTTTAAAATATATCATGACTGAAATACTATGTGAATATTTGGAAAATCACTGTTAAATGAAGCATTTTACTTTTACTGCTACTTTTGCTTTTTTAAGCATTTCGTAATTTAGGCTTTTCATTGTGTGTGGTGATTTTTCTAGTGTCTGACAGGTTTGCTATGCATAAACAAAAATAAAACTACTCATTTTCAATAATGAAACAATTTTTTTTAGCAGGGCTACTTTGCAGGAGATGGGAGTTTTCAGTAGTTTAAATTTCAAATTAATATTCATTTTCATTTACAGGTACAGCAAAGAGAAGACTAATGCATTTATTTTCAGTTGATCATCTGTCTCTGATGGAGCATATAATTTGCACTCTATAGAAGGTACAGCATTAAAACAAATCATAACACTTTACTTTCTTACCAAGTTACCCGGTGACCTTGGATCCCCTCACCCTTTCCCTATTCCCTTTCTAATTTCCCTCACTCCTCGTTCACCTGCAAGAATGTTGATACTTTACTGCTGTCTTTTCTTTGACTTTCTTCTCATCTCTGTCCATAACTTTCTCTTTCTGCCTATGTGACAGCTGTGGCATCCATCTCTCTAAAACATTCTCTGTTCTAGTTCACTAATAAAATGTTTTGGTCACCTGCATTGAAAGTAAAAAGCACTTCAGCTTTCTTACAGTTCCTTAGTTATAAATGTTTGAGCATAAACAGCTAGTGTCCAAGGGAGGATCATTTTTATAGGTTTCACACTTTAGGATATGTTGCACATTTCAAAGATGTGAAGAAAATATTACTTAACCATTTTGCCTCACAGCTCTTTCCACTTACGGGAGTGACAGCAGTTTCCTGAAATGCTTTCGCTTCTGGGGCAAACCAGGAGATATGGGACTAATTAATAACTTTTTTCTTCCCTTTACTTTTGCAGGAGTTCTATTCTTTAATTCAGTGATAGCAATAGTATTTTATCGTTGCCACTTAGAAATAATGAGCACCTGTCAACACAATTCAGCCTCTATTACTATTACTGAATGTGATCCTTCCTAACCTGTAAACTCTTTAAGTGCTGGATATATTTGGGTATGTTGAAACTATCATTTCAAATATACTGCTCTAATCTGGAGTATGAAGCTTGTGTTTATTAGGAATTCAGAATATAAATTCAAGAAGCGACTCTATCATGATACTGACTCCACTGTGGGTTCATCTGCTTCATGTTTTCTACAGCATCGTCTGCACACGTTATTTTACTTCTCATTTCTTACATGTTGTATAAGCCTTATTATATCAAGTCCTTCCATTTGCATTACATACCTTTCTGTGGTATATGCTAGGTGTGAATGTAAAAATGAAAACACAGAAATAATGTACAAGTTCCTTATATGCGATTCCATATTTAAATTCTATGTAATTGAGCATTTATTGTAACTAAATTATGTAAATAAAATATTTTTTCCTTTGTAGCATATTGCCTTTGTATCTTGTTCTTATGCACAATATTAATGTCACATGTGTCACAAATTACAAATACCAAGTACAAAATTGGCAAAATTGGCTCACAGCTAGGCACAGTAATTTTACTTTGATCACCAGAGGGCGCTCCTCTATTACATGTCTGCGGTTGAGCTAAGCAACAGGCAACTGAAACTGGTTGCCATGGTGACCAGAAACATTGATTTCTTGAGGCCTGACCATGTATCATCATTATTTCTACTACACAGTAGCACCCACAGGTGCCCAATCATATGGAAGTGTCTCATTTTCTAGGCACCATACAAATAAGTAAAACAAAAACAATTCATGATCCAGAGAGGTTGCAATTTATTTGTTTTAAGACACCACAAATAGGAAAGGGGATAGATAAGAATAAAAATATGTTCCAGAAGGGTAGCCATGTTAGTCGGTATACAGCAAAAAACGAGAGTCCTGTGGCACCTTAAAGACTAACAAATTTCTTTGGGCATAAGCTTTCGTGGGCTCCAACCCACTTCATCAGATGCATCTTCATCTCACTTTTTAGTAAAAATATGAACAGAGCCCTGGAACACTTTTAAAGACTTAACAGATTTATTTATTGCATTAGCTTTCATGGGAGAAAATCCCACTTCGTCAGACGCTTTGAAGATGGGGAACTTACAGAATGGGAGGAAATTAAATGCAGGGAAGTGTATGACATAGGATCAGGTCAGGCTGTAACAGCAAATCAAAATAGATGTTAGGATTCAAACACTGGGGAACAGCACATAGAGGAAGGTGAGGTCAAATCACCTGTTGTAATGAGAAAAAAATAGTCCCTGTTTAACTCAAAGGCAACTGAGTCAAATTTGCATATAAATTTGAGTTCTACAGTTTGTCTTTGAAGCTGTGATTTGTTATTCATCGGTTTCAGCACAGCTATTAGTAAGTCAATGGAGTGAGCAGAGAGATCGAAGTGTTCCCCTTTTGGTTTTTCGGTGTTGCAATTTCTGATGTCAGATTTGTGTCCATTTATTCTTTTGTGCAGAGACTGTCCTGTTTGTCCAATATACAAAACAGAGGGGCATTTCTGGCACATGATGGCATAAATCACATTGGTAGATGAGCAGATGAATGAGCCCTTGATGGAGTAGGTGGCTTGATTTCGTCATGTGATGGTGTCATCAGTGTAGATATGAGGGCAAAGTTGGCAGCATGGTTTGTTGCAGGGATATGTTCCTGCTTTAATGTTTCTGTTGTTTATCTGTAGTTGCTGGTGAGTATCCGTTTAAGGTTGGGGGGCTGTCTGTAAGTGAGGAGAGGTCTGTCTCCCAAGGCTTGAGAGAGTGAGGGATCATCTTGTAGAATAGGCTGTAGATCTTTAATGATGTGCTAAAGAGGTCTGACTTGGGGTTTTTAGGTGGTGCCCAATGGCGTTCTGTTGTAGTTTTTTTTCTTGGGCTTCTCCTGTAGTAGTTGACTTCTGGGTACCCGCCTGGCTCTGTCAATCAGTTTCTTCACTTCTGCGGGTGGGTACTGTAGTTTTAAGAATGCTTGATAGAGATCCTGAAGGTGTCTGTCTCTGTCTGAAGGATCAGAGCAAATGCGGTTATATCTTGGGGCTTGGCTGTAGACAATGGATTGTGTGGTGTGTCTTGGATGAAAGCTCGAGGGATGTAGGTAATTATAGGGTGGTCTTTATGTGCCCATCACTAATTTGCACTGTAGTGTCCAGAAAGTGGATCTCCTGTGTGGAGTGTTCCAGGCTAAGTTTGATTGTGGAGTGGAAATTGTTGAAATCTCTCTGGAAATCTTCAAGGGCATCCGTACCGTGGGTCCAGATGATGAAGATGTCATCAATATAGCGTAAGTAACATAGAGGTGCTTTGGGCTGAGCTGTGAGGAATTCCATATTGATTTGCCAAGTTCTTGGCTTCAACATCCTATAAAAATGGGTTCCACAGTCTAATTACACATTGTTTAGAAAAGATTCCATCTCATCAGTTTTGAGCCATGTTTTAATAATTACATGACACCATAGCTTGACATGATGCTTTACAGATAGTTAAAAAGATATGGTCCCTGTGGTAAATGATGTATTCCATTTGCTTCTGCAACTTGCTGCATGGATATCCCCTCTACTTCAGATATGCATCTATATCCACGCACTTGGTTGAAGTCCATCTGCTAGGTGGTGGCAAACGTTGGGGCCTTGCAGGTCGGTTTCCTGTGGAAGGAATCTCTGATGTGATCTATGGGTATTTTCCAAGTGTAACATATTCATTTCAGATAATCTACACCTGCCCTGGAACAGCTGGTCAACAATGCAGGCAGTGCCCTCTTCCAGGGAACCCGAGCACCGCCCCAGTACCCAATTCTCAGGAAGCAACTCTGCCTCCAGAATTCATTGTAGTTAGAGTCAAGCAGAGAGCAAAAATCCCTTGTTCACCACAATAACTCCAGAAGGAAACCGCAGCACAAGTAAAAAGAGAAGCAGTTTTTCAAAGCCAGTACACTAAGAAAATAGTAAAGCTATGTGCCCCAGCTAGCGGTGACAGCTGCCGTCACATTTTAAAAAGTGTCCTGATGGCACGAGCCAGAAACACAAGGTCAGGACATGTCCCCAGGGGAGTCGTGATACTTGTTCAGTCACATCCGTGCCAGCACAGGCCTACACACACTGCACTAAAGACTAGAATTGGTTGAAATGTTTTTCAGTTTTGAATTGTTGCATTTTGAAAAGCCAAAACATGGACACATTTTCTATTTTTCTGTTTGTCTTTTGTTAAAATCGGATGGAACATTAAAGCCCAAAATCAAAATGCAAAGAATGCCAAGAGATTCGTTGAAAGTGCTACTTAAATCCTTAACACACTGTGCTTTAGTGGGTCCAGAGAGGGTCTGGTGAATTGCCTCTGTCCTGGAATGAATCTCAGCCCCCTCTTCCCAAATTCACGATCTCCCTCTGCTGTTGTTTACTCCCTGCCCCTTCCCATGGTGGGCTCTGCTCACTTTTACTGCTCTTTAACTTAGAATGGGAGCACCTCAGGGAAGGGACCATGTGTGAAATCCTGGCTCCATTGAAATCAATGGCAGTTTTGCTACTGAATTTAGTGGAGGCAGGATTTCATCCCATGTCTTATTTTTTAATTTGCCTATAAAGTGTCCTGCATAATTAAGGTGATGCACAAATATATATTAATATATTAATGCTACTTTTAGGTGGGTGACAGCTCTGCAAAATTAAGAGCACCCTGTCACTTTCCTTACAGACAGTGCCAGATTAGATTTTTAAGCCTAACAAGAAGCAAGGCGAACAGAACCATAGCTAAGCTGTGTAAGAGGATAATTCCTGTATGTGAAACTGATGCAGAGATTGCAAGAGGCCATTTCGTGGCAGTGATATTTGACTGGTGGTTCCTAACACTGCACCTTCCTGGTTTTATAAGGGGACACACTAAGAGATTTGTTTTCATCCATTCAGGCCAGAAAAATTCATCTCTTAAAATAGGAGGATGCAATTTTTCTTGGACGTTCCCCACATGAACCTAATCAGTGATACCCAGAATGAGAACACACTTCCCCAATTATGGGTGGGGGGTGGGGAAGTACTAATTGCTCATCAGCTTAGGCCCTCAATCACTGAGTTTCAAACAGCTGGTGATACAGCCTCTTCATCTTCATTTAAAATGTGCAGTATCCTTTCTCTTGGCTGTCTCCATTTCCATGGGTTTTTTTCTCATACATTTTTATGAATTTTTTTAAAAAGAATTTATGGGGAAAAATGGTAGTGAGTATGTGAAAATTGTAAGAGCTAAAAGGCTATCTCAGTTGTAAATGAGGCCTAAATGGTTACATGCCAGCAGCTGTTTATAGTTCAGTGATTGAGTCTAATTGACGAGATGTAATTACCTCTTGTCTGAAAGGTGAAATGGGTTCTCATACTGTGAATACCACTGATGAACAGGGTTGTGCGGGAGAAGGTTAAAATCTAGGCAGGATCCATTTTTTGCCTACCATCTTAGTGGCCTAAACAGGCTCAAATAAACCTCTTACGTTATAGTTTTGCTTAGGTGTGATGTTCCTCTTTAACAACTCACCCGGCTTTGTGTTTCCAGGGAGGAGTTTCAAAACCCAGGGCAATTCCTCCTTTTTTGGGTCTGGGCTTAGAACCAATGGTTATAGATCTCTTATTTAGTCCTTTTTGTTTTAGAGAATGGAAAGTTACATAATTTATTGCAAGGAGCTCTATGTGTTTTGGGGGACTAAGAGCACCTTTTCTGTGGCATGGTAATAGAGATACTGTGGATACCCAGGACTGAACATGTGCCTGCCATAGCAATTCCACACACGTGCAATACCTGAATGTGCAATAACATCAGCACAAACGAAGAATCTTCTCTTTTTAGAAACTTGTGGGGATTCTACAACACCGTTTACGAGAAATCGGAACCAGGGCATGCCCTGCCATCTCAGGTGCCTGGAGAACTTGCATGTATTTCCAGCAGGATCTACCACTGAGAACAGCTTGCCTAAAAAGATCATCATTCCTTTGTGAGCAGTTACCTCCCTGGGGCCTGCGTAGAATGGCACTATCTGAAATAAATGGGGCCCAAACCTAGAACTTTGCTTCAAGGCTTTGTGCATCCCAACCCCTGCCTGCTTTCTTGCTCCTCTCTTTCCATTACCCCAGCTCCTTTCGTTCTTCCCCAGCCACAGGACTAGGTACATGTGGTTACTCAGCTCTGTCCACAGGTCTGTGGTTCCTAGTAATACATTTTTTTTTAATTATAGGGTTTAAATAAACTAAGGAATAAAATACAAAGCAGCACATCTCACCGGCTATCTATCTAGCCATTGTCACCGGCATCATGGCACCATTCAATCAGGCTGTTCTTCATTGCTCCTCTTCTCCCCTTTTTATATAACATGTCTGTTTAGATTGTAAATGCTTTGAAACATAGACCTTGTCTGTGAATCCTCAGTGCGGTGCTGATGCTATTCTAATTCTAATAAATTAGACTTTTTATTAGACAGACAGTAGCCAACATTTTGAAGTTCAGCCACAGATACCTGGTTATCACTGTAGCACACAGACTAGAGGGGGAATAGTTTAGTCTGACCCACCTCAATGCTGAGTTCATGAGCTTTTAAAAGTTTATTATTTTTGTGCTAGTTAAATGCTGTTTGGCAGCCAGCAGGAGCACCAGTGAGTAGATGAGTTATCTCGTCTCATCTTGACAAAGGCATGGATAACCGCACTCAGGTCTGGGTAGGAGAAGGCTAGACTATCTTGGCCAGCAAAAGCTGAAAGGTGGCATTTCTGATCATTATGGCTATAGAGTCCATGAACAAAGCAGGATTTAGGAAGCATCCATATCATTTTGCCAATCCATGGACAAATGTCATCCATAAAAGGACATTTAGGTATTGCCAGTATTCTCGGCTGCTTCTTCCTCCTTTTTAGAAGCAGCTCCATCTCACATGTACAGTTCCTGAGATTTTTATCCAAGCTCCCATCTTCATGGAGCATTGAGAAAGCAGCAGAGCTGGCTGTAAAAAGGGACGTATATTTTGTTAAAATAAAATGGAAATCATTTATCCAATTCAAAATTTTCCATTTTTGCAAACAAAAATTTCATTTTGTCTTGGTGGTGGGAAAATGCCCTCACATTTTTTCCACTGGGAAACAAAGGGGGGTGGAAACAAAGGAAAGTGTGAGGGGAGGTTTTCCTCAGCCAGTACAATTTTATTTTCAAAATATTTTAAAATTGTTTTAAAAAATCAACAAAAATTATTTTTTAACAAAGGACCATTTTTGCTCAAAGGCATTTTCCACCAAAAATGAACTATACCAACATTTTGACTAGCTGTAGAAATGAGGCCTTCTGTTCTTCCCGCCACCTGTACTAAGATAGAGCAGCGGTTCTCACCCACTGTGTGGGGACACATTACTGTGTCGCTATACAGCGGTATGTCGCTGTGAGCTGGGGAAATCAAACAATCATAGAAACTGGAAGGGACCATGAGAGGTCATCAAGTCCAGTCCGCTGCGCTCATGGCAGGACCAAGCAATCTCTTAAACCATCTCTGGCAGGTGCTTGTCTAACCTGTTCTTAAAAACTTCCAATGATGGAGATTACTGGAAATGGCTGGATTTAGCACTGGGTGGGGGTGGGAGGGGGCTGGTGTGTCCTGTAAAGGTTGAGAACCACTGAGCTAGAGAACAGAGTAAGCATGTTTATGACATTGTTCCCAGTAGCTCCTCCCAGTCTCCCCCCAGTGGCTTCACATGTAGGTTAAACAGAGGGATGACAAGATTAACCCCTGCCGGGATCTTTGGGTGAGCACGCACAGCAGCGAAGAGACAGTAACTGTGGCGATCTCTGAGAAAATGAATGGAGCCAATTCAAGGTGATGGCATCCCCAGCTGCTCGAGAACGCTCCTAGGCTATGTCTACACCGGCAAGTTAATTCGAATTAAGGAGGCTTAATTTGAACTAACTAAAGCCATGGCTACACTAGGCTTTAATTAGTTCGAATTAAGGGCTTCCTTAATTCGAACTAATACATTCGAATAGGGCTTCAGAAGAAAGGCTTTAATTCGAACTAACTAGTTTGCATTAGCCAATGGGGCCATGTTAAGTCGAACGAATTTCTTAGTTTGAATTAACCGGCCATTGAAATGAATGGGGATCGCTAATTCGAACTAACCGAGTGCTTGCTTAGTTCGAACTAACATTCCAGTGTGGCCATGCCTGTTTGAATTAAACTAATTCGAACTACTTTTAGTAAGTGTAGACATAGCCCTAGAGAACGAGGCACGCCTCCTCAGAAGGGATTCCTGGCCGCTAGAGCCATAGAGATGCCTGTTGAAGACTGTTCCTGCAAAGGGCCCAGTAAGAGAGGTGCGGGAGATCTCCGTCCTGATTAATGTTTGGAGATCTTATATTAAAATGCTTACCTTAATTTTAATGAGCCCAACAGCGGAGTGTTGCCTGCAGCAACCCAGCTTCCAAAATGATCTCTGCTGCCTCCCTTCTCCCCCATGCTTTCACAAGACCGGGCTGCCCTTTCCAGGTGCGGGGATACTCGCTGGAGCACACCTCTCCTCCTTCAAACCTCCTCTTGTACAAAAGCAGCCGGGGAAGGTGCACCAAGGGAGCGAAGAGGGGCCATGGTGGTTTGTTGGGCACTGTGCACTAGTGTGCAGGGGCCGGTTGTTTGGGGGAAATTCTTTAAATATAAAACTTGTGGTGTGTTGTGTGTGTCTCATCTAATTGCAGGGGTTGCTGGAGCAGTAGAGTTAGACCAGAGGCAACACTCCCCCAAAGAAAGATTCTGGCTCCGGGCCCCTGGCCTTGCCACACCGGCCCCACAGCCTGGGCCTGATCTGGCCCAGGGCCCGGATCGGGCTCCTGCCATTACCAGCCCAGCCCCAGATCTCTAGCTGGGGTCAGGGATGGATCCAGCCAGCGGCCAAGATCGGGGCTGGATTCTGCCGCCGCTGGTGGCCCGGCCCCAACGCCAGATCCTCCAGTGGGGTGGCCTGACCCCAGGTCCCCGAGTGGACTCGGGGCACGAGCGCTGGGACTCGAGGCTGGGTGATGGAGAGGGAATTGAGCCAATCAAGTCCCTTGGGCAGGGATACGAGAGCAGTTTTGGCAGCCCCCAAATTCAAAAATCATGAATCCGGCTTCCCAAAACAGTGAGATTTAAAAATACATGACATGACGTTGCTTGGTCTGTCTGCTGACTCTCTGTCTGTAAGCGACAGAGCAAGACAATTAGTGTTTCCAGTTCTCCACAAATTATTGAGGGGAGATTTAGGCCAGTGCCACAGGAGAGCTCTCTGGGTACCTGGTGGTGCAGAGCTTCCTGCATCTCCCCAAAATGCTAACTCATTTGTTCTGTATCCCCAGCCTAGCCACTAAATCTGCCGTCCCCACATAAATGCTGCGTAGCCCTCACCTTTGTGCTGTCCTCACTCAGCTCTGGCCCTGCCCTCTGCATTCATGTCAGTTCTGCCTCCCGACCCTGAAGGGTGCCCCCTCCCAGGGTGCTTCATCCTTCAGCTCCTTGCCCATCTTGGAGTGATGGGGATGGGTGGAGGAGGCAAGATCCTTTTCCAGGCTGCACCTTCTTCCCTCAAAAGATCCTGAGTGAAAGGAGACATCTTCTGCAGCAGCTCTGATTACCTTCCTCTGAATGAAGTGCAGTCAAAGAGGGATAGCAACCAAGCAGAATGGTCCCTCGTCCTCTCCCTCAGGCAGAGCTAAAATTGGAGAGAGGAGAGGAATGTCTTCTGTGAGTGCTGCCACTGAAGTTGGCTGAGGAAGAAATGGTGAGTGCTGCTGATGCCGAGAGAGAGCTGTCCATGAGGGGGAAAAAGAGCAAATTACGGGGCATGGCAGGGGGCAAGGAAGATCTGGAGCTGGGGATTGATAGGGACCCTGCTGGCAAGGAATTATTTGGAACTGCATAGGCAAACTGAAGAAAGGATTGCATTGGAAGCCTCCGCTATATGGCTCATGAGGGTAGTGGATGGTGGTGGTGGTCACAGGAGGCTTGGAAAAGGAAGGACTCTATGCTAATTTTCTACTCAGTGTTAAAACCATCTCAGGAAGACACCTTTTCAGAGCTGGTGAGACCTGCAACGTTGACCTGGATTTAGGTAGCATTAACTGGCTTGACCTGTTCTTAATGAACCAGTTACAAACTGTGATCTTGGACCTGGAATTAAAAACAGGTCAAGATGTCTTAAACCAGATTAATACTACTGCTCTAACCAGTTTTAAAATCAATTAGCTAAAATAGTTCTAAGCTACCTTAGTGTAGATAGGTCAGAATTTCTTTGGACAGAGCAATAATGAAAACAAAAAGGAAACAAAGACAAAGACCTTGGCTTCTGACTCTGTTAATTAAAATGCCGAAGCCAGGGGAGTTGTACAAAAGTATAATGCATTTACAATATAAATAACAAAATGTATGCATGGCTCTACAAAAGCAGCTATTCAACTGAAGCAAACGCTAGTCCTTTAAAAGAGTCTGAGAAGAGGCAATTTGAACTAGAGCAGTTTATGATCCTGGGGTATGTCACCTGCGGGTCCCCAGAGCACAGAGAAAGATTCTACATTGTAGAAATGGAGAGAGAGAGAGAGAGCCCCATTTGAGCTGAAATCAGATTGATGCTTTAGGATTCTAAAATAACAACACAAAGAACCTATTTAACTAGGCTTTAAGGTAAACTTTAATCACTGCCTATCCTAATCCCACAAATGATCTTATAATAATTTCAGCTGAGTCAGGCGGCCTAGTGACACTGAATTTTGTAACTGAGGGTTGCATCAATTATCACTTCACGTTACAATGCACTGGTTTTATGTGTACCTGACTTTGCCCTCTAGCAGTTGTCTAGACCCATTGGGTGCGTCTACACTGGCAAATTAGGTTGACTTAAGGACACTTAAGTCGACCTAAACAAAGCCGCGTCCACACTGAGCTTTTCTTAAGTCGACTTAAGCATTTCCTTAAGGCGACTTAATAACACCTCCTTTTGGGTAAGTCGACTCCTTAAGTCGACTTAAGGCCAGTATAGATGGGGATTAATGCTAAATCGACTTTATTAAGTCGACTTAAAGCCAATATAACGGCTATCTCTGCTGTTAAGTCGACATAACAAAGTCAACTTAACTTTGTAAGTGTAGACATAGCCATAGAGACAATAAGGATCTACTACTGCTTTCTGCTAGGGGAGACCTCCTTTGCTCAAGTATTAGAGGCCTCTGTGTGTTCATTGGGACTATTCACTTGCTTAATGTCATGAATGTCTTTGCAGGTCCGGTTATGCTTAAATCTTTGCAGGTCTTATAGACCAGTCCTAAATTCTGTACAACACCAGCTCCATTTGCGTGCCCAAGGAAAGCAAGATCAGACTAATTTAGGGTTTCACCCATTCTTATACATTTGTCCTGTCCCCCTTCTTCCACTTCAGGAGCGTGTCATTCAGATACGGCTTTGTTCATCAGACTGTTGTTATTCGCAGGAGGTAGTGTCTGCAATGCAACTACTCCTTTGAGAAAGATTTGCAGTGTTGGATCCTTAAATCTTTCTGAACCTCTTACGTATTACATGCGTTTGTCTACCACAATTAGTGCCCATATTACACGGCTGTTCTGTATTTTGCCTTTGTTTTACAAAGATTATTGAAGTTATTATTGAAGACTGCAGCTGGTGTAGTTTTTATACAGGCTACCTTAAACTTTTACACTACTTAATACAAAACTTCAGATCTACATTTCAGCAATAGTCAAGGGACTATATCGCTGATCAATTTTAAGCATGAGTGCTAAACCGAGATGTTTTTCTGAGACATTCCAGCAGATGGTGCTCAGAACAAAGGAAGGCTTTGCAGACCTCAGCTTTTAGAGCACCTTACTTGGACAGCATATTGCAAAAGTTTATATCATGACAATGGGGCAAACATCTTCCTAAGCTACATTTTAAAATATAACCTGATGGGAACAGCTGTTTGGGTTTCAATGGGTAAGACACATGAAGCCTGTAATGTGGTCTCCAATCTTGTCCCTAATTTCTAAATTCATTTCAAAAGAACAAAGATAATATTTTAATGCACACGTATTAAATGTGAATGCAAGACCCTGGCACTAGTTGGCAGCATGGTATTATCTGCTGATTTCTAGTATAAATGCACCCTGTGATTAAATAAGGTTATCTGGGGCACTGAATGTTACTCAGCTCAAAGCTGAATCAGTTTTTTCTTTACACACAGCAGTATGAACTTTTATTTTATATATAGTGATGCTACTGGTATGAAGCTAAGGAGAGAAAGTTTAGGCTAAATTAGCAATAACTTTGTTGCACTAGATAAAACTATATTATTAGCTTTATAAACATTAACCTTCAAACCCCAGTCTGGTCCTTCCATCAAGTCAAAAAATCACATACAATTTTGCCAGTTCCAAAAATTTCAAAACCATTAGTCTGATCACTGAGAAAAAAAAGAGAAAATTGACCAAAATACCCCACGCCTAATCACGTTTTTGCTTTGTCTTTTGATTTTTATACTCCCCTCGCCATACCCTAAAAAATATGCAACAGTCTTATGAATTACCTAGATGTCATTTCTTGATTCAGAAATAGAATCGATATTTTTTAGGTTTTTTTCCCCCTTTAATTGGTTTAGAGTTGGTATGTGCTACCTAATCATGTGACTACACCTGTGGAATCAAAAGAAGAACGTTTTCTCTCCCACATTGAATTCCTCACATTTTTTGGACTTTGGCAACAAACAAAATAACAACAACAAAAACCCAATTCTTTATTCCAGGGATGCTCTTTCCTTCCAAGTTCTTCAGGGCCAGCAGACCCTTTCCAGAGTTCCCAGGAACTTCAAAAGGTTCCTCCTGCTACCAGTGGTGCCATTCCCTAGGCTCTCCTACGTCTACACTTGCAAGTTAGTTCGAATTAAGGAGGCTTAATTCGAACTAACTTGAGCCTTGGCTACACTAGGCTTTCATTAGTTCGAATTAAGGGCTTCCTTAATTAGAACAAATAAATTCGATTGCTTAGTTCGAATTAATGGTTAATTTGAACTAGTTAGTTTGAACTAAGTCAATGTGGCCATATTAGTTCGAACTAATCGGCAGATTGACCTTCCTGCAACTGACTAATTCGAACTAAGAAAGTGCCCTGCATAGACACGGCTAGATCGAATTAGCATTCTAGTGGGGCCATGCTAGTTCAAATTAAGTTATTTCGAACTAACTAAAATTAGTTTGAATGAGTTAGTTTGAATTAACTAATTCAAACTAGCTTTTGTAAGTATAGATATAGCCTCTGAGATCACAGATTCTCCTCTGAAGTCTGGATCTCAGTCTCACACAAACAGACAAAGAAATTCACTCTCTCAGGGTTTGCCTACACTTAAAATGCTTCAGCAGTCCCGTGGCAGTGTTTCAGCTGCACTTCTATACATCTTATGTGGAGGGGTTCTCCTGCCACTATAGTAAATGCCCCTCCATGAGAGGTGGTTAGGTAGGTTGATGGAAGTTTTTAGTGTAGATGAGTCCAAAGCTGGTTTTTCCCTAATGTCCCCAGAATCACAATTTTTTTTCCCCCTAGAGTCTGCATCAAGTCTCTTGAGAATCCAGATTTTTCCCAAGTGAGATCGAGTTTTTACTCTCTCTTTGTGAGGGCAACCATTTTTCATAGTCTGCCCCCTTCCCAGCATGCCTTGCTGGAGAGGCCTACAGTTTCCAGCGGCCCTGAGACTAAGAATCCCAGCCATGAGGGGAGCAGGATGCTTTCACCACCCTACCCTTTGCCATTCCAGTCGCAGTCCCTGAACAGAGGAAACAGGTCAAATTTGCTTCCCAAACTTCTAGTACCTTGCCAAGATTTCTCTTTACTCCTTAATTCTTTGTTCCAAAAGGCTGTCTTTAGCATAAGCCCTTGGAATAGGATAATGCTGCCCCAAAGCCTTTCTTTATTAGCCTTCCAGGGTTGCTTTTGTGAAATATGAGGCTGAGCTTCCTTTCTTTTCACATTATGTGGTCCTTTTGGATTCAGGGAAATGGGTGGGTACAAACCCACCCACAGCTGATGGCTCCTCCCCCAACCTAAGGGGAGGACTCAACTAATTCTGGGGGGGACAACAAATGAAAAAAACAGTAACAGGCATGAAAGTCAAAGGTTTGGAATCTGAAGGGGACACCAAACAGATATGTGGTCCTATTAGGTTCTGGGAAATGGGTGGGCAGAAGCCTGGCCACAGCTGAAGGCCTCTCCTTCAGTCTAAGGGGAATAGCTACTGAGTCAGGACTCAATTAAGTACCAGGGCAACTAATGAGAAAACAGGAACAGGAGTGGGGGTCATGCCACACCCACCCCACACACACACTAATAAAACCCCTCCCCCAGGCTAAAGAGAGGGGCTACTGAGCCCAGGCTCAACTAATTGCAAGGGACAACATGAAAAAACAGGAATGGGTGAAGGAAGTCAACGGGTCAAACATAGGGAACCGAGCAGTTATATGGTGTTGGACAGACAAGAGCATTTCTTTTGTATTTGTCTTGGGAAACTGTTGTGGGTTAAAGTATATTAAAATTGAAGAGGGTGTGAAAGAAACCACAAAAATTTTTCAAGATCTTGAAAAAAAAGGCTTACAGTGAGACACTTAAGAAGCTCACTCTGTTTGGTTTGTCAAAAAGATTGAGAAGTGACTTATTACAGACAGACAATACCAGGTATTAAAGGGCTCTCTAATATAGTGGAGAAAGGTATGACATGAACCAATGTCTGGAAGTTAAAGCCAGACAAAATTCAAATTAGAAATAAGGCACACGAAGGGAACTACGAAGGGAAGTGGCGGATTCTTCATCTCTTGAAGTTTTTAGATCCACACTGGATGCCTTTCTAGAAGACATGCTCTAAGCAAATAGTTTTTGTGCACAATACAAAGATAACTGGTGAAATTCTATGGCCTATATTATACAGGAGGCCAGACTAGATGATCTAATAGTGCCTTCTGGCTTTACGCTCGATGCATATGGGGGGGATGGTTAATTTGAGGGCTGTTGAGATGACAGAACACATAGTAGTGGGTAAATGAAAATATCTCAGGAGCAACAAAGGCTTTTTATGGATATAGGGTAAAATTCATCCCTTCCCTGATGATCATACAAGGCCTCTACACACCACTGAAATCCTAAGTAACCACTAGAGTGCCCATTTAATTGGAACTTAAATAGTGCATAGTCCTTATATTCAGGGGTGAATCTTACCCATTTTTATGTTAATGTCAGTTTTTACTTTTTTTAACAGCACCCAATGTTTTTGCTGATTGAATGTTTATGAAAGCCAGTACATCAGCCTCCAATACTTTATTGATATCACAATTAGCTAAAACAGAAGACAAAAACACCTGATAGGAGTTAAAGGCTAGATACTGGAAGATACAGTTTCTATGAGATTTAGAGAGAACTTTGAGAAAGACATTGGTATATTTTAGTTTCAGACAGTAGATCTAGTTCCCTTTGCAAATAGCCAACTTTGTTTTCCAATAATCACAAGAATATCCTTGAAAAATTAGTGAAGTCAAACATTGGAGTTACCCAACATCTGTTCCTGGCATCTACTGTCACAATTGCTGACAAGTGATTTATTTTAGGAAATCAAAAGAAATAAATAAAAACTAACTATGCAATAGCATGTTGAGGTGAGTTTTTCCATTTCTCCAGGAAAAGGAAACCACTAAGAGTAAAGGAATGTAAGGTAAATAAAGTTCCACCAAAAATGTGATCTACATACTTGATCACCACACAAAATCTTTGGGGCCTAATCCCACAACCACTTTCTGCTCCTGTAAGTAGTTCCACTGAAGTCAGGGTCCTATGTAAAGGGGAAGCCATGTTTGGATGTAAAGACACTTTGTTGGCAGTCAGTGGGAATACTAACAAGGTACTATGTTTGGGGCAAGTATCTGAAGTTTTAGGGTCTGTGTCAAGGAAACTGCTCTGGAGTTTAAAATGAAAAAACATGAGATGTGGGACATCAGATCTCCCTATACTTTCACCATTTCTTTGTAAACCAGCCGTCGTCAGATCTAAACTTTCCTGAACGGAGAAGGTTATTCTTTGCAGTCAGGCCACATTCATTGATAAACAACTTTGCAAAAGTTGGTTAAGTGGATCAGTTTTTGTCTCAGGTGGAAATACCCTGTGGCCCGAGTGGATCTTTCTGATATGTTTCCCCTTCCACGTATTCAGTCGAATGGCACTGTTTCTTAAAATTAAATGTTTCAAATGAGTTGCTATCAGTAACTGTGCATTGTCATTCTACATCCTGGTACCTTGGCGGCCATTTTAAATGGCAAGTATTTGGCCCGTAGTGTCCCACAAATACTATACTTCCGTGGGGATTTGTATAGACGATACACCTGCTCACGCTTAAGGTAAACAGTTTTTATCATCAGTGGGGAGGTAGCATGTAGGCTGTTAATCATGGATATTGATGAATCCTTGGCAAAGGTTGTGACCCAGGTAGTAATTTTAATCCTGTGAATTGACAAGTAAGGCTATAGGTCTATGTCTTTAGATGTCATTAAGGTTAATGAGGCATTTTTCCTGTGCATGAAATTCAAACCATACACAGAACCCCACCAAAGCCTATGCCCCCTTGATCTCACTTAAACTTCAATCCGAGATCGTAAAAGGCATTAAAGTGGCAAATGGGCCTCGTACCAGCTGTCTACTGAATATCAGTATATTACTATTTAGATTGGTGCCTGTGCTAAGCCATGATTTCGAGCAAGGAATGCGAAGACTGTATATTGAAGAAAACTCTTGTTATGCTGGCATTTGACATGTATTGAGTTGTGGATTATTTTTCTTCTGTTTTGGGTTCAAAGCACTTTCTGGCATACTAAACAAAGTAGCCTTAACGAGGGAACTATGCCTGTCTAGCCATTTGTTACCCTTTGCTTCCTTTATCTGAGTCGGTCAGGTTTGCCCCTTATGGAAAAGTCTTATCGAAACTAATAAAGAATGAGAGACTTCCTACAGGCTTTTAGAATCAACTGTATTCAATCTTCAAGTCTGTAGGCCTTTTTAGAAATTTCTATAAAAACCTTTTAAATTTCAGTATTCAGTATTTTGTATTCAGTTCTGCAGGTTATTTGAGTAACTTCTATAAAAGTTGGTTAAATTTCTGTACAACACTGTTGGTTTCATTTCTATTCTATTCGTTAGAGCCTTTCCTTAAAGAACATGTTGTCATATTTCCTTACAAAGAATTATTGTTTTAGAGCACTCTGAATGTTGAGAAAATATGTAAGGCCAGTATACTTTCCTTCAAAGAAGTGTTAAGTCAAAGGATATTAAGCCAATTCATTCTCTTGGAGATAGGTAAAATTGTGCTGGCCTGTTTTCCATCTGTCTGCTTTAGACATTTCTATAGCATCCAACATCATAGAATCTAAATGCTTCAAAGTCTTGGTTTTAAATGACAGAATTCAAAAGTTAAGAGTTGGGTCACTAAAAATCATGAAACTGTCTTAAAAATTATAAGATTGTTTAAAATGCTGGGTTCCTTTTATTTGCCCTTGCTATTTGAGCCTTCACATTTGCAAGCTTTTCTCTGCAACCATGAGAACTAGAAACTTACTGTATTTTAATTTTAAAACATAGCTTAAATTCTCACATAATTGCATGACTCCAGGAACTGGGGCTTTAAGAAAAACCCCAAATATTGGGAGACTCACAATAAAATTGTGAAAGTTGGCAACATTGTGTGTAAAGCCCTAAATGTTGTGGACTGTGCTTACCTGAGACTTCATCTTTCCTACGTCCTAGGGCTGTAGTTGTAGAAGGATGAGAATTCTAGAGCAGTGTTTCTGAACTGGTGTTCCACACCGTTTCTCCATGGACATATTGCAAGTGTTCCACAACTGACCCCAATCCCTCCCTATCGCAGTGGTGGTGGTGGTGGGAGGGAGGGAAGAGGGAAGGGCTGCGTGGGGAGGGGGGAAGAAGCAACGCAGCGAACCAAGGCATGCCTAGAATTAAAATATCCCAGCTGCAGCAAAGATTCTAGGTGCATGTCAGTGTCTGCCGCCATGCTCTTTTGCTGCAGATGGGGCATTTTATATTTCCCACCACTGTGAAATGGCATGGTAAGACTTTCTTTGATGAGCCTTACTCCAAGAATAGATGAACTTTGTTTGAACATGCAGGCCCAAAATTCCCATTAAAACTTGAGTAATATCATTTTCAGTTTTAAATTCTGTGCCTAATCATTACGCATCTATTTTTTAGAAACAAACATATTATAATTGTAAAATTATATTGAATTTGGTTTCCTGAATCGTTTTCGCAGGAATGCATAGTACACCGATATTACTAATATTACAGAACATTACTTTTTCAAGAGCGATTTCATTAGGTATTCTGTGTAAAGTAATTAATACTTTTAGGGGTTCTCTGGTCCACTAAAGTTTGAGAAACAGTTTTTCTAGAGGGGATTAATCATGTTACTTTGTATTTATGTTAACGTTTTTTTCTTCTTTGGGGGCAAATCTATGTATTGATCTAAACACAGACTGGTTGGCAACCACAAATTGTTTTGCTATATTTTTATGGGTTTCAATCTTTAAAATGAACATCATAAACTAAAAACAGTTTGCTCTATAGTAGGGTCTGACGAGACAAGACGAAAACCCTGGTCTCATGAGTTCTGGTCCTCTACATTACCTACTGGACCTCTAAAGTGAAACTGAGAGTGTGTTCTCTTGCTTTAGCTGCAGAAAAGCATGTATGTGTAAAGTAAAGTAGATTTTAAAAAAAACTTTTGGGTTTATGACTCTAAGGTACTATAAATAATGCAGATTGGTACATGTTTGTTTTCAAAAACTGAATGATTTTTAACCTAAAAAATCCCTTTAAAACCATTGTTTTTCCAACCATTGTCCTTCATTAAAATTGTGTAATTTTAAACCAGGGAATATTTGTAAGTGTATTGCATTTTTTAATGATTCCGAATAGACTAGAGCAATGTTTTAATTAAACGTTACAGTGAAAATGTACATATATAATAAATATTGAAAGTCAGTCAGTTCCAACTAGTTCTAGATGGTGGGGCTCGCTTCTTACGTACCTGTTTTTATTTGGTTTGCTTTTCATGGCATAATAGTCTTTCTTCTAGCCTATAAACCTTAAGAGCAAACACAGGTCAAGTGATATTTTATTTAACAGAGAAACTTGAATGGGACTTGGTGCTAGTTTTCTTTCTGCTTCTACGCAAACTTTCAGGGTTGTAGGAGGAGAGAAGTTTAGCAGAGCATAGGAAAGAATTTAATTATACTCCAGATTTGATAGCTGGATTTATTATCTCCATTCCAAGTGCATACAATCTGGCTAAATATTAAGCTCACCTAAGGTAATGAGGAAAAATAGCAGTAGGATATAGTTCTAGAAATCTGGAAATTGGGAATTTGCGGGGGGGGGGGGGGGGAGCAGGTTGAACATGGGAAAGAAGAATATCAGCATGAGAGTTTATTAGTATTTATTATTTATTGAATGCAGTCAATATTCTTCAACTGTAAGCAGACTTAGGCCTACAAAGATGCATGATTACTTTTACTCGTGTGAGTAGTCTCATTATGTTACAGGATGAATAAGATTATACTCAGTAAATGCTCACCTGCCTAAATGTCTTACTACCTCAGTGTTTTAAGATAAAACAACAGATTGAAAAATAACAAGGGCACAGTCCTGTGGGACTTATACACTCCCCTGCATTTAATTTCCTCCCACTCTGTAACTTTCCTATCTTCAAAGCGTCTGACGAAGTGGGATTTTCTCCCACGAAAGCTCATGCGATAAATAAATCTGTTAGTCTTTAAAAGTGCCACAGGACTCTGTTGTCTTTCTACAATAGACTAACACGGCTACCCCTTTGGAATTTTACAAGCAATCCCGTTACACACAGAGGAAGTTATTCGAAAACTTGCCAGAGTCGTTTTTGAAATAATACACAAACTCAAGAGTAGGAGGCACAGAGTGTTGAAAAAAGCAATTAGAGAAAAAAGTAACCAGCTTGCAAAAGTTGATTAAAATAATACAAGGGAGCAAGCTGCAATAAAGGAGGTGCCTGTGCCGTGGCAATTCAGAGACCTCCACCAACCTTAACAATTATGGGGAATGCTAAGTTCCAAAGGGGGAGCCGTGTTAGTCTGTTGCAGAAAAACAAGAATCCTGTGACACTTTTAAAGAGTAACAGATTAGGTGCTCTGCAAAAGGTTCAAATAGCAAATTGAATTGTATGTGACTGTCATAGGTGTCAGTAAAAAGAAAGATGGGCCAAAAGACATTCTTCTTTTCTTGCTGGGATGTGGGGGGAGGGGGAAGGTTGTTTGTTTTGGGTTCTGTTGGGTGGTAGATACAGAACGTCTGGTTCCATAGCAAGGAGGATGAAGAAGGAAAAAACTGAAAGACAGTTTGAAGTGCAGCTACTCAAAAATTTTGTAAATTTGTAATTTTGATGAAATTTTTCTCAATATTTCAAGCCCTGAAAAGGGTGACATATTCAAGGGTTTGATTTCTTTTTGGTTTAAAAAAAAAAGACACCTTTCATCCAGTTCTAGTTTGGGGATCACAGTGTCCCCACAACAATTATTACCAATAAAGGATTAATTTTTATCTGTATTCTCTAACTATTCACACAGCTCAGCATCTTCTCAGTATTCTTCTCCAACTCCTGTTCCAAAGTGAACAATATCTTATTTATTGCCCACTCAAACACAGAAATCTCCCATGTCAATGTCAGGCTAGAACCTGCAGTCTAGGTGCTGGCCTTGATCTCCTCATGCAGTTGTCTGGATGATTATATACTGATGAATAGATCTGAGTGATCTCCCATTTATGCCTCCCCATTCTACTGATTGTAGTGGTAAACTGACATAATTCAGCTGATGTATTTTTAGTTCTCCACATTACTAAGGAATTGTATCATTCTTTCTCTGCACTGCTGTTTTTTACTTGATAGTTTGAAAAAGATAATTTTGTAATGGTAAAAATCTCTTTCCTTTCATCCAGACTAACTAAATACTGTACTGCTGGAACCTTGCAAGTTACACTGCATAACAAATAGTAACAGCTTTGCTGTCCGGCTGTGACCATTCCATTCAATAGGAAGAAATGCGCGTATTTCCAGGGTGCCTTCGGCCACCTCTATTCACATTGACCAGAACTTACACTGTAAGTTCCCCAGAGGACGAATCAATGGGTGTTACTTGGGCAGCTCTGAAACTGCAGATAGATTTGTTTTGTTGCTTATTTATAATTATCAGATAAGAACAATCAACCTCTTTTGACCATGTTAGTTGGGCACAATATATTGCACAAATAGTATCTTTACAACACTTAATCTGCACAGTTAACAGAGCACCACTAGAGGTCACTTTGGTTCCACTTAGAGAAGAAAATCTTTTAGGCTCTTGTTTTGTTTTTAAAGGAATCTTTTAAAATGCAAACTTTTTTGCATATGGCTATGATGCTTGTTTATGTAAACATCTTGGGCCAAATTCTCTGGAGGTGTAAATGGGTGACGCTCCACTGCAGTCCACGAAGCAGTGCATGTATAATCCAGTAGAGAATCCGGCCTTGACTCTTTCTTTTAATATGAAAGGGTCTCTTTCATCATAACATATGCAGTTATTTAACTCTCATAAAATAGTGCAACCCTGTCAAGACTGCTATCAAGAGGAAGGAAATTACACTGAGACCACTACATTGCAAGAAAAGGATCTAAATTTCCTTTTCACTGGGTTTTGCTCAATAGAGACCCAATTAGAATAATGTGTGTATAAACAGCAGTGTAGCTGGGGGAGACGGGCGCTGCTTGGGTGTGTAGAGAGCTGTGCAGATTCCACAGCTACGCATTCATGTGTTGCTTTACTTTCCTTGCCCAAGCAGTGCCTTGCCTGCTATTTAGATCTGTGAAACCTTACTTTCCACACTGCTCTTTATACCCACGTGAGGGTACGTGCGGTGCGTGTACTGCCATAAAGAGTGTGCGGTGTAGATGTACCCTATAGAAGTAGTTCACTGCTACCTGCTTGGAAGGGGGAGAGAGAGCACAAGTTTGTTTTTATTTTATTTTTGAAGACTCGGGAGGCTCTCAGATACTATGCATATATTTGCATGGCTGCCGAGTTTCTGAAGATAATGGTGAATCCTGAAACTTTCACCAATGTTAGCACAAAGGATTATTCATTCAGATATCTGTGGTAGAAGATACTTGTTTGATATTTGCTGATTTTTATTTTCTTGTTTCTTTTTTTTTAAAGTTCACAAGGGGAAGAAACAGTACTGTGTGACTTAGTTGACAAACCATACTCCGTAAATAATTTTTGTTCAAAGAGAATAGTTCCCGAAGAACTCATACGCTGAAATTCGTTCACATTAGCTGTTTGGCAAATAGTTTTAAATACCAAATTCATTAACAGGAAAGAAAGTGGGTTCATCAGTTATTTGCAGACAGGGGGAAAAGGACTAATGTTTGTAGCAAAATGATTCTACCATCTCTAATTGTAAGGTGTTTGCAGGAAGTGGGTGGAATTAAGGCTGAGCATTCAATCGTAGCTTTAGAATGTCCTGATTTTTGAGTGTTTGATTTCTTAAATTTAATATTCCATTAACACTAGTTTTTGGATGGAAGTAATATAAAGTAAATCTGAAAGAGGAAGTAGAGAGGGAGAATGTAATATCGGAGTAGGTATTTGGCCAGAATACTGGAGGTAATACTGCTATTGTTTGAAAAAAAAAGTCTTGGAATCTTTTAATGTTCAGAACTGGCCAGGACCTTGGTTTTACTTGGTTTCTCTTTCCTAAGCACAAAGCCCCCTTGGGGAACTGTGTGTATGTGTATAGATATCGCACAAAAGGTATCTGTAATGCTATACATACTTACAATTAATTTAATTACAATGAATTTCATACCAGGCCAAAAATGAAGTTAGAATACCTTCCAGCGTATTTCAGCTGAGAGCAAGATCCCTTTTGAGACAAATCCGGATCCCACTGCATGCCCCATGTAGTTGTTGGGGAAATATGCAAATCTCCTCTCCCCACCTCTGAAGGAGCAGAGAAAGATGGAAAGAGTCACGTAGCAATTCAGGGAGTTCTGTGCTGCAGAAAAAGTGCACCTCTTCCCTGTGACCCACCCACATCCTCCTCCCTCCCTTGAGCAGCACGAACATACCATTTTGCAGCTAAGGGACCTTCTCTTCCCATGGGAGATGAGGCTGGATATGCCCTTAAGTGACTATCTGAGTGAAGAACAGCTGATGTCATACAGACAACTACCTTCACTTTCTGGTCTCCCTGTTAATACCAATGGACATTTGTTTACAACATACTGTGTGAATCTAATGACTTTTTTTCTTCACATTTAGGACGCTATGCATCAAAACAACGTTTTTCTCAAAAGTCCATTTCTTGAGCTCGTGCTTCCATTTCTGAATTGCACACAAAACTTGTCAGTAAGATTTTGCTTAGACTTCCTTTTATAAAAAAATAAATTCAGCTTCATAAGAATCCTTTTACAGGACTTGGCTGAAGTAAGGCAGCAATACAACCCCTTGGTCAATTATGTGCTGGTCCGGGTCTAGCTGAAGCCCAGAAAGAGTTTTGCCATTCATTTTACTAGGAACAAGTTTAGGTGTATGCATTTGAAAATTTGGGCCTGTCTTTAGTTTGGGGCTCCTCTCTTTGGGCATCCAATTTGTGTTCAGTGCTTCTGAAAAATCAAGCCTAACGTTTGTAAAGTTAAACATCCAAAACCTGAAGCACCAAGAATTAGAGGTCATGTCTACAAATTTCAGCCTATTGGTGTTTGTTGTACCTACTCTAATCAAAATCTGGCAAAATTCAACTGCTTTTAATGATGCAGGAGTGGACCGATTGCTTTGCAAATTATCAATTAGTTTTTGTTACTTTTGCACTAGATTGAGGCTAAAAACTGTTCAGAGAGAATTTCAACATTTTGGGAACATCTAAGGGTGCCCTATAGCTTGCAGTAATGAGTAAAACCAAATGTTCATTTGTATTTCTTTTCTGTTGTTCTTGGAATGGATGTCATGCTTGAGTTGCAAACTTGCTATCCAATTATCATCAAACTCTGTTGAGTCAAATCTCTCATTCGGCTTAGAATGATGTGAAATGCTCAGGAAGACTCATGCAGAGAGTTGTAGCCTAGTAGAACATGGAAAGGTTTGATATGTAGATGGTAATTACACATATACTGTAGAGAGAGAGAGTTATACAGACTAGAGAGAGAGAGAGAGAGCGCATGCGCTTTTGGATTTGGGACTGGATTGTAACCAGAAAACGAAATACTTGCTTTCATTTTGGTGCCTGGCTTGAAATATCTGATTAGTATACATTTCGGGTTGTAATCCTGCCTTCTTTGTACACCCCAAATTACCTTTGTGTCATTTGGTGTCCCTGGCACACAAGGATTTCAGATTTGGATGTTGTGTGAATTATCAATTAAGACTAATAAAAATAAACCTAAAATCCCACACTACTTAGAATGACCTCTCGCTTTGGGTCTGAAGGGCAGGTTGGGAAGCACATACAGGTTTTAATGCATTAGGGTTCTATTCTTTTCTTTCTACCAAAACACTTTTGACTTTTTTTTTTTTTGCAAAGACTTACAGTATTTCACATGTAAATATTGCACAGTCTACATCGGCATTAAATGGGGGAAAAGAAAGTTCCCGTATTTGCACCAAATGGCACACTTAGAATTCCTTTCTTGTTTGAAATGAGTCATGAGTGCCATTGCACCACCAGTGAGAAATCACACAGATGTATAATATCTATGCACTTAACGGAGAGATTTGTAAAATGTGATCTCTCCAAATTCTGTTTTAAATGTCTTAGGGGAAAAACATCCAGCTAACTGAAAGTATGTGATAGGAATGCTGTCACATAACAGACATTTCAGGAAGTCTCTGTAATTGCTTTAATTATTCAAATAACAGAGCACAAGGATAATAGATTCAAGTACATTCTTATACATTATTTTAACAGTAATAGATATGTATTTAGTCATAAACTATGCTGTAGCCACCACTATTTGTACATTTTATACATACTATTGCCATACTCAGACCCTGAAAATGGACTGTGACATTTCCTAAACTTTTTGCACAATGTTAAGACAGTAGATCCTTCATACTGGAGCTCAAGTTATAGATTCTCTACTGATCCATCTTACAAAGCACTTCTCATGCATAGGATGGAGAGGTGTTTGAGACATAAAGCTCTGAAGGTATCCTTAAGAGATGCAATAAATGGGCCATGACATGGGAGCATATAGTCAGAAATAAGTGCAATGAAAACACAGCACAGTGTTTTTTTACTTGGCTAACACAGTTTATCCTAACATAATACAGCATCTTAGCTGCTCCCACACTGCAGTGCTCTGAGCTCTTCTGGGGACTATGTCCTGCCCTTTCAGGGGAATGGGCTCTGATCTAATAGGTCTTTCTCAACTCTAATATTTATGGTTTATAGTGCAGGCCATGTCTAAGTTCAACAATCTACATCCCTGAACATTGTAAGAGCAGGAACGCTGAGAAAGAACAGCATATGAAATGGTCACGGTATAACAGTAGAGGCCTTACAGAACCCCAGCTGCTGGTCAGAGCTACTGGTAAAGCAGCTTAGATGCCCAAACATTGCCACCTTAAGGACAAAAATTCAGAGACTCCTTTGTTCTGAAATCATATTTTACAGACCCAGAAATATCCATATTCTGAGCTCAGGGAGTTTATAACCTCAGAAGTATAAGCACACCCTAACGGCAGAGTTTACAACCCTAATGACGTTGACACAGAACAGCCTGAACTGAGAATGACTTTACAGACCCAAGGCCATCACTTAGTAAGGCCAGGCAGTTTACAATCCCAAGCACTATCCCACTTTAGGGTGGCAGACAGTTTACAACCCCGACCGGCCAAACTCTGTGGGCTGAGTGCATCACTCCAGGCACTGCCAGTGAGCTTAAGTGATTACAGCCACTGCCCTCGTCTGGTCATGAAGTGATTATGTTTCCAGACACCTTCGCAAACTGAGTCTGGAGTCTTTACAATCCAAATACTGATATATTTTGAGCTGAGATCGATTATAGCTCCAGACTCTGCCAAAGAGGGAGGACAAAATTTACAGCCCTAATCTGAGCTGAGTGACTAGACACTGCCATGTTCTGAAGTAAACTAGTTTACAAACCCCAATGTTGTCTGTCTTTGAGCTCAGGGAGGTTGCTGCTGAAGGGCCAGAGCCATCCAACTCCCATAAAATTCAGTGAAGAGACTCCCACTGATTTAAACGGGAGCTTGACTGGGCCTCAGAACAGCACCGCAAATGTAGGGCTTTAACCCTCACCCAAAGAGACAACCAGTCTGACAGAGGTAGTTCACAACTCCAAGCCACTGCAACACTCGGAGCATAGAGAGCTTACACAGCAAGGTTCTGCTATCCACGTAATGCCAGAACGCACAATCTCAGATGCTTCTGAGGGAAAAGAGGTCACAAAACCAGAAACAGCCAAAGGACAGAGAGCACATCCAAATGAATTGCACACGATGGACACACAATCAGAATTTGGCCATGGCAGCCTACGGCTGCTCCAGAAACTAACACGCTTTGAGGATAAAAAAATTATGAATCTCCTCCTCCCAAGACTGCCACATTACGCGAGCCTGAAAGCCCAAGCAGACATCTTGGACGACTGTCTGAATGCAAGGTAGTTGCGTTCCAGCTCAGTTGAAACTTCTGTAATCATCCTAACTCGTAATCAAAAGGGAAGAAAAAGTGAAAAGACATCCAAGGAAATGTCCTTATGTTGTCTTCCTATCTGACACACACACACTGTTTTGCAAAAATTTTAAAAACAGAAAAATTTTCTTTGAGGTGTAGGGAGATACCAAAAATCACAGCAGAACCTCATTAGCTGGAACCTTGCTAATCAGTATGTGTGACAGTTCTCACCAAAAGCCTGGCGGCTAGAAACCGATCCCCAGCAAAGATTTAATCTGAGTACAGTTAGTGATCACATGACACCATTGCATCGCTAATTTTATAGAACACTCTCCAGTACATTTACTGATGTATTGTGAAGCATCATAAATAGCTGTAACTCAATAATACATCCAAATAAATTAACAATGTACATTTGGTGATGCAGTATCCCGGATTTTCTTTTTTAAATTGTTTTGTTGTTGATTTTAAAAAGGCTCCACTCCCCGCATCTTTACTCAGGCAAGACAGCCACGGACAACTGCTGGCCAAGTTCTTTCTTCAGTTACAGCAGTGTGAATCGAGAATAATTCACTGAAGTCAGTATAGTTGCTTGAGTTTAAGACCCCATTTCTGCAAACTAATTGAAGTCACTGGAGCTCTCCACAGTTCACTTGCAGATTAGCTTTCCTTAAAGGTCCAATCTGCTGCTCCCAGAAACAAGTGGAAAGATTCCCATTGACTTCAGAGGCCTTTGGAGGAGTTCTTAAGTGAACACAGAATCTGGAACAGTGGAGCTTTGCCTGAGAAAAGGTGGCAAGATTTGGCCCAGACTCCAGTAATCCACAATGCATCTGTCAGTCATCAGTGCGGATAAGTGAGGTTTTACTGTTGGTACAACAAATCTAAGGTTTCCCAAGAGCTGATGTGATGTATTTGGTTTCTTCCTTAAATTCGTCAGAATTCAAAGTATAAGGAACACATCTAAATAAAACAATGGGCATTTCTTTAGGTATCAAATTTCCTAAACCAATAAACAAAAAAGAAAAAAAAATGGGATGCACCAGGAACTCTTAGTTATTATATACTAACCAGACTGTGCATGGCACATTTTATTTCTATAAAACTATTACAAAATATTCAAAAATACATTTTAGTAAATTTACAGCAGTTATTTCTCAATTTATTAATGCAAAACATCCTTCTCCCCCTCTGTACAAACTACCCTCTCCATCACAGAATCACCGCCCTGTGCGCTTTTTAAAAAATATTATTTTCTAATACATTTCTTTCTTTTGAAGTTAAAAATAACGTTTTGTACGGTTTTCTAAATAAAAAGTTTGTGTAACAGTCTTGACTTCCAAGAACGTGGCCAAACGGTGTTTTTACAAAGCAAAATATTTAAGAAACCTGGAAAACAATACAGGGAATGATGTTACATTTGAAACTATTTAAATTAAAATAATATATTCTCATATTTTACACTATTTCAAAAAACGAAACGTGATTCAGTTAAGCATTGATCTCTCAAAAAAAATCTAATTTACAATTCTGCGTATAAAAATATAATTTATGGACCCCATGAAGTTTGTGTTTAGACTTGCTGAGAGGAAGGAGCAATGCACAGGAGGGCTGGGAAAGCACAGAATTTCTGCTTCCAGGCGTGCCATGTAGAAAAATAGACTCTGCACAGTTTCGCTGGGCCTCACCTTTGCCCCTGTGAGTGCCGCGCTCACATGGTAATAAATTATCACAGAAACTTCTTAAGGCTCTTGAAGGTCCGGCTCGTCTCCTAGTCCAAATCCCACACCAATAAATATCCAGGAGAGGAGGAGTAACAAAAGAGAAGAGAACCAAACCAAATAAAAAATAGATCTTTATAGACTAAAGAGATCACAACTCCCTGGGCTCTTTGTTCTCCTTACAGTCTACTTTGGACGGTCCTATTTTATTATTATTATTATTTTTCTTTGCTCCCAGTCCTGCAGAGCCCCTCCCTTGGCCCGGCGCGGGAGCTCTCAGCTGGGGGGCCCGGCCATGCCCAGCGGGTGCAGGGAGTCGCTGTCCAGCACCCAGCTGCCGATGCGGTAGAGCAGACGGGAGTACCAGTGCAGGCCGGGCTGCGGCGCGGCCGGCTCGAGCGCGGCGCCGGGGGAAAGCGCGGCCAGCAGGGCGTGGGCCAGGCGGAAGGGGGCGAAGGCCCAGTGCGCCCAGCTGTGCTCCTCGATGACGGCGTAGCAGGAGGCCAGCACGCGGTCGATGAGGATGGTGCCCTGCGCCGTGAGCGGCGCGTAGGCGCCCGACGCCTCCTCCCGCAGGGACACGCTGTGCACCGCGGCGGGCAGCAGCCGCCGGCCGCCCTCGCCCAGCACGTAGACCCGCTGGCCCGGCCGCACGCGGCTGGCGAAGAGCGCGCGCCCCCCGCGCGCCGGCGCCGCCTCGGGCCGGGAGTGGTTGCGCGGCGGCGGGGCCACGAAGAGCAGGTGGGCGGCGGTGAGCAGCAGGCGCGCGCGCGGCTGCCGCGTCTCGATGACGTAGAAGAGCTTGGGGGCGCCTTGCTCGCGGTCCAGGAAGGCCAGGAAGTCGCTGTAGAGCAGCCGGCCCTGCGCGTCCGCCGCCAGCACGCGGTCCCCGGGGCTCAGGTCCCGCACGCGCTTCGTGCCGCCCTGCTCCAGGTGCACCGTGGCCGAGCCCGGGAAGCAGCCGCCCGACTTGGCGGCCACCGAGTTCTCTGTGCGGGAGAGAGAGGCGGGGTTAGAGCCGGGGCGGGAGCGCTGCACCCCCGCCCTGTGCACCCGCTCCTGTTCCCCTGCCCCTCTGCAACCTGCACCCCCGCCCACCTCCCCTCCACAGATACTAGCCTCGGTCTTGTGCACCCTCACCCGTGCACTCCCTTGTTCCCCTCTGCACTGCAACCCCCTTCCACCTCCCCTCCACTGATCCTAGCAGCGGCCTTGTGCATCCCCACCCGTGCATCCCCTACCTGTTCCCCTCTGCACTGCAACCTGCAGCCCCTGCCCACTCCCTGCTCCCCCTGCTCTGCCTCTGGACACCCCTTTTCTGCCCTCCCTGCTTTCCCCCCACTGTGCTGACGCACCCGTGCCCTGGGCTGTGTGCACCCGTTATCTGACTAGTGCACGGCCACCCTGCACCCCCCGCCCACCCTCACTCTGCTGACACTGTGCACCCCATCCTGTGCTCCTGCTGCACTGCCTTTTTGCACCCCCTTCCTGACTCCCCACACACACACTCCCTGCACTGCCATTCTGCACCCCCTCCAGCTCTGCACCCCCACCCTTTCTTCCTCTTCACTAACACTCTGCACCCAGGCTCAGTGTACCTGTCACCATTCCACCCCTCCTGCACAGCCCTGGACACTCCCACCCCCTCTGCACTGACTCTGTGCATCCTGCCCCCTCGTGCACTGCCGCCCTGCACTCTGCCTTAGGTTCTGTGCACCCCCCCCACCTGTCCCCCCTGCACTGCCTTTGTGTATCTTCTTCCTGTCTCCCCTGCCCCTCTTCACTGCCACTTTGCACCCTGCCCTGAACTCTGTGCACCCACCACCCTTCTGCATCCCACCCTGTCCCACCTCGCCCCGTCTACTTCCGTCCCAGGCTCTCTGCACCCCACCCTGGGCTCTAGTCTCTGCATCCCTCACTGTCTGCATGCTACACACAGGCACCAGCCCAGGTGCTCTGCATACCGCTATCCCACCCTCTCAGACTATGGGTTGTTTTCATTTCTTGTCCCAACACACATGCCTCCTGCCCCCCATAGTGTCCAGGGTGGGGCTAACCCACAGTGCCCCACCTTCCTTTTGCTAAGACATATGTTCCCTAGCCAGAGATGCTCCGCATCCTACTCTATCTTCCCACAGCCCCAGTTTGGATAGTGTCTTCATCTCACCCCTCAGGTTATGCATTTCAGTGCACACACCAATAGGAGCGACTTGTGCATGCCACCTTTCCAGCCCAGGTTAGGAGCTGTGAACCTCTTCCGCACAGAGGATTTTGTGCAACCCACCCGCTTTCCTCCATTAATAGTAGTGCTGAGAGTCCCTAGGGCTCCATTGTGACAAGCATGATGCGCACACATCATAAGAGAGTGTCCGTGCACCCTGGAGACAGAGTCTAACTAGACAAGACAGTTAAAGCCTTGTCTAGAAAAGTGCACCGCTTTTACTAGGTTGGTTAAAAAATCTGATCTTGTGAAAGTGGTACATCCGCCTTTGCAGCTGTGCGCACATTACAAAGAACATAAGAATGGCCACACTGGGTCAGACCAATGGCCCATCTAGCCCAGTGTCCTGTCTTCCGACAGTGATCAGTGCTGTTTCTTCAGAGGAATGAACAGAACAGGCAATCATCCAGCTGAAGCTGCAGCTAGCTCCTCCTAAGCAAAGGTTAAACCAGTGTAAGTGTGTCTAAATTGGGGGCTGTGCCAGTTTCACTGGATCAGTTTCAAAACTGATGCTGGCTTGTCTACATGGGGGAAATTGACTAGTATAGCTCTTGCAGAATAACCTATTCTGCAGAATATTCCAGAATAGCTGTCCACGTGGACACTGCGCTGGGGGAAAAGACCCGTTGTTCTTGGACAATTGGTGCATTTCCAAAATGGAGTTGTTATTCTGAAGTAAAATCTCTTTTATTCCGCAATATCATGTCCATACAGGGAGCTGTTCCAGAATAGCTAGAGTGGAATAGCTTATTCCAGTCAGTTTCCCCAGTTGAAAAGTTCACAGTTAAGCTGTGCACTTATCTAAGGCCTGGTTTATGTTTAAATTTAGGTTGACCTAAATACTATACTGCTCAGGAAAAATTCACACCCCTGAGAGACATTTTTAAGCTGACCTAACCCCCCAGGGCTGAAGCTGCTAGGTCGATGGAAGAATTCTGTGGACCGAGCTACTGCCTCTCCAAGGGGTGGACTAACTACAGTGACAGGAGACACTGCCATTGCTGTATGAAGTGTCTATATTGTGCTGTAGTATAGACAGTATGGATCACTTGGGTGATTACCTGTTCTGGTCATTCCCTCTGAAACACTTGGCATTGGCTAATGTCAGAAGATAAGATGCTAGGCTAGATGGACCATTCGTCCAACCCATTATGGCCATTCTTAAGGGCCCGTTTGTTCTGAAAACACTGCATCAGTGCAGCAGATTGGTGGGAGAGAGCAGTTAATTTACCCCCCTGAGAGACATTGTCTGTGTTGCTGGGAAAAGGTCTCTCACTAACATAGTGCTGTCTATAGGGGGACTAGGTTGGTATAACTATGTTGTGTGGCTTTTCACAGCCTAAGTGACTTAATTATATGGATGTAGGTCTGTGGTGTAGATCAGACCTAATACAGACAAGACTAAAGGGTGCGAGGGGAATCAGAGGCACAAAGAGGTGAAGTAACTGGCCTAATATCACATAACGTATCAATGGTAGAGCCAGAGCTCCTAATTCTTTGGGCTAGTCTACTCTTAAAACTTAGAGCAGCACACTGAATCTGTACTGCTGTAAGAGCACCTGTGTAGCCATGTTTGTGTGATGGGAGACAGCCAAATAAAGCCACCTGAACGCGTGGTGGAGTGGGAGAGCGTCCACGCATGCACTTATGCCAGCTAGACTTATGTCGCTCAGGGGGGTTGTTTTTTCACACCCCTGAGCAACAAAAGTTTTGCCAGTATATGTGCTAGTGTGGACAAGGCCTATGGGCTGGTCTAGACTAGGAACTTACTCTGAGGGGGGTGTAAAAATTCACACCCCTGAGAAATGTAGCTGTACCAACCTAACCCCCAGTTTGGCCAGTGGTGGGGGATGGAAGAATTCTTCCATTGACTTAGCTGCTGCCTCTGAGGGAGGTGTATTACCTACCTCACCAGGAGAACCCCTGAGCCTACATAGTATTTACACTGAAGTACTATAATTTATGGTAAGTATATATATAGTATATTGGGTGTGTATATATCTAGTATACGCAATATATTGAGTATTCACACTGAAGTACTGCATTATTTCAAGCGTAGATAAGCCCTTAGTCCACTGTCCTGGCCGCTCTCGCTGCCCTAAGCCGCTGTGAGCACTTCCCTGCGACATTCTCTGTGCCCACCTTGCACCAGGTTAGGATTCTCAGTAGCATCTTCCCCCCTCGGAGAAGAGTCTCTCCTCTCCACACACGAGTCACCACCCAACACTGCACCCATTCTCCCAAAGTGGGAGTATTTGCCTCTCACGCTAGATCAAAAGGCTCTGCTCAGCCCAGGTCAGAGTGTATACTCCCCCAACCCCCGCCCTGATCTTAAAACATCTACTTTATGCATAGGAGAATCTAGTCACTGGAGTGACTCAAGAGGATTAGGTTTCACTAAATTTTGTGGCTCTTGGTTATTCTCATCACCATGGCCCGGCCTCATTTCAGAAAAAATCCTAGCCATTTTTAAAGGCAAGATCAGCCAGCATTTATGCATTTGAAGTCTCTTGCCTTCAAAATATTACTATAATATGAAGAAATGTAAGCGATTTTAAGGACAGAAGGGACCATTCTAACTTTCTATTCTGGCCTCTTCCATAGTGCAGAACTTCAGCTAGTGATTGCTGGGTGTTCTTAAACACTCTACTTACGTCGTTGTATATTTGGTTAAACCCATAGTATTTCACTGTAGCTAGGGCATTTGATAAAATTACATATTACCATTCCTGCTCCCTCCCTCGACTTCACTGCAGTTTTCTCCCAATTACTGACTGTGCCAATTTATAGCCCAAGTAATTTTCCTCCTAAAAGTAGTAAGACCACAGGTACCATTTTATTTTTGTGCCTCTGTGGCTGGTGCTTAAGCTATTATGATTTAAATAAACACTTGGAGAGTCTCCTAATGACTTTCTCAGGAAGGACAGGAAGGGAGAAAATTAGAGTGTTATTGATTTGCTAATGACTTTATCACTTCTGCTTCAGAAATGAAACAGCAAGAACTCCAGGGCTCTTCACTGAGAACATGGCAACAAACGAGCTATGTGCTTTATGTAGAGCCCTTTCCTAGCAAACTACACCTTAGTACAAGCCTCAAGTAAAGCTCTTGGTTGAGCTTTGTTTGCATATTCAGGGACTTGATGAATAGATCTAGTAGTGTAGCAACTCTACAAACATGCCAGTGAATTGGCAGAGGTGTGAAAATCTGCTTCTTTGAGCAGTGCTGTTTGGGTTCTCTAATTAAAATCCAATAAAGGATCGGTATTGTCATTCTGATTCATGTAATAAATGCAGACACTCTTGGAAGAGAGGACACTTCCATTTTTTTCCCAGCTTCTTCCCTCCATCCCCCTACCCCTATTTGTTCAGGTGCAGAAACCCTATGTGCCAATTCACACACATACTCTCCAAAAAACCAGGACCTTCCAAGCACTATTTGCACAGCAGAGCCACTTTTCCAAGACACTCAAGATGTGTATTTGAATTTTAAATGTAGGAGCTTGCTCTAAATACTTGCCGTAGCCCATTATCCAATGTCCCTTTTTCCACCCCAGCCTCTCTCTCCTCTGTCCTGATGACAATAATTCAGACCTTGGGGGAACTCTTCTTTGCATTCCAATCTCCGGGATCATACTTTTTGCAAATAGAGATCTAGATAAAGAATCTTCCTGCCTGGAATTATAGGGTTTAATCTTCTCATAAGATTCTCTGTCATGAAACGAGGGTTTGACAATTTGAAATCAGACTTAGCTGACGGAATTCAAGCCTGTTCTCTTGAATCCCGTGTAGTACAGTCACACGACCCTGCCTGACATGCACTAAATATTACCCCAAACTGCCAAGTGTGTGTGGAATTTTAATGAGTGGATTTTGTTCTCTTGGAATTATTTTCTCCTATGAAATATACATGGAGTTGAATTATGTTGTTCTTTTGGAATAAGGTTACTGTGCATCACAAACAGACACCTTGAACGGAGCAGACCTTTGCTTTTCAAAATGACATTTAATATCACTGGGGCCCAGCAGCTTTGGAGAGATTTCTTTGGCCAAAGAAGACTAAAAGATTAACTAAAGCAATATCGGGGGCTCAATGTAAAGCCTGCATTGGCCAGGAGAAGTGCTACTCTTGATCAGCCCAGGAATGTAAAGCTGGCTAGGGGGCCTGATCTGCTCCTAGCAGAGTCAGGGGAAATCTTGCCTTTGATTTTAATGGGAGCAGGATAGGCCCCCCCTAGTCACCCTACTTCTAGGTAAACAGATATATTTAGAGAAAGTCATTATTTTCTTTTTGCAACTAAGTATTTCTTGACACTTTACAAGTGTTCCTGAGCTAAACGAGGCTATTAAAATACAGTTTAGATGCTATGCAACAAACACTTAGAGGTGCAAAACCCGGCTCCTCTGCGATGCACCGCGAACCGCTTTGCTAAAAGCGTCAATTTATGCGCAGAAATGAAGTTTCAGAGTTCGCGATTTCTTGCTAGCGAGTTATTCCTTTGTTGAGACAGCGTGTGGCGTTGTAAGCACAGGGGAAAACATCCTGGGGTTTCCTAGCGGCAACAGATGCATTTTCTTTTCCCTGCACATACTGGCAGGAGAGGGACAGACGTCGGGGCGTGCAGCCCCAGGGGTTTGTAGATGGGCCGTGTTTGGAGCTAGGGGAATCACTCCAGCTCTGCAGAGCGGTGTGATCAGTGCGGAAGAGGAGCCAGGTTTTAACAAACGGCTGGACATGTTTAGGATTAACCCAGGGCTCAGAGGTGTCAGGTGCATGAGCCAGAGGGAGCAGCCTGGCCTGCTCGCTGCAAGGGCTTTCCCCTGCCCTCCAGGCTGGATTACATTGTCCTGACAGTGGAATCCTCCTGGGAGGCTGAGGCTCGTCCCAAACGGCCCCGGGCCCTATAGCTCTATATGGACCACAATCAGGCACAAGAGAGGAAGAGCAGCGATGCCCAGAGATCCCCCCCCGCGCTTGGCACAATAAGACCCAGGACCTGGCCTTGGGGAGTGCCCCCCCCCACTGATCCAGTGGCTGTCCTGGGGGGGGATCCGGCTCCCTTACACACACAGGGTAGACTGGGCCCCAGTGGGTGGCTTTGGCCAAAAGCCCCCGGGCAGCTTCTCCTGGGCGGCCAGGCGGGGAACGAGGGGATAGGGCCTTCCCTTGCTTACCTGCTTTGACGGAGCAGTGGATGTGGGCCTTGGACTCGTAGTAGACCCAGTCAAAGCCAGCCTCCACCGCCAGGCGGGCCAGCATGCCGTACTTGCTGCGGTCCCGGTCCGAGGTGGTGATGTCCACCGCCCGGCCCTCGTAGTGCAGCGACTCCTCGGAGTGGTGGCCGTCTTCGTCCCACCCCTCGGTCACCCTCAGCTTCACCCCGGGCCACTGGTTCATCACCGAGATCGCCAGCGCGTTCAGCTTGTCTTTGCACCGCTGCAGGGAGAGGAGACACGAGGGACACCAGCATCGCACGGGCACCCTCACAGCCCCCGCCACCTGCTCCCGTCCCCAGCCCCAGCGGCAAAGGCCATGGGGATGCACACAGCTGGGGCCCGCTCCCGCTCAAGTGAATGGCAAACTTCGAAGGGGCAGGATCGCGCCCTATAGATCCAGGCAAGGGGGTAGGATCCTGGCCTATAGATCCGTGCAAAGGGCCAGGATCCACCCTATAGATCCGGGTAAGGGGCCA
>ML685862.1:2022200-2125863 GCA_007922175.1 Pelusios castaneus
GCCACAAATGGGAAGCCTGTCACCATATAGAGTCGGTAGGTTGAGGCGAATTCCTCCAGCCAAGAGCATTTTCCTCTTCTAGGGAGCAGAGCAAAGTTTCCCAGCAGACTAACACTTGCCATGGATCTGGCATGTTCCCCTGGAATGTCTCACGGGCTCTTTTCCACTTAACCCTGTGTCGAAAGGGTCTCGAGAGTTTTTAGGTGCTAGTTTTCCCTTCGCAGATCACTCACTAGACCCCTTGGCCCAGCCCGGGCTAGAAACATTCGTGCTTGAAATACACACCTAAGAGCAAATCCAGATATCTCTTAGGGGAGAAAGCAGAGAGGGACCAAGTTGATAGCGGTGCTAAAGCCAACAAACCCAGAGGTGAGCTACCGTAGACTATGAAACCGGGAGTGACAACACACATTCTTTCTCTGGAGTGCACATTCTTTGAACTCCATAAAACACCCCACAGGACTAGCCTTCTGTTTTCTTTAACCAGTCCCTGGCCTTTCTATTGGCATGAAACTTGCCGGGCGGTTCGGTTCGAAGTTTTATGAACAATTTAAAGATGCAAAAGTGGGCGCAGAGAGGGAAAGACCGAGCTCATTCCAAAGCCAGGAAGGAAAAAGCCTTGATAGAGTGTGAAAGAATATTGCTCAGGGCCAGAAAAAGGTCACCTACCATCCCCAGCCTCTGAGGCTTGGAGAAGCCACGTGTATGGCAGCCGCATGGGCCATTTGCAAGTGAGAGACTCCAATGGTAGAAATACGTGCTGCCAGCTACTGTTTCTTCCAAAAGGACAAACCCCTCGTTCTCGCTGGGTGTTTGGACTCCAGAAATATAATGCGCAGGTGACAAGTTCCGCGGGGGGGGGGAGTCGTGTTAGGGTAATTCAGCACAACAAGGAACCCTGTAGCACTTAAAAAGACGAAGGCATTGATTTATCGCATGAGCTTTCGTGGGAGAAGCCATGCGATAAGTACGTGTTAGTCTTTTTAAGTGTCACAGGACTCCTTGGGGTTGTTTGTTAGCTTGTTTTAACGTGCAGGTGAGTAAAGCTAAGGCCGAGCGGGCAGGGAGATTTGCCCTCCTGCAGGACAACTCGCCCCACCGTTACCAACATGGAAAACACCGCGCCACAAAGAAGGGAGGGGAAAACCCTGCTCTACTTTTAGGGACGTGACCGGATTGCTCAACAGGAAAGTACCAGCGCGCAGATCACAGCCATAAAGTGCCAGCTCGCTGTGCTCCTGGGCCATTAACTAGCAAACGCCGTGGAGAGGCCGCCTGGGACCCCAGGGGCGATTGCTCCGTGTGACACAGTCTGATGGGCAGCGCCGGGCGCTTGGCCTTTAAGGTAGCGCGAGCCCAGGGAGTTCAGCTTGTCAATTTCTCCCTGCCGGGCACCGGGCGGGGGTGTCTCAATCCATCGCTTGGCAGGAAAGGGGGAAGCAGGCGGTGTTTCAGGCCCCGCTGCCCGGCACCCAAAGGCTTGAGCTCGGGTTGCAATTCCTGCTCCTTCCCCTAGAAAGCCCGGCCGAGCGAACGACCTTCGAAAGGACTTTCCTTCCCCCGGCCCCGGCCAGGGCACGAGCCGTGACGCCCGGACTATTCATTAATTCCCTGGCTCGGGTGCCACCAATCGCCTCCCAGTCTGCTCAGCCACCGTGAACGCAGCAGGGCCGCCCCGACCCTCTCCTGCCAGCCCCGATCTCCCTCGGAGGGAACCTTCTAATCGCAGGCACCTGTCAGTGTAAACAGCCTGCTGGGCACCCGAAATGCCGGCCCGGGGCGTGCCTGCCTGGCTCCAGATTGCTAGTTTATTCCCCAGCAATGTCTCCTCCTGACCCGGCCCCTTATCTGCCCCAGATCCGGCCAATGGCTGCTCTGTGTGAGGGGGATTCAGCACCTGCCGAGCGAGGAACCTGCCTCACCCAGCTCTGTTTGCCTTTTCCCTCCTCAGTTAATATTAACCAGCGGCTAATGCTGCAGCCCCGGCTCTGCGAGGGTGAAGGGCCGGGGAGCAGAGCAGACCCAGCGCTCGCCGACTGCAAGAGAGAGGGGCTGGGAATTGTAATGTCCCCCGGCTCCCTACTCAGCCTACCCGGCCCTCCCTCCCCCAGCACCCCCCTGGCCAGTCTCCCTTCCCGGCCCCACAGGGGGTCCCCTCAAAAAGCTGCTTCCAGACTTGAGCTCTTATTTTCCTGGGGTCCCTAAGCCGGATCCCCCGCCCCGGCGGGGTGAGGAAGGAGGCCAGCCCCCGGAGGAAGAAGGATTTGTTTCTCTTTCGTTCCTCTGAGGGAAGTTGACAGAAGGTCAGAAGTTCAAAGGCTGCCAGCTCTGGCGGCGAGAGTGGCAAGCCGTGTCTGTATTCCCAGGGAGGGCGGCTGGAAAGACGAGGCAGGGAAAGGAGACGCTCCGGGATCCCCCCCCCCCTTTTAGACGCGATCCCACATTTCCCTGCCTCTGCGGGCCTCCATCGCCCTCCCCGCGGTCAGTCCTCTACACCTAAGCGCCGTGTGCTCTTTCAGGGGGGTGGGGGTGGCTAATGACACACAAAAGCGCCTCTTCTTTTTTCCCCGGGGCTCGCTGGCCGCAGGAGCAGCCTGGCCCGTGTTAAGCAGGATGCACACTGAAATCCTAGCCGTTGCGATCGATACACGAGGAGTAAGTGGAGCTGAAAATGCGAGCTGGGTCTGACTTGGCGCACAGCTCCCGTGGCTCGCGCCTTTCAGACAGGGAGGACGAGCGAGGGACTGGGCTGATCTGACAGTGCGGGAGTCAGCAGCCAGCCCGCTGCCCCTTCCCTCCCTTTGGCACCAGGGGCCGATGACCGCCGCTGTGGAATTGGCCGGGAAGTCTGGCCATCCCCGGCGCGCGCTGCGCCGTGGCCTGTGCATATTTAATTGAGGCTCGCGCTTCTAGCTGGCAGAGGCGCGCGCGTCAACACATAGGTACAGTAGGATTTAAGGTGGTCGGGATGAGATTGCGGCGGAGACGCGTCCCCCGCCCCAATAAATCCAATCAACTTGCGGAAAATCAGGCCGCGGCAAAGGGGGAGAGTTTAGGAAATGCTCCCCACCACCAACGCGGTTCTTGCAGCCGAGTTATATTATAGCTCGGAAGGTGGGACTTAAATATATTAACAGTGGCAAGGGGGGAAAAAGAGCTGCTGACCTATATTTGGAGGAAACCCATTTTCAGTGTCTAGCTGGCACCTAGATTCCATGCCGTTTCGAAAACTACAGATGTGGGAGACTAACTGGTCCCGCCTATCTCTCAGGGAGCAACGAGAACAGTAATTATAATAATGTGCCTGTTCGGGAGGGTTTCTTTTTTTGCAGAAAATGGTTCCGCATTCTGATTCCACCCCGATCCAATATTTACCCAGCTGTAAACCTTGTGCCATCTGATTTCTAAAACAGACGTGATGCAACGCTGATAAGTTGCAAGTCCCTCCCATTTGGAAGGACCAGAGCATTGGTGACGAGCATCCTTAAAGAAATATCAATATATTTACGCTTTGATGGGCACAATTGCAAAGGCTGGTATCGCAAGAGAAGCTCCAGACCAGAGAAGCAGGAGAGGGATGGTCGATTCGAGTTCAGCTGTCTCTCCCCACGCACAAAATGTAGAATCCGCTTGCCACCGACAGTAAGGAAGGGTAATACAATCAAATGAAAAAGTCAGCCGCTGGGCTGCATTGGTCATAATGAATGAGTCACTAGACACTTGGGGTCCTCTTACAATTCGTTTGATCAAAGTGCAGCTTGGGGAAAAATGCAAACAGAAATCTCTAACCAAGTTCCGGGGAACGCCATGGCAAGATTCTAATTGTGAGCCTTACACACCACCCCGACCGATATCTAGCCAGGGCTCCCTGCCCTACAAACTTAGCTGGATATTTACATCGCAATATGAATCTAACCGATGAGGCTGGGGGGTGGGGGGTGGGGGGGGGGAAGGTACCTTTCAAAAAGGCTAAGACAGATGTTTCCTTTATGTCTGCTCAGATACACTAACAAACAAAATACATGTATCTCTGTGGCTCTACCTGAGTCATCAGTCTGTCTGCGCCGGTGTTCTCTTCATCCTTAAAAATAATGTCAGGGTTGTAATTTGGGGTTAGTTCTTTAAATCTCTCGGAGTTTCTGGAGATCTTCCCTTCATATCTTCCACTGGCCCCTAGGGTCTTCTCTGCCACATTGGGAATAAACTGCTTATAGGCTAAAGGGGTCAGTTTTTTGGGGTGTCTCCTTTTTCCAATGCCCCTGCCCGGTCCACAAGCCAGCCCCGAGGAGAGCAAAAAGACGCAGATGAAGCCCACCAACAGAATTCTTGTCCACAGCAGCATTTTGTCCATTGAATCCAATTACTTCAAAGCGCTCTGTGCCTGCCCCTGGCTGTCTCTCTAGATCTCTCTCTTCCTGCGTCCTTGGCTGCTGTCTGGATCGGGTACTATCCACCGAGCCCTAGCAAGACAGGTGTTGGAATGGCAGGCGTCAGGTCGCTGCTAACGGAACACATCGGAGTTGGGTCGTGAGACAGTAATCGAGAGACAAAAACAGCCAGTCGGCTTTAATGGGAGCAGGGCTAGAGACGCTTGTGGCAGAGTCTGCCTTTAGTTCTATATTATAGCTGCCAGAGCCGAGTTCTGATTGGCCAAGGCGAGACAAGCTTGTCTTCTGATGTATTAACCCTCAAAAAGGCAACAAATTCTTGAAAGATTTTTTTTTCTTTTACCTGAAGGGCTTGGAGCTGAAAGGGGTGGAGATGGCGCTTTCTTGGGATAACATCAATTACATGCTGGGGTTTTTTTTTGTTTTGTTTTGTTTTTTTAAACTTTCTTGGCAGAGTGGTACATTTGTCAGCAAGAGGAACAGATGTCTCTGTGAAATAAATATATTAGCAGGCTGCCTCACTGCATTTCAGGTTCGGGAGGGCGGGTTTTAAATAAAATAAAATAAAAGCTGGCTATCAAACAACTCTGAAAAGTAACCTTCAAACCCCACAAGTCCCTTGAAAATCGACCTCAGTGTATCTTTCTTTTTTTTCATTGACAAGATTGCATGAAAGCAGTCCAACTTTTAAAACCCTGGCTTTTTCAGCAGGTAAGAGAGTAGTTCAGGAGAGGATAAAAAAGTGGTTTTTTTGAAATCTAAACTGACAGTTTTATAAAGTTTGTGTGTAGAACTTTTACATGCTACAACCGCAGTGTGTGTGTGTGTGTAATGTATAGATATGTCAAATGGCACTTTATTATTAAACGTCTTAAAATAACACAAGATAGTATCTGAAGAAAGAAACAAGCAGAAAACCGATTTTTGAAAAAGACCAGATTCTGAGGTCGTGAGCGTGCTGAGACGACAGCCTTTGTTCTTTGGTTTCTCTAACTGGATGATGTGCATTTTAAACCCTTACACCGTCTTGTGGGGTGTCATTAAGTTTTTAAGAAAAGCACAGTGTTAAAAGCATGCGCAAACACAATTCCCAAAGATCGATCCAAGCAAAGTGAATGGAAAGAGGATAAGTTTAATGTTAAATTAATTGTTATCTCATGCAGCGTGGCAAGTGATGTCTTTATCCCGATCTCCAAAAGCTACTAATCAGACAAAGGTGCTGAGAGACGAGCAAAATCGCAGAGAGATGGGGCTGATAAAGCAGGTTAGCCAGAATCCCACTATGAAGAAACACTTCTGTTTCTGTAAAGAGCTCATTTGCTTTTGCTCCAAAGAAAATACAATTTGTGCAAGAATTTGGAAACTTTAGAGTTTTTTAAAAGAGTTCTTTAGCATCCTAAGCTGCATATAGAAGTAATTCAAAAGTTTCCCTTCTCAGAAAGAAAGAAAGAAAGAAAGAAAGAAAGAAAGAAAGAAAGAAACCCACTTTATTTAAAAAGACATTTTCTTTTGGAACAAGGCGTACCTGGGAGTTTTCCAGTCTGCGACATCAATTGTAATCAACTTAAACCTGTGAAAATGGACTTTAGAAAAACCAACATAGTTTTAAGAGGTAAAAAGTTTTCTATTCTTAAGCTGGAACAAACAGCATCGCAGAGTTTCAAGGGACCTTAATGTGATTTTCCTTCAGACAAGTATTTTGTGAAGCGAATGAACTTTCAAAACTTCAACCTGTGTTCCTCCCCTCACCAATAAAAGTACTTTTCTTTTTATTATTTTTAATACTTCCTTGAGTTCCCTTTTCCATTGCTAAGCTTATAGGCTGGAAAGATTTACCTTCTAATTTCTCACAGAGAAGCAACTTTGTTTAAGAAACAAGTTGTACAACAATTAAAAAAACCTGCCTGACACTATTAAAAAAAAAAGAAAAGAAAAGAAAAAACAACCTAACTTCACTCTGTGAGCATGAGTGCACCAAGACGAGATACAGGGAATATATAATTTACACAAAAAAGCTTATATTCTTTTGATGTGGTTGCCTCAAACAGCACGAGTTGATGTAACAGTGATTAGATAGTGCCAGGGTGTAAGTACTACTCTTAATGGTGGGGAATATTGCAAATCTGTTATCCTCCCTCCTATTTCACGCCCCCCCTCCCGAAAGATGATCAATACACTAGTTAGTAAATGCTTGGACATTGCAATGATAAAGTGTAGAAGAAGAGCAAACACCCTCATTATCAGATTGCCATATGTACAAAGCAGTCATCCAAAGATTAACAGGAAAGGAAATGCAAAGAAGGAATTAATTAAATGCAAGTAATAAATGCACGGGGGGAGAAAAGGGAGAAATCAAGAAAAGTTGTAACTATGGGAAGTTTAAAATCACCCTGCTATCAAATTAGATGTGAAAGAAAGCAGAGCTATGGTTTCTGGGTGGATCTGGTCAGTTTCACCTAAAGTCTATGTATGGCTACCAGCTGTACTTTCTGATGACCAAGTGGAGAAATGAACGTGAATGCAAACAGAAGGTTATATCTATGGGGGGCTGTGAGTGTGCGTGTGGGGGGGCACATTCTCTTCACTTCAGTCTTTGTGCCTTGGTGGTAAATTGTGCATGCCCCGCTAACACGACTTTGTGCTGTTGCTAAAATTAAACCACATCTTTTTAACCGCCACTTCCGAAGAAACACTGGGAGTGCAGAGACTTTTAGCCGATGTGCCTGGGATTTTGAAAATGCAAATTCTGCGTATAATGTGTGTGTGTGTTTGTGTTTTATTTATCCAAAGAACCAACCACCCTTCAGGCACTGATGTCCTCTTTAGGATGATTAATCGCTCAGTCTTGGATTTAAAAAAATCAATGTTGAGTCCAGTTGTCTCGGAAGTCGGAAGCTCTCTTTCTTCCTTGCTCTCTTTTGCTCTTTGGGGAAAGAATCTGCCCTTCTTCCGACCAACGGGGCTGGAAGAGCTGCCACGGCTCAGGAGGGGGAGAGGCAGAGCCTGCAGGTCCCCAGCCACCAGACTGCTCCTTCCCTGGGACTTCGCCTCCCACACGCCCGGAAGGTCACGGAGGCGTTGCGCGCAGGTCCCCAGACACCAGTCGGCTCCCTGCTGCTGCGGGAGGAGTCCCGGGAGTACAGCTCGCTCCCTCCGGCCTCCCGTGCCCCGACGGGCCACTGCCCCCTCCCGCGGCTCTCCAGCCCCACAGGTCCCTTCCTTCCGCCTGCCCCGGGCTCTCACCTCCCCCAGGGCTGCCCCCTTCCCCCGCCGTCGGGCGCCCAGCGGCTCCCTTCCTTCCCGCCGGGGGCCCCATCCCCACAGCCCCTCCCTGGGGGACCCTGCTGCCCTGGATGGGGGGAGGTTCCCAGCCCCTCTCCCGGCCGGACTCGGTCCCTGCCGCCCCCAGGAGCCGCATCTCTGGGGCTCCGGCCTCACCTCCGGCTGCCACGATCGCTCCCTCCCCGCCTGGGCCTGCTGCCGGCCGGCTTCCCCCCTGCCCCGGCCCCACGGGGGGCAGCACCTGGGGCCCCGCTCCCTCCCCGGACTGGAAGCCGCAGGCGGACCCCCGGGCCGAGCCCCGACTGCAGCGCTTCTCAGGAAGGCTCCAGCCCGGCTTCTCCAACAGCGCCTCGGGCTGTGGCTGCCCCCCCCCACTCCCCCGCTGCCCCCAGGGCCTCTGGGATCCGCTGCAGGGCGCTGGGGCGGGGCTCGGGCCTCCCCCGCCACTGGCCAGCGGCTCCAGCACTTTCCTCTACCCTTCCTTCCAGGGAGGCCCGCATGTCTCCCTGCACTTGCAGCTGGCTCCAACCTCCCGAGTGGGCCACCTGCATGTTGGGGCCTCTCACCCGCTGCAGATGCCCGGGCCCTAGCCCAGCCATGCCCAGGCCAGCTCCAGGGAGTCAGTGGGGCTCCTTCGGCTGCAGGTCAGTGGCTACTTCCTCTCATGGCCTACCCCTCCCCCCCGTTGGGCTCTGTCATCAGGCTTGGGGTTCAGAGCTGACTCCCCTCACCTGGCTGGAGAAGTCCCAGCTCCATGTATCAAACTCCTAGCGTGACATTCAGGCCACACTGAAGCCAATGGCGAGTCTCCCATTGACTTCCGCCGGGTCAGGATTTGTCCCCTGTAGCAGCAGCTCCAAGTGTCCTCTCAAGCACAGCCACCCTGACCCTGGTGGGGGCTCTCCCAAGCTGCAGCAGCTGTAGCCTTTCTTAAAAAGACTGCTGCTGAGACAGCAGGCCCAGCATCTTCCGCTGCGCACTGGAGCACCTCTGGCTCCCAGGGTCATTGTCTCCACTGTGGATGACTTGTGTGAAGACAGACACACATTGAGATAGCGCTCATCAGCCTGATGTTCAGAGGTGTCCAGCAACCACACCATCCCTGGAAACACTGGGAAGTGCCACTAGAAAGAGGGCCCTGCAGTAACTTCAATGGGCTTTGGATCACGCACAGCATGCCTGTGTAGATATACGTTACACATGTATGTATGTACCACACCCCCCCCACCTAAACACACACATTGGGTGCATATGTTTATATATGTGTCATAATCACCTATTGATTGCTCTCATTATTCCACGTTGCAGTTCAGGAATATAAACTACTTGAGATCTTGGTTATTTTTTAAAATAATACCTAGCCAGGTAGTCTCTTACTTCACTTTATGTAAGGGCAGGGAGGCATTTAAACCTCACAGCCAGTTTATTAGTGGCTTATTTTAAACGTGTGAGATTCCTTATTTTTATGTTATTATGCATGTAGCAGCAAATACAGGTTTTCTTCAGAAAACAGCAGATGCAATGTTTCTTTAGCTTTTAACTGGGTCTTAATTACTCTTCTAACAGGCACCCTTTATACTCACCTCTTCGATGACTTTTCAGATCAGTTTATCACTTTACAGAGTGTCAAAGCTTCATGTCTTGTAAACGCTTTGCATGTGTGATGTTTATCAAGAAATATTGGGCCCAAGTCTCACCGAGGAGTAAATCATGAGCAATTCCAGTGAAGTCCACTGAGTTACTCTGGTGTACAATTGGTGTAAGTGAAAAAATCAGGCAGCTCATTGGTGGTTATCCCCCCCCCCCCTGGGTCTTTAAAAGTGCCATTAGACTCCTTGTTTGTTTTGCTCTCCCATATCCAGACACTCATTAAGATATTCAACTATTTTCTGTTGCAGAAGAAAATTTTTAACTAGCAAACTTTTCCTCTCTTGATATTGGAAACGAAGTCTTCATAGTCCATTTAGAATTTTGGAATAAATAGCAGATAATATAATTTATACCACAGGAATGGAGCCAGATTTGAGAAACTAATGTGCATAGGCCTTGCCAGAAGACCTACACCCAGCGAGGAAAACTAGAATCTGAATTTGTCCACCTCAGTTCTACCCCACACAGGGCCAGCCCAGGATTTTTGGTGCCCTAGGTGAACTATGCCCCCCCCCCCAACATTCAATATAGAGGAAAAATATAAGACGTCTGGAATTAACATATACATTTATTTACTTAGCATTCAAAATGAACAATGTAAAAATAAAAATAGACTTTTTTTTCACTTTTCATTAACCCTAACACAATTATAGTGCATAGGGTAAACCGCCCAGTAGCTGACACTTTAAAGTTTTATCTGTTTTGAGTTGTACACAGTGTTTCTGGTCAGTTCTATAAACAGTTGCATTTTAAGTTGCAACCTCCTTCCTTCCAAAGGAACTGATTTTTGGCAAGTTATAGAAGTCTTTAGTCCTTGATACTGAATGAAGTCTGTTTAGGGGTTGTAACCCTTTTGCACTCTGCCATCGATTTGTGTAGCCATTTAGCACTTTGCTTTTCTTGTTTTTGCAAAGTGGGCAATAAAAGCTGTTTGAGAAAAAATTTGAAGCTATTTCGCATTCTGTCAAGACGGTGGCAAATCCAACAAGTCTTTCTTTGCAGCATGGAAGAATGAAGGTAAGTCTTTATCAATTTTAACTTTGAAAAGCTACTCTCTCCATTAGCAACAGAAACTGGATGAGTCAAGAGAATTTGAAGAGCAACGTAGATGTTGAGAAAGCTGTTTGTGAGTCTGTGTTCAGAAATAAACTTCAGTATATCCTGATGTGTAGGATGTCTTCGAAGTTGTCATGAAATAGCCTGCAGTTCACTGCACAGGTCTATTGCATCAGTATCTTTTGAATTTCCATGTTGCAATTCCAACTCTAGCTTCAAGCAGTGTTCTAATATCTGTTTGGAAGTCGTATTTTGCAAATGGTGCATGTCACTGAGGAAACCAAATACTGAATCAAGCTGCTGTATTTGCTCAAATTGTTCTTTAACTGACTGCATTGCAATACTTAGGACTGAAAAGTAGAAGTTTACTTTGAATTTTTCTTTTGATCCTGTTTTGATTCATCTTTTGCCTCATATGTGAACTGTTGTTTCTTTCTCCTAATACTTGCTGGTTCTGATTCGGAGTCTGTTGGTAGTTCCAATTCCTCAGCAAGCTCACGGGCATCTACTAATATCTTTTCAAACCCTTCAGCAACTCCTGCATTCCTCTAGAAACTCTTGGTCTGTTGCAGTTGTTGTATAAGCAGATTGTATGTTGAAGTCCTTTGCCTGAAGTTTCTTACTGGTAAGGTTAATCTCAAACAAGATATCATGCCACAAAATGAGTGAAATGACAAATGTGAACTTGCAAAGGCCATTTGCAAGAGTTTCTTCATGTGTCGTATTGCCAGACAATCCTGTTAGGGTAGTATCATCAGAAATTTAAAACAGTGCATCATAGATATTTCCAGGCTCTTCCAGAAGAGGTTTCAAGGCATCCATTCATCTCTCCCATCCTGTTTGACTCAATGGTTTCAGAGTTAGAGAATGGACAGGTGCAAAGAACTTTCCCAATAGTGTCTGGAATTTAAAAAATAAAGGCCTTGTACCAGGTCAAAGAAACTATTTGCCTCCAAACAACATCTGGCAGAGTCATTGACAACCAAATTCAGGGAATGTGTCCTGCAAGTAACAAAAAACACCAGAGGATCCATTTCTATTATTCTCTTTTGTACACCACTGACTTTACTCTTCATATTACTGCCATTGTCATAGACGTGACCACATAAGTTCTCAATAGATAATGACAGTCCTTCAAGCTCTTGCAGAATACATTGTCATAAAAGCACAAGTCTACTTCAACAGTACAACACCCCAAAAATGTTCCTTTATGATCACTTCAGCTTTATCCTCAATTGCAGATTTTGATGCATTTATAAAATGAACGATAATTGTCACCTGCTTGATATGTCTCGCATCTGGTGGACAGTCCAGAATTATTGAAAAGTATTTTGCAGAATGGGCAGCTTCTAAGGTTTTCTATTTTGTAACATTTGCCAGGAGTTGAATCAGCTCATTCTGCAGTTTTTCCAAGGTAATGAACATGGGGTTCATGATCATTTATTTCATGCAGATGACTGGATCAAACAAAAGTAGGTATTCAATACATTTTAAAAGCAATGGGAGTCCTGTGGCACCTTAATGACTAACACATTTCTTCGGAGTTCGGGCATAAACTTTCCTGGGCTGCAACCCACTTTGTCAGAAGTGGGTTGGAGCCCACGAAAGCTTATGCCCAAGGAAATTTGTTAGTCTTTAAGGTGCCACAGGACTTCTGTTGGTTTTGCTATAGAATAACATGGTTACCCCTCTGGAACTTAATACATTTTAAGACGTTTCCATTACCTGCACTGTATAATTTTTCATTTGTCCCATGGGATGCCAGGTTTTGCCCACTGAGATCTCTCACTAAAGTAACCAGATGCTCCAACATGTGGTTTCAGTATTCCTTGTCTCTTCACTTGATATATGTAAATTTTCTTCATTAATAGTTTTCTCAATCATAGTTCAAGTTCTTTCCAATGTTATAAGTTTTCCAAATGGTCAGGGGATTTTTCATGAGAAGACAGAACTGAAGACATGTTTTTCCAGTCCTTTGAACCATTTTCAGTACGTGAGATACCAGTTGCATGACTGCTAAACAGCTTGCAGCAGAAGCAAAACATTGAGTCTTTTGAAAGTGAATATTGTAACCACTGTTGATGCATTTCTTCCCCATTGGCGAGTTTGTAGTGGTGTGCAGAGAATTTTCTTTTATTTCCATCTTTCCGGAAGTGAAAATCCTGAACTTGTTTGAGTCCATGTTCCACTAGAATTTGCTGTACATGATCATCACATCTAGGCCATGTAGCAGGGTCTCCATACCATAACTTGCTTGCAAGTTCATCTTCTACGTATCTACCTTCTGCTCCCCTGTTATCTTTTTTTACCTCAGTGTTGGCACATGTGTCTGCTGATGAATACGTTTTCGCAACTTCAGTGTTAGTTTGATGCTGTGACTGCCTCCATCTTGAAGTAAGCTGCTTTTATTTTGATGTGAGCTTCTACCTGATTTGATGCCTCTTAAAGCCTTGTGTCCCATGTGACTGCCTAGTTCACCTATATGGTCGGGCCAGCCCTGACCCCACAGCAAAACCTAAGCAAGTGTCTCTCCCTGGACACTGCTTAACTTTACAATGGCAGGAAGCTCTCCAGTTGGTGCTGGTGTGTGGACTGGATGTTTATGGCTATACATTTGACCTTGTAAAGATACATAGACATACTGCTTTCCATGTACAATTCATGCTTCAGGAGGAAATAATTTGCATATTGGGATGGGTGGGACCATGGTTTTTCAGAATATGAACCTCTATTAATATGGATTTTGTAGTTTTCATGTTCACCTGTGTGGATAACAGTGGTGATAATATAGCCCATAGTGTCTTCCATCACCATTAGACACAGGTTATATCTTTGTTATTGTTGCAAGTTGTACTTTAAAGCAGAGTTTTCCACAAGATCCTTGATAACCATAGTACCTCAAGAATCAGAGCAACAAACAGGCAGATACAAAACAAAATACAATGAATGGTCTAATTATATTTGTAATTGTGGAGAAAATGTCAGATTTATTGTTTTGGCTTTTTTCCTTCTCCTTGACACCACTATCCTATATTTCCCCTCCCTCATCCCCTGAGAATTATTGCCCTGTTAGACTTCTCAAGTAGGGATTACCTTCATCCACATGTTTCCCGTGCCCTGTGATCTGCATCCACATCCCTTTTCAGCCATTTTCCTCTGCAAGGGAAAAAGCAGGAAGCTAATTTTTAGAGATGGAACAAGTGGAACTCCATGAAACATCCACCAGGGGTGCTATATATTAAAAAGGATCAAAACTCTCTTGAAGTCTCTTAAAGTATCTCAAAGCATCACCTCCACAATTTACAGTCTCCTGCAATCCCCATGAGAAGAAGCTTCAGATCAGATCCTCAGTGAAAAGCCAGAGGGCCAAGTTTTGGGGCTACAGAGATAACTTTGTAACAAAGCATTTTCTCTCTGTGTGTTTTTGCACAATTTTTCTATTTGTATGAAGATATCTCAATGCAATGAGGTAAAATGTCCTGGTGGAATATGTTGCTGAAACTTCTGATTGTTGGAGTCAACCTGTGGAATTTGCTGCCACGGGATGTTCTGAAGGCCAAAACTTGATAGGTTTCAAAAAAGAATTAGATAAATTTATGGAGGATAGGACTATCAATGGCTATTAACCAAGATAATCAGGGATGCAACCCCAGGCTCTGTGTGCCCGTGACCTCTTTTTTGCCAGTAACTGAGATTGGACAGCAAGGGGATGGTTCAATGATTGTTCTGTTCATTCCTTCTGAAGAATTTGACATTGACACTAGCAGAAGACAGGCTAATGGTCTGATCCAGCATGGTCATTCTTATGAGGGATTCAGAAGGTTCAAGAGGCAGTGTAATCTAGTTGTTCAAACACAGGTCTGCTGAGGTCTAATCCTGATTCTGGGTAAGTCACTTAATGTTAATATTTGCACTTTATAATCATTATTATGATGTGACTTTTAAAAGAAATTCTATTTTTAGCACTAGATTGTGGCTGGATATACGTGTCACCATAGATTAATTTCCCCCATGAAGACTAAGATAAGAAGAGTCTTACTTGAAAATCTTGGGGGCTCCACTCTTGCAAAAGGCATTCTGGAATTTGTGGGCAGGCCTCTTTCTCTAATTGCCTTCCTCAAGAGCTAGGTCGGATGAAATACAATGTGAATTGTAACAGTTTAGCTTTGAAAAAGCTGTCTGCAAGTGTTAAATAGTAACACTTCCTAGATCAGTGGCAGAGCTAGTTTACTAGTAGGATCTATATTTTAGGTTACTATTTTTCCCTATGAATAAAAGAGGACACACAAATAGCATTTTCAATGAAAGTAATTTTATCAGTGTGACTTGTACTGTTCCTGACAGTATTTTATTTTTTTCAGGAAAAAATGCAAGGGTCATATTTTGGGTTTTCAAATGAAATTCATCTCCATGTTTGTATGATATGCAGCCAGGTAGGGGACCACTAAGAGAAACCCTGAAGGCATGAGATAAATTCTAACTGAAATGATCTCCTTGGCTCTTGCAATGTGAAATTGGCTTGTCCAAAGTACACAAACCAACAGACTGGATCAAGACTCTCTGTTTGGGTAAAGACCAGACACAAAGCTTGCCCTATAAAGTCTACTTCATAGCCAGATCCAGCCATGGTAACCACTGTATTCACTGGTCCATGGCAGCAGGAGAGGTATGCACATGCTTCTCTTATTTTTTCTTGTTTCCTTAGTCTTGCAGACTATTTTTGAACATATTATATGTGTTTTCTTTCTTTTTTCTGACATATTTACACCCTAGCTTTTCCAGATACTTTGTTTAATCCAGTCAGAGTGTAGCAATGTGCTTGTTAAAATTGTCCTTAATTCATTGTATATTACTGAAAATGACTTAACTGTGCTATTAATCTATGACCTTGAAAAAAGACCCGAATATTGCGATTCTGAAGCAATTCTCAGATGCATCAAACTTGATCACTTTTATTTATTTATTTTGATTTGTAATAACAACTGTAAGTGCCCATCTGACTCACTCTGGGCACTTTATAGTCATTAATACTGCAGCATCACAATCAAATAACACAAGGATTATGTACTGAGCTATCTGTCTGCCTCATCCATTGCTCACCCAGAATAACAGCTCCTCAAATCCCTCACACATTCATCTATCAGCTACATCCTAGCCCCCCAAAATGCCTAAGGATAAAAAGGGGAGAGATTTAGGAGGGTGTTGGAATCTTTAACAAAACTATGTTCATACAGACCAAATGGGGAGCAAAGGCCAAATTCAGGGGCATTCACATAGAATGCTCTGTTCAGCCCTTCCTCCTTAAACTGTGGCAGGCCTGACCCTAAGTGGGTGATGTCAATGGAGTTACACCATTTCCATCATCGGAGGCATCTCCCAGAGATCTCCCCATTGGGCTCCACCCACTGATCATAACTGCAGTAATAACAACACCTGGAATTAAGATTGAGACTTTTTTGGGTGCTCTGATCTTTTACAGCTTAGAACCAACATTTTAAACTCCTTTTGGAAACCAGTGACAGCCAGCGTAGGAGATGGACCCGTGGTCTGATTTGCTCCCAGTGTGACACCATACCGAAAAAGTGGGCAGTCACATTCTGCATCATCCGTTTCCAGGTAGTCTTAAGAAGCAGTCCCATGTAATACACTTCACAGTAGTCTAGTCTCAAGATGGTATATAACTGTATAATTGAGGCAGGGTTTACATCTAAAAAGTTCAATTATGTCCTCACCTTTTGACTCTCTGAATCATAACAACATCTGAGTTACGTGTGGGCAACAATATACTGTGCTATGATTGGGTTCAAAACTGAACAATATTTATATGGATGTCTATTAAATTCATATAGCTATTGTAAGTATTGACAAATGCATATAATGGTGGTCTGTAGCTATCTAGCTGATATTACACAGCATGATATGCACACACATATATATGAAGGGACTTGAATGATCATAGGCGGCCAGTTTTTGAGGGCTGCAGTGGTGCTGGAGTTCCAGTTGATTCTAATAGGAGTTACAAATGTTAAGCATCTCTTAATATTGGGCCCAAGGGCTAATTTTTTCATTTTATTATAGCTTGTCATGTGTATGGTTGTTAGATGAAGAGGTAAAAAATTAAATTTGTTCAGTGTAGCTCCTACTGGGCCATTCAGCAGCCGGCCCAACCACTTGCAGCCCAAACTGCCTTAAAAGCACTTTCCTCCCATAGGGTGAATTCATCTAGGTGTGGAGGGCCTGGGGGCTCACAAGAAGGGTGTCAATAAGAGGACCCTTGTGCTATGTGCACAGTGGAAGCGCTCTCTGTTTAGGCTCTGAGCTATTGTGGTGATTTTAAGTGGGACACGAGTCAATGTTCATGCCAATTCAGTGACCCCAAATCCCTGCAGCCTGAGTATGCGTTGATAGGCGCTAACTCCGTTCCCTCCTAATTTGCACAGAGCTTGCCATAGAAAACCCACAAGGCTTCGTACAAGGAAGGAGGATGACCTTCATTCTAATGGAATAGGCTCTCCTCCAAAGCCCATTCAAATCAGTAGAAGTCCTTCCATTGTTTTCAGTGGGCTTTGGAACTTCAGAAGTCTTTCCTTTGCATTTAGAGCAGCCTTATTCTTATTGTTAGAAGAGGGCTTTTTATGGAAGCAAGAAAAAACTCACTCACTACACAGAATAGTGCTCAGCCTCCTTTTCCTGCATGAGATTTATTTGGCTAAACCAGCAAGAAACTCTAGAGTATAACAAACTATATAAACTGCCTAATATTAAACAGTTATGTCTCTTTAACAATTGTGGCAGAATTGCCCAAATCTGCTGTAATGTGTCTGCTAATCCATTGCTCAGATTTGTTTGTAGAGTGAATCAATTTTAGTCAGTAATTGCCTTTGGGCAATAGTTCAATTATGTCCTCACCTTTTGACTCTCTGAATCATAACAACATCTGAGTTACGTGTGGGCAACAATATACTGTGCTATGATTGGGTTAAAAACTGAACAATATTTATATGGATGTCTATTAAATTCATATATCTATTGTAAGTATTGACAAATGCATATAATGGTGGTCTGTAGCTATCTAGCTGATATTACACAGCATGATATGCACACACATATATATGAAGGGACTTGAATGATCATAGGCGGCCAGTTTTTGAGGGCTGCAGTGGTGCTGGAGCTCCAGTTGATTCTAATAGGAGTTACAAATGTTAAGCATCTCTTAATATTGGGCCCAAGGGCTAATTTTTTCATTTTATTATAGCTTTTCATGTGTATGGTTTTTATGTAGAAAGAAAACTTAAATTTAGCTAATGTGCAGCATTTTCACTGGAAGAAAAAAAATCCTTGTGAAATATTCATAACAAAAACCAAACACCCTCCCTCCCACCAACAAATACTCCTTTCAGCTTTCCATTTGGAGACCAAAATAAATCATCATTTATGCATGGATGCTTGAAAATCTAAACAGTTGCAAAGTACTATAAGGGCAGCCTTACAAAGTAAGGCACAGAGCGTGCTCTAGAAAATGATCCTGGCATGTAAACAATGTAAGACAGATAGACAACAAGGCACCGAGAGCATTGTGATTTCTGAGCTGCTAGAAAATGTTTCTCTGATATAAACTAAGGAAATTTTGAAACTAGTCAAAATGCGTTAACCTGAAAACAGAAGAAAGTGTTAGAATGCATTCACTGTATCTAAATCTGCTGAGTAAAGAGCAGGACAACATTTCCCCAGATCAACTGTAAAGTGCCAAAAAGCCTTTCAATTTGGTGCAGAATAATTCAGTTTTATTTAGTATTTTTGCCACTCTAATGCCTGTGTGGATGGGCCAAGTCACGATTGTTTCAAAAGCTGCTATGTCTGAATATACGGTCATATTATTGTTATTAATTATTATTAATTATAGTGACTATTGATTATTATTTATTATTAAATGGTAAAGCCATGGGACCAACTGGGAATGGGGCCTCATCGTATCAGATGTTGTACTAACAAAGAATAAGAGACATTCCTGGCCTCAAAGAGCTTACACCCTTATTCACACTGTCTAGAATCCTTCTCCATGTCAAGTCTTTTTGAGGGACCTTTAGGTAGTAGAGTAAGACACTAAATGTGAATCACGGTGTCCTAATCTAGCCCATAGAAAGAAAACACCATGGAGGGTCAGACACTCAGCTATCGCAAATCATAGAGCCATAGAAATGTAGGACTGGGAGGGAACTCATTTGGTCATCTAGTCCAGTCATCTTTGCTGAGTATTATCTAGACCAGTGGTCCCCAACCAGTAGATCATGATCTATTTCTGAAGGGCAGTTGCCGTTGAAACTTATGAGCATTGTGCCATCTGCTGGTGAAAGGTTGGGGACCACTGATCTAGGCCATCACTAACAAGAGGCTGTAGCTCCAGCGATACTTGCATAAAACTGTAGAACAGTTAGACAGCTACTTTGCAGAGACCAACGTGCAACAAGCTAACCAATACTGCATCACTGTTTACTTGCACTCACCCATGTGTTTGTATCCATTGGTCGTCTCATGTCTTATACGTAGTTTGTGGCCTCTTTGGAGCATGGATTGTCTTCTTTATTGTGAGTTTGTACAGCGCCTAACACAATGGGGGCCTGATCTATGACTAGGGGTTCTAGTAATACAGATAATAATCCACGATAATAACAACATATGGAAGTTAATGTTAAGCCTGTCATTATTAAGCAGAGTTGGTTGGGGGGTTTTTCCTGTGGAAAACTACATGAAAAATGAACTTTTGGAGGTGATTGAATTTTCCATGAGAATTTTTTACTTTTCATCAATCCCCATGGCCCTGAACCAGAATTTTTGGTCCCACACTGAAAAATATTGACTGAAAATGACAGAAAACATTTTTTTACCTTTTTTTTTTTTTTTTTTTTCTGAGAAGAGAATGGGTTTCTGGTGAAATATTAACCCTTTTTGGAAGGGAAATGATAAGAAAATGATAGTGTTGCAGAAAATGCAGTTTTCTGTCAAAAAGTTTTGTTTATAGAAAATTTCCAACCTCATAAACAATTGCCTTGTTTGCTCTGGTCTGGTAACTCCCTTGGCAGGTGTATAGACACGGCATAGGTCATGAAGTCATTGAAGCTTCTGAGTCATCCATGCTGCCAGGAGCAAGAATGGCTTAGGAGCCATTTGCAGAAACAGATAGTTCTTTGTCCAGCTCTTCAAATGGTATTTAGGGTCCTAACTTCCACTGAACTCAATGCAAGTTAGGAACCAAACTACCTTTGAGGATCTGTGTTTGAGGCAGAGGGCTGCAGGATTTCTCGGGAGACCTTGTTACATCAGCATAGCTTAAGGCCCAAAATTCCTGCCCCCTCCCACAGGACCACAAATTTCAGCCCAGTGGATAAAGCACCACTGTTTTATTTAATCTTCTACATCAGATAACCACCTTGCCTCACTATGACTGCATGCACAGTGCATCTGTGGGAAAAGCTGCTCTTTTAGGCACGTGTTCTGCACATTCCCAGTCAAGTGTTTTAGCATTTTCCTGAGCAGCTCACATTGCCTGATAAATGAGAACAATACAAGCATGTTGGTAGCATCAGAACATTTATTAACTAAACCAAAGCTCCTTTTCAGAAAATCATGGACACAACCCATCTTCCCAGGAGGAAGCTGCAGCCAGGGTCAAGCCTTAAATAGGCACCCGAGGACCTTTGCCTCACAATGGCTGCTGATTGTCCACCTGTGAACTGTTCAGTTAATCTCATCTGGGTTTGCCCAAGCCTAATGGCCATGATTAGCAGTGTGTGGCTGTTTGCTTTACCTCCACAATCCCACTCTGAATGGAAAGTTGCTGATGGTTTTACCTCAGACAAACTAGCTCTGGACTGACAGGGGGAATACCAAGCAAGCTAAATCAGAGGGGCTTTTCCCTAGGTGATATTAGGAACTATTTCCAGAGGAAGCTCTGAGTTGCTGATCAAGCCAGTCTGCATACTTTGTTATCTCTAGAGCTCTTCTGCAAGGGGAAAGGAAAGTGGAAGGAAATTTCATAAAGACCCTGAAGAAAGACCCATACAGGACCCTGAAGAAAAGGCAAGGGGTAGGTCTGATCCACACTTCATCTGTAACATATATTTATACCTTAAAAAAACTCCTGGAGATTACAATTAAAAAAGGACATCCGTAGGGTGATTGAGAAGGTGGAAGAATAGCACCCTCCCTTCAGGAGCTCCATTGGAGTCCCTAAATACATTCAGATAGGAAGATGGGAGGAACTTCTGCTCCCTGCTCTAATTGTCACTTGTAAGCCCTCTTCCTCCTCCCTCCCCAGATGCCAGAGGCCTAAAACATAAAAATAAATAATAGAAAACCCCAAATAATTCCTGTTTAGGATTGCTTACCCCTTCCTTGTTTTTCAACTGAACAAACTTCTCATCTCAGAATCTTGCTGACTTTTCAAACTCATTCGTTTTTTAGAGAACATGAGACCACTAGTTCATCTAACTCATATCCTGTCTTCTGACATTGGCTGGTGCCAGATGCTTCAGAAGGAATGCACATAGTGGGACAACTGTCAAATGATCAATTCTCTCTCGTTTAGTGCTATCTGCTGGTAGTCAGAGATATAGGGACACCCAGGGCATAGAGTTGTGTCCCTGATTGTCTTGGCTAATAGCCATTGATGGGCCTATTCTCCAAGAACGTATCTAATTCTTTTTTGAACCCAGTTAGAATTTTGGCCTTCACAACATCCTCTGGCAGTCAGTTCCACAAGTTGACTGTGCACTGTATGAAGAAGTGCTTTCTTGTATTTGTTTTTAAACATGCTGCCTATTAATTTCATTAGAGTGATCCCCTTTCCTATGTTATCTGAAAGGGTAAATATTCAGTTTCTCCACACCATTGATGACTTTACAGACCTCTATGGTATCTTGCCTTAGTCATCTCTTTTCCTAACTGAACAGTCCCAGTCTTCTAAATCTTTCCTCAGATGGTAGCTGTTCCATATCCCCAATAATTTTTGTTCTTCTCTGAACTTTTACCAAATATATATATATATATATATATATATATATATATATACACACACACACACACACACAAACACATGGATGAGTGCAATATATATATATAAGGAGCAACTGGAACTGTATGCAGTATTCAAGATATAGGTATACCATGGAATTATATCATAGAATCATAAAATTATTAGGGCTAGAAGGGACCTCAGGAGGTCATCTAATCCAACCCTTGCTCAAAGCCAGACCAACCCCAACTAAATTATACCAACCAGCGCTCTGTCAAGCCGCACCTTAAAAACCTCTGTGGATAGAGATTCCATCACCTCCCTATGTAACCCATTCCAGTGCTTCAACATCCCCTAGTGAAATTTTTTTTCCTAATATACAACCAAGACCTCCCCTACTACAACTTGGAACCATAATCCTAGTTTGGTCATCTACTACCACTGAGAACAGTCAAGCTCCATCCTTCCTGGAATCCCCTTCCAGGTAGTTGAAGGCTGCTATCAAATTCCTTCTCGTTTTTCTTTTCTGTAGACTAAACGAGCCTAGTTCCTTCAGCCTTTCCTCATAAGTCATGAGCTCCAGCCTCCCCATATCATTTTTCTTACCCTTCTCTGGACTCTCTCCAATTTGTCCACATCTAATCTAATATAGTGGCATTATTATAGTTTCCATTTTATAATCTATCCTGTTCCTAATGGTTCCTAACATTCTGTTAATACTTTTGACTGTTATTGCACATTGAGCAGTTGTTTTCAGAGAACTATTCACAACGATTCCAAGATCTCTTTCTTGAGTGGAAACAACTAATTCAGGCCCCATCATTTTGTGTTTATCGTGGGGATTATGTTTTCCAGTGTGCACTACTTTGCCTTTATCCACATTGAATTTTATCTGTCACTCTGTTGCTCAGTCACCCAGTTTTGGGAGATCCCTTTGTAACTCTTTGCTGTTGTCTTTGGATTTAACTATTTTAAGTAATTTTGTATCATCTGCAAACTTTGCCACCTCTCAGTTTATCCCTTTCCCCAGAGCACTGATGAACATGTTGAACAGCATTGTTCCCAGTACAGATCCTTGGTATACCCAACCCTGCTATTTACCTTTCTCCATTGTGGAAACTGACTATGTATTCCTACCCTTTGTTTCCTATATTTTAACCAGTTACTGATCCATGAGAGGACCTCCCCTCTTATCCCATGACTGCTTAGTTTACTTAATAGACTCTGATGAGGGAGCTTGTCAAAGGGTTTCTGAAAGTCCAAATATGCTATATCCAGAGGGCGATCCTTGTCTGTGGTAGTTGAGCCGCTTAAAAATTCTAATAGATTGATGAAGCATGATTTCCTTTTACAAAATCCATGTTGACTTTTCCCTGACATATTGTAAATAGTCTGATCAAAAAAAGCATGGTTAGCATTTCTTTTTTTAGCAGGAAATACATATATAGTTCCCCACTCTCTCATAACCCAAAAAAGGAACAAGAGTCTTCTGCATCATATTTTTTCTAAAATAAGGCCCTAATCCTGCAACTTGATCCATAGCTCTGGATCCGTGCATTTGTGTAGAGTCTGATTGACTCCAGACTGACTTGGAGTCAGTGGGCTTTTTGTGGGTGTGAAAGTCCCTGTATTTGAATCTGATTGTGGGACTGTTTCTTTACACAGCTTAGCACAGAAGCCAAGTTTAAAAAGTTTCAGCCTTTGCACTCAAGTGCTGCATGGAGCAGCTGTTGTGTAGCGATGTGGGTGTAGGTGGAAGGGCTGAAGGGATCCCTTTTGTGCAGGGACAGAGAATGAGCTGAAGCAAATGACAAACATTAGTTTCTGGTTAAATAAAAATAGCTCTGTTCTTAAATCCAAGCTTGGATTGTTGTAATGAAAAGAACGGTCCATGTCATTAGGTGAGTGGTTGGTAGCCATGTGACTCTACTATGTGGAGTACCTAGAACACTGTCCCTTGTGGGCGTGTAGGGTGGTTAGGGCAAATTTTGGAAAGCACCAAAGCTGCTTAGATGTCTAAGTCCCATTGAAAGTCAATAGGATTTAGGTTGTTAAAGGACTTGAACATTTTTGAAAATGTTTCCGTTGTCACTAGTAAATTTCAGGTCTCCACGGCTCATGCAACATCAGGCTGAGGCCACTCTGGAAAGAGAGGAAGTCACTGACAATAGATTATATAGTTGACCTTTTCTAGTATCCCCTTGATGCATCCCGGTTCCCTGAAGCTATGCCAGAATGGGATGTCACAAATATGGGGATTCTCATTGTTGTTTGTGCAATCTATGATGTTGGATGTCACAGAATTATACATTCTGGGGTTTCTGAGACCAGCAAGTACTGTGAGGAATTCATAGTGGGGAAATAGAATCTACACACGTTGGTGGTAACTTATTGCTTTGTTGAATGACCCTCCACGGCTTGCTTTATGGAGGCAATCAGCCCACAGATCTGTGTTTCACCCAAGTATTTTTCATAGTTGTGGCTCACCTTCATGTTTTGGGTGGATTCTGAGGCTAATTGAAGGGAAATATGGTTAGCCCAGACTATAGCTATGTATAGCACAGAGAGTCGCTGTGAATGCTTCCCTGCACATCTGTGTCATCGAACTGCAGTCCTGACTTGCTACTGCTGCAAATCAAACTAAGACTTTCTTCTGATCAGAGGCTGCCAGTCATGTTGGATTATATTGTATTTGTGATGTTGATAAATATCCAGACGGGATTAAGATGAGACCAGTGAACTCATTTCATTTGTAGCCAAAAGCAGATTTGAACCCGGCTTCCAGAAAATAAATGGTACGGCACCAACCAGTTGTTCTCACCAGTCCCTGGGCTTTTTCTTTCTTTCTTTCTTTTTTTTAAGACCATAGTGTCAGAGTCAACAATTGATGAGCCAGTGTTCTTCCAAGAATCGGCAATTCAGTGCTTACTTTACCTTTCTGTCCATTAAAGATATTAAATAAATATGCTTAAATGAGTCAGAAACTATTGAATTGGGCAGCAGTTTGGAGTCTGATGACAATTTGATCTAGTTTGTCTGTATTGCTTAGAAAAGTCTTTAAAATTTCACATGCCAGAGAATCTGACTTTCATGTACATTAAACAAAGGAAGGGTAAAATATGTTACGGTGTAAAGCTGCAGCCATCACATTCCCTCCTCAAGTATACTCTGTTACAATAGCATGATTGCTTTTATGATTGTATCCATCATGCTGTCAAAAAAGAAATCTTATCTTCACTCATTACTAAATATACAAAGGGCTGGGATTTCCACTTGGCAAATGTTCCTGTTTACCTGAAGGCTTGATTTTACCTGCACTTTGATAAAGTTCATTTATAGCTATATGCAGAGATAGACTAAACTTTTTAATCCTTAAACTACTTGAGTTTATAAACCAAGTTTTGCTCTGAAGTAAGGAATGTGTGCGTGAAGTTGCTGCTTTATAGAGGAAAATTAAAGATGCTATTATGATGGAAGGAAGCCAGAGAGCCCATCTGGATCCATCCTTCCTGAATTACAAGTTGTACCTCACAATGTCTGTAACTGCTACCTGTAAATTACACTAACTGCTCTGTGGGAAGAAATTCTGCCTCAATCCCTTTTGGATCAATCCTCAGCTTTTTCCTCTCAAGTTTGTCCCTGTTTGTTCTTGTATCTGACAATAGTGTAGACAATCTTGTAACAAGTATGTCTGGGCATTTTTACAATCTTTCTTAAGATTCAATCCTGAGAAAACAGAAATCAATGGACATTTTGCCAACCTAAACACCAGAGTCAAGGCCATTAGTCAGGTGCTATCTTCATCTTTTCCTCTGCAAGGAATGCAGACGGACCTCCTCTGAAAATGTTCATGTGGCTAAAATCCAGATATAGTTCTGATGTGCTACTATTGCACCTTCTTTACTTCTGTGGTATCCTTGAAAAGAGAAAAGCAGATCCAGAGTGTCTATTATTTATATTATGGTAGTCTCTATGGGTCCCAAATGAGATCAGAGCCCCATTGTTCTAGGCATTGTATAAACACATTTGGAGAAAGTCCTTGCCCTCAAGAACATATTGTCTGAATAGACAAGACAGACAAAGAGTAGAAGGGAAATAGGAGAAGTGACTTGCTGGCTATCATTCAGCGGCACAGGTGGCAATAGAAACTGGCTCTCTTGAGATCTTTCCAGTTCTCTGCCCTATCCCTTGGGCCACGCTACTGTTCAGTACTGTGACTGTGTTCCATGTCTACATAAGCTAGTCCCTTCTGCTGCAGTCCCATTTCTCTGAGTGGTGCTCATCACCTCTGGTTTGGAATTCCAGAATCATTTGCATTGTTTACTGCTCTGAAACATTATATCAGTGCTGTTTATTTGCTGCCATCAGATTTCCCTTACCCTAACTTGGTACACTTGTCCTAGTCTGGGAAGGTACATGGTTGGATTTTCAAAAATGCTCCGTGTTGACATAACTCTGCTTGCAATGAAGTCAGCTGGTAAAACTCTGAATGACTTGGCTAGGAGGAAGTAGGTTAATGCTGAGTGCTTTAGAAAATTCCACTCATGTTCTCAGTTCTTTTTAATACTGTCTGTCACTAGTCGTACCTTCCATTATACAATAATGTTTAAAAGCATCCATCAGTAGTCTATTCATGCTCTTAGTCCAAAAAAAATTAATCCAAAATTTGTTGCCCTCTTTAGTGACTGTCTTCTGAGACAGATAAGGTCGGTTAATTTCATCATCTTGCACATTGATACTTCCAGGTCATTGACATGCAAGGTGAACAGCACCAGTCTGAATACTAACGCTTCAGAGTTTCCTCCTCCTCTCCTGACCTGCTTTCACTTAGACCATGTCTCCAAACCAACCCTTTATCCACAAAGTGGCTCACCCTCAAACCAATACTCACGAATGATAGGTTTCTCCTTTGTGTAGTGCTGTTTCCCAAAGTCAGGAATTCTGATTTGCTTAGGCATGATTTCCTTTGAACTCATGGGGTGCATCTACACTTACAAGTTAGGTTGATTTAAGGATGCTTAAGTCTACCTGAACAAAGCCGCGTTTACACTGAGATTTTATTAAGTTGACTTAAGCATTTCAGTAAGTCAACCTAAGGAAAGCTTAAGTTGATTTAATAAAACCTACTTTTAGGTCGACTTAGGGCTTAAGTCAACTGCTTAAGTCGACCTAAGCCCTAGGTTGACCTTCTCCCCACCCAGCTGAGGAGCCCCAGAGGCCGCTCCGGGGCTCCAGCCGTGCAACAGGGGAGCCCCAGTGGCAAGGGAACCTCACCACCCCAGGTCTCCCGTGCCCCAGCTGGGGGAAACCACCCTAGTCACGGGGCTCCAGCCACGTGGGCTTGCCGGCTCCTGTGTGTCACAGGAGCCCCAGCCGGGGGGAAACCCCAGCCCCGGGACTCCATCCGCATGGGCTTGCCAGCTATTGCATGGCACAGGAGTCCCAGCTGGGGGAAACCCCCTGGCCCCAGGGCTCCAGCTGCATGGGCTTGCCATCTAGTGTAGATGCTCTAAGTCAGGGGTCTCAAACTCAAATCACCATGAGGGCCACATGAGGACTAGAATATTGGACTGAGGGCCGCATCACTGAAACCTTTTCATACAACAGGGCCACCAGTTTATTTAATTTAAATTAAATTAAAAAATAATTAATTTAATTCCAGGTGATTGTAAATAGAATTAATTAATTGGGTTTAATTAACTGGATTTGAATGATTTTTAATTGAAATTTAAATTTTAGAAAGCTTTTTAATTAAAATTAATTTTAAAAAAGTGTTTTGAAAGAAAGAAAGAAAGAAAGAAAGAAAGAAAGAAAGAAAGAAAGAAAGAAAGAAAGAAAGGGAAAATGGAAAGGGCTGCTTGCAACTCCAACCCCTGAGGGAAGGCAAGCAGCCATAGCGCAGCTCCCAGCTGCACGCCAAGATCTGGCCGAGGCCACTGCTGCTGTCCCCCAGCTGCGGCCAGGGATCCCAAGCCGCTGCCGAGGCCGCCACTGCCACCGGGAGCTGGCCATGGCCGGGGACCCAAGGCTGCTGCCAGGAGCTGGCCATGGCCAAGGCCGCGCTGCCAGTGGAGGGATGGGGCCCGACTTCTGTGGGTCAGGCCAGCGCCAGCCCAGAGAGGCCTGCCCCAACGCACCTGCCCCGCAGTGGGCTGCTCCACCCTGGAGGTGGGGAGGTCTGGCCCAGAGGCCAGGTGAAACGCTCCTGCCCTGCCCCAAGCTGGGCAAAGCCTGGCTGTGGATGGGGGGATGCCCGAGTGGCCCGGGCCAGCCTGGAAGCTCTGCCAATACCGATGGCAGCAGGACCCCGGGTGGGAGGCTGCCGGCTCCCAGTCAGTGAGGCGCGGGCTGCTTGAAAAGCCAGCCAGTGGTTGGGAACCCCTGAATTCTGGCTCTTTTTGCGGGCCGTGTGTTTGAGACCGGGGAGATTACACGGGCCCCGCGGCCCCCCCACGGTGGCCACACTCTTTCCTGCTCTGCGGGCTGGAAGCACTAAGCCCGGCCTCTGGGCTAGCCCTCCGCAACCCCAGGGTGGAGCAGGTGGCCGGGGCCTGCCCCTGGCGGCCGCCTTGGGTCCCTGGCTGGGGCACCGACTGCAGCAACCTGGGGTTCTGGCTGCAGCCGGCTCCCTCCACCAGCGGCCCCCACTTCTGGGGCCAGGCCCAGAGCCGGTTCCCAGCCAGCGGCCTCAGCCTCCCCGCCTGGGCTGGCTCCCTGGGGGGGGGTGGAGCGGCCCGCCTGCCCTCCAGCACGAGGGGGTGGGGGTGGGGCCCTGCCTAGGCCAGTTGGCCCTGGGCCCCGCTCCCCCCACGGGACAGCGCTGTTTGAGACCCCTACTCTAAGTCAACTTTACAAGGTCGACTTTAAGTTGACCTAAATATCTAGTGTAGACATGCTAAATCGACTTAACAAGGTTGACTTAATTTAACAAGTGTAGACATAGGTATGGTGACTATCATTAATTAAACAATAGCTTTCTAGGTGTCTCCTGCTATGTTCTTGATCAGCTTTTCCAGTAACTTTTCTACTGATGAATTAAATTTACAAGCTATACTTTTTCTTAGTCTACCATTTAAAAATCCAAACATAGCTATAGAACACAAGTATGTGTTCTCCTGAATATTCTATAGCATAGAAAATTAGCTGTTTAAAATCTGCAGTGTGCTTTCAAATTGTTAGATAATGCCATTCATTTTTAAACTAGATCGTTTAGGGGCTGGGTGATATGATACCGAGAAAAAAAATTGGGTTAATACTGTGCATACACACAAACTATGTGAATATGACGAGAGAAAACTTAAATGGGAAATCTGCAACCAGCTAATATAGTTTACAGTAGATTCTATTTTAGGAATGATACTTAAAAAGGCCTTGATTTTCTTCCAAAATTCCCTAATCCTGTTTATCTACTGCATCTCCAGAAAGATATAAAGCTTCAGTGGTTTTTTCAAGCCCTCTTCCTGATTCTGAGAGTTATGTTCATTCAATCTGGGAAAAGAACTAATACCCTATAATATGACTAGTCATAACAGACAAACACAGCTCACATTTATCAACACTCATGTTTTAATTTTTCACAAAGCTCAACTTCTTCTCCTTTTGTTTCAGGGAGATATTTATGGGGCTTCCACCTCCCATTACTCTGTGGCAGGATTAGACTCCTAATTCACCTTGGAAGATCTCACTTAACCTTTCCTGCCAAGTCAAACCTTACATAATTCTAGATTGAAGTTAAAGCAAACTCTTTGTTAAGTAAGACATGCTTTGAGAAGAAGAGTATCTGAGTAGAGTGTATCAGATTTCAACACGTCTAGTCAAATATGTAAATTCAGAAAAATGCAAATATGCTGATATTTTCGGAATAGATAGCAGGGAAAGCCAAAAAGCCAAATCCCTTAATTGCTATATGCCTCTATTTTGCCCATCAGCAAAATGGGAATAAAAATATATAGTTAACCTTTGCTAAAAGCTTATAGATATACCGATGAATGTGCTATGTAAGTACGATCATTAATTTTATTACCAATTCAATTTTAGGTTCAGTATAATCCTATGGGCTGGAGCTAACAGTATGTTGTGCTGATTCACAAGGGGGAGCTAGAAAGTAAACTGTTAGGCATATTATGGTAAGAGTTCAGGTTGCATAATTAATTAAGGGATGGTAATTAGGGCAGGGGAGAAGGTTTTTGAAGAAAGCTGATTTCCTCCTTGAGCTGCTGGAGCTAGACTTTGTGCATAAGTCTCTGGCTGGGATGAAGCTGATAGCTTTTTTAAATCTTAAAATACATTTTGGATTGACTTTCTCTGGTCGAGCCTGAGTTGGATCCTCTTAGGAAAAGCTTGGTGGCAGGAAACAAAAATGCTTTTGTCTTCTAAAAAATCTTCATAATAAAAAACAAATTCTAGCCTGCCCTAGGATTACATTTCTGTCCTGAAAATAGTTTGTTTTTATATACAGTCATGCATCTGAGCATGCTAATATATATTTCTTATCAAGACTGCTATCTCAGAGTGCATTAAAAATTGCTAACTTGTCTGATTTCTCCTTTTTACTGTTATTGCCACGTCATAGTTCTTTAGATCTGCTCTATTTTTCATTTCAGTTGGGTGGGTGATACCAAGGAGAGGACAGAGTTCTGCTACTGAGGTTATTGTAAAAATGTTTCTAAACTCTGTGTCCTGGGTTGCTGAACTAGAATGAGCATGAACTTTTTATAGGAGCAGTCCCATATCTTCTGGATGCAGCTGGTTCCTGTGTATGTGGGTTTCTGCCTATGAAACTGATATCCAAAATATATTCTATTTGTAAGCAGATAGTTGCTGGGTTGAGATGTAAAATGCTCAGAATTATTTGACTGGGCAAGCATGAGTAATGAAGTCCTTAGAGGCTAGCAGGCTCAGAGCTTTGCTAACTTAACACTTCTTTGTGCTCAGCAGAACAAAACAATTATTTTATTTTAACTTGTTTGTTATTATGATATTTGGACAATTATTATTTTAATTAGTGACAAAAATAGAAAGAGTAAAAGCATTACATTGAAGAATGCGTGAATTTAGTTATGTAGGCTTATTCTGGTAGATTTGGAAGCTTCAAAAATGTAAACTGATTTTGGTTTAAAAACTTTAACTGATTCTTTTTCCTCTTTCCCTCTGTGTTACAAGCTGCAGCTTGTTAGATTGCAAGTTGAATTACCCAGCTTGCCAAGGCTTTTGCGCTATACTTGAATGATTCTGATTTATTCCTAGTGCCAGTCAGGGAACCACATGCTGGTCATGGAATCATAGAATCTAAGGGCTGGAAGGGACCTCACGAGGTCATTTAGTCCAACCCCCTGCTAAAAGCAGGACCACTCCCCCTAAATCATCCCTGCCAGGGTTTAGTCTAACCGGACCTTAAATATCTCCAAAGACGGAGATTCCACAACCTCCCTAGGTAACCCATTCCAATGCTTCACCACCCTCCTAGTGAGAAAGTTTTTCCTAATATCCAACCTTGACCTCCCAGCTGCAACTTGAAACCATTGCTCCTTGTTCTGTCCTCTGTTACCATCGAGAACAGCCTAGCTCCCTCCTCTTTGGAGCACCCCTTCAAGTAGTTGAAGGCTGCTATCAAATCCCCCCTCAGTCTTCTCTTCTGCAGACTAAATAAGCCTAGTTCCTTCTCTCCTCGTAAGTCATGTGCCCCAGCCCCCTAATCATTTTTGTTGCCCTCTGCCAGATTCTTTCAACTTTGTCAACATCCTTTCTGCAGTGGGGAGCCCAAAACTTGACACAGTATTCCAGATGCGGCCTCACCAGTGCCGAATAGAGGGGAATAATCATATCTCTCGATCTGCTGGCAACACTCCTATGCCATTGGCCTTTTTGGCAACAAGAGCACACTGTTGGCTCATATCCAGCTTCCCGTCCACCATAATCCCCATGTCCTTTTCTACAGTGCTGCTACTTAGCCGATCGGTCCCCAGCCTGTAGCAGTACATGGGATTTTTGCATTCTAAATGCAAGACTTTGCACTTGTCCTTGTTGAACCTCATGAGATTTCTTTTGGCCCAATGCTCCAATTTATTTGTCTCCCTGAATCCTGTCTCTGCCCTCCAACGTGTCTACCATTCCCCCCAGCTTGGTCTCTGTAATTCTGGTGTAAAATCCTAAGTAACTTAATTGAAGCGAATGGAGTCATTTGGAATTTATCCTGGTGTAACTGAGAACAGAATTTGATCTAACATCTTCAACCCCCTTCCATCACAGTACACTCTAAGTGAAATAGGTTTTGCTTCTGCTAGCATTTGCCTCATTTAAAAGAAAAACAACAAGGAAAAAAGCTGGATCATCTCCAGCAATAAAAAGGCTCCCAGGTAGATCATTGCCAGGCTCCTTGTATAGATAAGCTTGAAAAAGGTGCTACACCCAGTGAATTCTTGTGTGACCTTACCATGCTTTAGCATGATGGAACTGCACAGAAACAGGTGCAAGAGAAGGAAAAAAAAGCAAGACTGTGATTAACACAGAAGCAAATCCCCCCCCCCCTTTTTTACGCTAGTGTAAGTTTGGAGTAACTCCACCAGCATCTTTCTGAATTTACCGCGGGGTAAATGAGAGCTTTATCTAGACTACATACTGTAAAGACCCAGTAGTGGAGTTTTTAAAATACTATTCTTGTAAAATCATTTTTTCCAAGTAACATATTTATCTGCTTAATTACCATTGATGTTTTGTCTGATACAGAGGGATAGATGCATAAAATGCAAACTGAAACCAAGACATCAGGGAGGATTAGACCAGCTTTGTGATCTCATAATGGCTCAGCAGTCAGACAGAAGTATAGATGGTAATTTACAGTAGAATCCAAGCTCTGAGTAGCAGATTCAATTTTTTAAGTGCCTTTCTAGTTCAGCTTAGGTAAGAGCCTCTAGAATAGACATCCTTTACATGCCCTATAAATAGAGAGTGGTTAAATGTGTCATTCAGCTTCCTCAGTACATATCATTGATTGTGATGCAAAGCACATACTCAAAAATAACCAGCTTCGTCTACCTCATCAGGTATGAGGGTATTTGTTATTTATTGTAATAAAAGGAGAAAAAAATATTAAGTTCAATAGAGTAGGGAAGTAAAAAGACTGAAAGCCATAGAGCTGCAGATATCATAAAATTATTTTATGATATGCTTATAAAGTATTGACATAACTAGCACATTCTTAAAAAAACTAAAAAGACATATCTTCAAGGCAATATCTTTTTATTTACTGAAAAAAGGATCTGAATAGCTAACATTCTTATCTGGAAACCTGTCTTAAGTCCAAGTTCCACCCAGGTATTGGTTAATATCAGTGGTACTGATTTTATTACTCATACTTTATAAATGACATTGCTATTCTTAAAGACTGCAAACATTTACTTTGTTGTGCTATTGTTTCAGATAAAGTATAAACCTCTCACTTTTGATATACACATATTGATTATTGTTCTTGTCATTGTTTCGTGACTCGAGGCATTTTAATGATGATTTACTGGGTTACATATTATTGAACTATAAACTTCTCTTTGTAATTAAAAAATAGTTACATGAAAACTTTAACTTCAAAACAGTGTCTATATTTGTTCATCACTGAAAGGTACCAAGGACTACTGCATTTTGGAAGGAAAAAAGCCCAGGGAATATTTTTTTGGTTACTCTCTGCACTCTATTGGGGCAGTAGATACTTCCTTATGTTCTGCCTTTTAATTTTTGTGCATTTCTTGGTGGGAATTTTCCAGAGCTGCCAGCACCTGTCCTATATCTATGAACAGCTATGGATTTCTTCTTACATTATTTATATGTGCCATTAGCAAAAATAATTTGTCTGTCTAATATGTGGCAAAAAATACAATCCAGAAAGAGCTTCTCTTAATTTTTCTACCAGAAAAACTGTAGCCCAGTTGTAGCGAGGGGGCGTGGCTTCCCTCAGAGACAAGGAGGGAAGGACAGTCGGCCACCAGATGGGTAGAGTCAGAACCATTCTGTCTGTCTCATTGGAAACAGTGGGGCAGGGCAGGAAGTATAAAAGGAGAGCCCGGGAAAGTCTTTCTTCTCCCACTGGAGCCCCAGCCCAACCACTACATTGTTGAGGAGCTGCTTGTGGCCAGAGGAACTGCTGGAGTTGCCTGCTGCTGGTGACCTATAAGAGCTGCAAGCTGCCTACAACAAGGAAGAGTCCCCACTTGAGTGTGACGTAGAGGAGCTGTCATCTGCCGACAATCCAGAGGAGCTACCTGATCTGCAGCCAGCCAACAACATCAAAAGGCTGCACAGCCTATCCCTGGCAGAGTACCCCGAGGAGGCTGAAGGTGACCCAGAGGATCAGGTACTCCAGGGATAGGGGGAAGGAAGTAGTCCAGGGGAGCTGGACAACAGTCTGGTGGTTTTGTGGCCATCAGTGAGTTGTGGCTGGAGCCCCACTGATCCAGTGGCAGACTTCTCTGTCATTGATAGGGGCCTGGGCTGGGATGCAGTGGAGTTGGGAAGGCCTGCGTCCCATTCTCCCCTTCCCAAACCATCCAGGGGGCATTGCCTGATCCCAGCCTGTAAGCCCTGCTCGGGCCTGACAGATTGTTTGTTTGCCCTGCTGAGGGCTAGAGATTGCTTGTACATCTAGGCTATAAACTGCTGACTTGCCCCACAGGGGGATAGAGGTGGCTCACCCAGCTCACCCTGCCTGAAGGCTGGGGCCACAGACCTTTGACACCCTGTGACTGGCAGAAGGGGCCAGCAACCCAGCCACACCGCTAATTCCCGTTTGTTGAACCTGGAGACACAGGAGCGCTGTAGTGAGGGGGTTTGGCCTCTCTTGGCAATGGACAAGGAAGGATGGCCTGCTGCCCTACAGCAGCATAGGAACTTTGACATTTTACAATTACTTTTACTAATGAGGAAAGAAGAAGGGGCCTGGAAAGAGGAAAGAATACTTTTCCAAGCCACAGTAAGCAAGTATTTTTTTCAGTCTGGGGTTCTCCAGACAAGTTTCCTCAAAGATGACCATTCCTTTTTCGACTCGGATTCTCCACTTGGTTCAGTAAGCCAACAGGATTTCCGACGTGTCATGTTAATAATGTAAGTGCATGCTTGAGGCTATCTATGGATGAAAGACATTGGCTTCCATACACACCTGAATTTTTGACTATGAAATTAACACCAAACAAGGAATAAACTATTTTGCAATGGAACTGCTGAGGACAAACAGCTTATCCAAGATACAGGTAACCTAAGAATGCCACATGTGTATGTTTGTGTATCTTACATACAGAATCATCTTGGCCTACCTACAGATGTGTGTCTATATAGATCACGTGTATATCTGATGAATACGTAAGATATATATTCAAAAGAGTAACGTCACCACTGATCACTTATGCACTTCATTCCACGACGCTTCAATAAAACCTGTGCACCATATAAATGGATGGTTTGTTACATATTTTACAGACAACTTATTTTACAAATGCTTGAATTTTTAAAAAGACACGGTCTTGGTAGTATTTTTCATATCCCGGGGAAGTGACGATAAAGATGATTTGGTAGACTGAGCCTGAATTTTTTCTATAAATTTTGTTAGTAGACAGATACCTTGGTGATGGTTGCACTATAAATACCTAAATGTTTTTGGTTTGATTCTCCACTGCCTTGCACCCTCGTGTAGTCATTTACATCTATTGAATGTGAATGTAAAACATGAATTTTGATTACATAGCATGTTACATCAACTTTACACAGGTATAAATGACCACATAAGGTGCGAGGCTGTGGAGAACTGGTCCCTGGAACTTTATACTCTTAAAATTCTCCTACTCCTCCTTTTCCAGAAGAATAAAGCATTCGGGCCAGATCTGCAGGTGGTGGGATCTAGGGCCACTTCCATGACTTTCTTCCTGCCAAATTTCAATGTTCTGTCCAAAACAATGTGACACACAGCAAATTTCAATGTTCTGTGACACACGGCACAGTCTTTAAAAAAAAAAAAAGGCATTTTTTTTTAAAATGGCAAAAGCGTGTGGGTGTGTGGGTGGGGAGGTGGGTGCTTTTGACATTCAAAAAAGGCAGCTGGAATGCCTTTATTCTCCAAAGTTCTTAAAAAAAAACCCCATCCTTTGTCAAAGACCAGACCAGGCAAAAGTCAAAACTTGGAGAAACTTAGGATCCACAAAAAAGGAGATCTATATAACATCAGATAGGCAATCTTCACTATAGTATAGACATAGATACAAGTCCCACTTACAATACATTTTATCTATTGTCACAAGCCAATTTAATCCCTCGGGGAAAGGTTTGCAACTAGAAATGCTGTAAAGCTGATGACTGCTTAGTTCCTCTTCTGCCCTTGTATTCTTTCCTTTCAAAAGCTTGCAAACAACTAAATCTGACAGTGTCCATGGCCGCCTATTCAGGTTTAGCGCTCTGAAATGCATCGGAGGCTGGATATGTGTTGAAGGAAAGTGTCACATGATGATTTGGAGACTGCTTTTCAATGACTTGGATTGATTACAGTGATAACAAATTACCTGAGTGTAATGAACCCCATCACGACTAAATATGGAAGCTTTGGGGTGAAAATAATTGTTATTCTTTTTGTAAAAATAATAATAATAATAATAATAATGATTTGATCATCTAATGGCAAGATTTTTAGAAGGAGACATAGATACCTGTTCAACCTAACTTACAGATGTAAAATAATGTGTACTTGCAAATCAGTATTTGCTCATGCATGTGACCAGCTTTAATACCCTTTCACATGTACAAATATCTGATTTCTTTGGAAGTCTCATTAATACTGCACAAATTAGTTAGTGCAAATAGAGACATGCTATTGTGAGCATCTAACTTTGACAATTTAGCCCATAACAATATATTTATATTGACAGAAAAAGTGACAGGTTAGTAATTAACAGTAGGAATAATATCAAGGTGTTACAACCTGGCTGCCTGTAAGTAAATGCTGTTGAATTTACACAACTTTCCTTGGTAATACATATTTCAGAGCCACTGAGGTCAGGTTTGCCATTTCACCAGCAAGTGTAGCCAGAGAGCTACCAAATCATTCTATCTTGAAGTCCTAATAATGTAGCACCATGTTTGTGTCCCCATGGTGTTGCTTCAGTAGGTTATGGTGTTTCAGCCTAATCAGTGCTGGTACTTCTGAATGCTAAAGGCCAAAGCAATCACCACAATATGTTGCCAGGCCGTTGTGCTATAATTATTTGATAGCTCTATCTCCCTCCCCTTCAGCTCTCCGTCGGAGAAGAAGTTGTTTCTCTCTTGTATCCTGTTTTTTGGGGTGGGAAGGCATTTATCTTCTCTCTGTCTCTTCTTTTCCCACTCCCTGCTACTGAATGGAAGGGGGATTCCTCATTGGTACTTTTTATTTCCCTCCTTAAGGGGCTTGGGGATCTGCTCAAAGTATCTTCCATGCTGTGGATCATAAGGCCTGGGATTCCTGTGTTGCTCCTCACAGACATCAGACATGAAGATGAATCCTCGTGGATAGCTCTTTGGATGTATTATTATCGGAACTAATGAGGGGCTAATGCCCTCCAGCCCCTCCCAGATATGTCCCATCTCAGAGATCATGGGACTTCAACACTTTGTCTGTCCTTGCCTCCATATTTGTTTTTGTGTTGCTGCTTCCTCCTCTGTGCATTCCTCTTCTTTCATTGTCTCTTCTCTCCTTTTGTTTTATAAATTTCTCTTCCTTTTTACTTTTATTTTTACTTGTCCCACTTTACGGCAATAAGCAGATGCATTTTCTAATCTGTTCTATGGCACAATCCACATGCTAAATAGAATCCAAACAAGCTTCTGTACTGGGGTTTGGTTTTATTAATGCAGAAATTAACAAATGACAAAGATACACTCATGCCTTCTCTCTAGACGTGGCTGCTTCTAGGATTCCTACTTTGAATGTGGGTTTTCCGTATCCCAGCTGAGTGCCCTAATCATTTATCTGTTGGGTACACAACTGCTCCTTCTCCTCCATTTTGTCAGAAGTAACTGAGTCCTCTTGTAAATCTTCAGTTTTGACAATAGCACCCAAATCCCATTGGCTATGTCTACACTGAGAAATTTAGGTCGACTTTACCAGGTCGACTTTACTAAGTTGACTTTAAGTTGACCTTATTAAGTCAACTTAGACAGTCCACACTGGACTCTTAAGTCGACTTAAACCTGGCCTTACGAAGTGGACTTAGAGAGTCTACACTAGACTCTCTAAGTCGACTAGTTAGGTTCAGGGGGAGGTGAGGCTCCTTTGGAGCCTCGGCTCCTCAGGCTAGGAGGGCTTGTCCTCAGAGAGCCAGCCCTGCACGGGGGAGAAGGGCGCTCCAATTGCTGGGGAGCCTCCGGGGTCTGCCCAGCAGCTGGAGCGCGGTCCCAGCCAGAAAGGCACCACAGGGCTCCGTTCTGGCCGGGACTGCTGGGGTCCCGGCAAAAAGGAAACCTCATGCTCCTTTCTAGCTGGAACCGCTCGGTCCCGGGCAGAAAGGAGCTCTGCGCTCCCTTCTGTTCCGGACCACTGGGGTCCCAGCCAGAAGGAGCCCCGCGGTCCTTTCTCCCCAGGACGTGAGCGGTCCCAGGGAGAAAGAAGCTGGGATGAGCCGCTAGCAGCTTGTCCTGGGGAGAGTGTCCCGCGTGGGACTGGCTCTCCCCAGGGTAAGCCGCTAGCGGCTTCCTGGGGAGAAGGGAGCAGGGGCTCCCTTTTTCCTCTGCCCTAAGTTGACTAAGTTGACTTAGGGCGTCCACACTGCTTAAGTCGACTTAAGAAGTTGACTTAAGCATTAAAGTCGACTTAAAAGCAGGTTTTACTAAGTCGACTTTAAATTTCCTTAAGTCAACTTAAGCAGCAGCACACAGAGGACACAGAGTAAATTAAGTCGACTTAAGCCTGCTTAAGTTGACCTAATTTACTAGTGTAGACACGCCCATTGTGACTATAAACACCCAAATCAAAGGGTTTCATTTTGGAAATGTCAAAAGGGTTTGTTTTCACAGTTCCAATTTTTTTCTTTTTGACTGAAACAATTTGCCAAAATCAACACAAAATCGTGACATGTTTTAGTCAATCAGAATCTGCATTTTCCAGTGAAATTAAGTGTCAGCTAAAAAAATGTTGTTCCGCTCCGGGGACAAGGGCTTTGTGATCTTTGGGGGCATTCCAGATCCTTTTTGTTTCCTCCTTCCTTGGTCTCTACCAGATCACTAGGTCCATGCTGGAAGACTTGTAACTTCCTGCATATAATTAGTTCCCTTTGCAGCAAGCTGCATACTCAAGATCTGAAAGAGTCCTGGCCCTCTCACTTTGCAGAAAATTCTTTCTGGGCAGCCCCAGCAAGCTGACATCAGAGTTCCCTATGCTCAACATAAACCCAGGAAATGCTCCTGTGATTGATATTCTTTTCACTCTGCCTGGGAATGAGGGATAACGAGACACGCATTGATCAAATCCAAATTCTCTTCTGTGGCCCAAGAGCTGCAGACTGAGCACCTTTGCTTTATAGCTATGTTCAACTTTTGTTTAAGAAGTGTTATTGTTTCTAACATTTTCTAAACCTACATGAAACTAGAAATAAGTGTGTGTCTAATAGACAGGATATTAAGCATCTTCAAAGCATCTGACGAAGTGGGATTTTCTCCCATGAAAGCTCATGTGATAAATAAATCTGTTAGTCTTTAAAAGTGCCACAAGACTCTGTTGTTTTTCTACAATAGACTAACACGGCTACCCCTTTGAAACAGGAAATTAAGAGCTAGTAGATTATTGTAAATCAAGTGCATCTGTTCGCATGTGTGAACACAAATGTCAGGGTCCTATCTCACTACATCGTTTATCCAGTTTCACACTGATGTAACCCCACTGAAGTCAACTGAGTTACTCTGAAGTGAAAGTAGGGGAACATGAGGCCCAGTCTTGTCTTTTTTTGATCGAGTAACTGTCTGGGTCAGATTTTCAGTTAATGCCAAAGGGCTCAATGCCGCCCTCGCACATAATTTGATTGCAAGTCTCCTGAAATTTGAGGTGGAATCCTGGCCTCACTGAAGTAGATGGCAAAACTCCCAATGGCTACAATAAGCTCCTGAAGTCAGCTGAATATCTGAGAATCTCAGCATCATTTTTAAATGAAAAAGCCAGTATCTAGCCTTCACAGTTGCATAGAGAATCTTGAAAACCTGACTGGAATGTACCCTGGAGGTCCAAAATCCAGAACTCAGGTTAAAAGATCCCCAAATGAATTCTGTTTTAAAAAAAATCATGGTTTTTTTTGAGTCAATCTTATGATTTTTTGTGGGGGAGGAAGGGTTGATCTCATGATTTTTGAACACTTGTCTTTGTCAGTAGTGGGGCATAACTCCATGGATGTTATTAGTGCTATGACAATTTATAGCAGGAGAACATCTTGCCCAGCCCTCGGACTGGTGGATAATTTATAAACAACTTAAAATCTCTTTACCATGTCAGAACAGTGTAGGCCTTAGTATAAATGAGAACTACGCCCTTAGACTTGGTTAATTGCAAATGCAAACTTAGGGCCATATACAACCTTTGTTCCATGTATAGATCAATGATGGGTTATGGTTTATATCTGTATTGTCTATACCCCTGGAGTGTTGTGGAGGCTTGGATTCTTTTGCAGTATGCATTTGCAGGAATGCCTGAAAAATAGACTCTGATGTTTATTTGTGTCATTTTGCTACAATTTAGGTAATTTACAAAATTCAATTTGTCTGGTGCCCTTGCTTCTTTCCCAGAGTAAATGTAATGGATCCTTTCAATTCTCAGACAGCAAATATCTCTGCTTTTGCTCTTTTCCTTTAGAATTGGTTGTGTTAATGCAATGCCAATGTTATCTGAGTGTTCAGTAATAAATTGTAATGCAGTAAACTGACACATTCTAAATAAAGAAGTTAATGATTTTTGCTTATATTTCTTCCTTATGTGAAAAGTTGGAAATTCCTAAATTCTTTAACACTATTTACTAAGTCACATCAACTTTTCTTGAATAACTGCCCTACATTGATTACTTTGTTACTGGTGGCCCTTTTTGAAACCAACCAACCAAAGTGATTATAGCTAATAATTCAACAATAAATACGTAGAAATGAAGACTCTTAATAAAAACACTAAAAAGAGAAGAGTTCTATAGAAAGTCTGTCTTTCTCTACAAATCAAACAGGAAATAATCTTGAAGAAATCTGAAAATGAGTACAAGCTCTACTGACTGTTACTCAGAGCAAAGAATTATTGATCCCTGGCTGCCTCTATTGATTTTATGTCACTTCTGTGATTTAATCATGTTTTCCTTGTTATCTCTTTGCAGTCTTTCTTCTATTGTCTGGTATGAAATCTCAGCCAAGGCCTTTCAGCCTGTGCTGGTGATCAAAATAACTTTGCCTTCCATTTGCATTGTTTTAAAGAAATGATTAAACAATCAAGCCCAGGTGATCCTTTGACAATGTGATACAGCAGAAAATGTATTTTTGAAAAATTAAAATGTTTCCTTTCTTACTAACAGTCACAGATTAAGAAAGGCTGGTATATATAGTGTAGATCAGACAGTACTGTAAAAACCGATTCAAGTCTTTTTACTGCTTACTGTGAATTGTTAGCTGCCAAAAAGCTTTCAATTTAATCCTCCTGTTTGTTTCTTTTCAAAGATACTTAAATTATGTTAGACTTTCTGGACACTGAATCGAGTTGAAATTCTTTTAGAAGAGAAAAAAACAAACACTAGCCACATTTTCTTAAAGCTGTTAAGTGAGCACAGCTGCTACAATCCAGATTTCTGGCGAATGAAGTACATCTTTTTTAATACATGGAACCCAAATTTTGTTTTGTTTTACACTGTTGTAACTAAGAGCAGAATTTGGCCCCGTCCTTTACTTATTTATAAAAGTATGGATTTGTATTTGTTGATGTTTTCATTATTACTCTTAAAAGTAAATAATTTTCCAGGAAAGCTGAATCCTTTTTAAAATATCAGGGACATGTATGTGGAGGACATGCTAATAGGGTTTTAAAAGATCTATATGAACAACGTAGTTTAAATATGGAACTTAGTAATATATATAGTAAATTTCTCAGTTTCTGATTTTTTTTTTTAATCTGAAGTGGATGGTAAAGGTTTCAGATTTTTTTTTTTTTTTAAATAACTGTATAAGGTTTACAAAACAGCTCCTTCACATGTTTCTGGAAAGAGTAATATTAATTCATTTTAGCTTTCTAGTCACACTTCCAGAATGGAATAATACCTCATAAAGGATCTATTTGGTCACACTTTGTATTAAGGTGACATTTATAAATACTTCATGAAGGGTTAATTAATGACTGATATTTTATATGCATATTGAAGTGAGTATTGTGTGTTATAGATGGCTTTAGATACATTGGCAGAAGGTGGCATAGATGGTTATAAGCTGTATTTCCAAGAAACCAGTTAGACACTATAACAACTGAGTTAGCATTTATATAACATATATTAACAATTTATTAACATTTTCTAAACTATGTATTTAATTTAGTGTGCTCTGGCAAAGGTAAACTTGTGACACCAGATCTCTAGCTGATGCAAATTACTTCAGTGGTGCTGTGCACTTACATCAGCTGACGATTGTCCCAGGATATTAATTTTCTTTAAAATGTAAATTGCTGGTTAAAACTGTGACCTATTGTTTTGGAGTGCGGTCTGAGGAATGATAAAACACTGGGCCAAATTCATCCCTGGTGTTATTCCTTATAGCCAATGAAGTTGCATGGGAGATGACTTTGCCCATTGTTCTGATACAAAGTCAGAAATAGTGCAAGTCAATAGAAATGTGGCTTCATAACATGAATTTAAAATACAAACTCTAAAGATTCTCTTACTTCTTATGAACTGGTAACTAACTTGTTTATATACGATGGACCATTTGTTAGAGCCTCTTTCTGCACCTGTCAAATTTAGTGGAAGAGACATGGCTGTGGACCCACTAAAAATATTGTCATCAAAATGTGTAGGTGCTGCTTTGATACCATCCTGCAACCCAGTGGACTTTTTGATGTGAACCTATGGCAGGAGAAAAGTCAAATAAGGGTTGGAAGTCAGAGTGGGTGCGGAGGGGAAACAAGACATAAAACCAGCACTGTATTGTACATTGCCATATGACAAATGCAGAGTGGGAGGACATATTCATAATAGAAGTGGAAGCTACCCTGTGCTTCAGCGACTTCTCCCTTTCAGCACCCCAGTGCAATGTGCCCTAGTAAATACCATGTGTCCTGTGTCAAACTGCAGCCAGATTATAATTTGTGACTCATCCAAGGCATACGTAAATCATAACTCTCCAACTATGACTGGGGGAGGTGAGGTCCGTCTTGTGAGTAAAGACATGCATTGGAATCAGGAGGCACAAATTCTAATCCTGCCTTTGCCACAAGGTTCATGGATAAGTCCTGAATCTCTCTGGAAGACTTAATTTTCTTATTTCTAAAATGGGATAAGAAAAGTGCTGTGAGGCTAAACCATGGAGTGCCTTAGATTGAAATGTTGAGATTCCTCAGTGATGGTGTTGCAAACCTTAGCTGTAATGGAAAACGATCTGTGCTGCTACAAAAAAGGGACAATACCTCCTATTTTCAAGCACCTTGTGGAGAGGAGAGCTTTAAATTCCAACAGTACAAGTTACCTTTGTCTTCGTCGCTATTCCACCATCTTATTCCTAAATCTAACCCTAGTCTTTGCAGACTACTGGGAAGCAAACCTGTAGACATGTCTGTGTAATGTATGTATGCCTTTTGGCTTTTTGGGTCATCATGTGGTAATTTATGCGGTCACAGGGTTCTTAATGGAGGACCGCATGATAAGGCTATGTTTCGAAGGAGGTGGGAATACATGGTGGATGTCTGTGTTAAGTCACCTCCTAATTATGTCGTTTCTTGTTTGTCATGGTGATTGTATGGCTCTGATGATGGTGCTTGGTGGGGGGGGGGGGCTAGTTCTGCAATGGCGTTACTAGGGGTAACTATTACAAATTCTGAATCCAATAAACTCGTTATTAAACAGTGCTGTAATTTTGCATTAGAGAAAATGATCCTTCTGCGATGATTTAAGGTTGTTTATTATAAGCTATTATAATAGATTTATATGGTTTATGGTCACCTGAAATTGCATAGCCCTCAGGAATAAAATTTTCAAAAGCGCTCAAGGCTCATTTTCAATAAAGATTTAGGTCAGAGAATTATTTGGATATCAGGCAGAATAACAAGCAGGATATTCATCTGTTTGCATAAGGTGTGTATGTGTGTGTGGGGAGGGGGGATATTAAACTAGGTTTGGGGCATAGAGAAATTGCAGGAGTCAGGAAATGATTGCATCTAAAATCTTCAAACTGAGGGTGAAATTCAGAGACAAGTCAGAGTTGATTTAACCTGTATGGCCTAGTCTATACTGTGAGGGTAAGTCGATGAGAGATATGGAATCTGTGTGCCGCAGATTGCGTATCTCCCTTTGACTGACTGACTTCTACTTACCGTGCTGTCTTGACACGGCTGCGTTGACCGGCAGGGCTCATCCGTTGACTCAGTGTTACTCCACTTGGGAGGGTGGAGTAACTGCGTTGAACAGAGAGCACTTCCGCGATCGATTGAGCGGGTCTACATTACCCTCTCAATCCATCCTGCAGTTCTCTTAGAATAGACAAGGTCTTAGTTAGATCTGCGGACACTCCCTTCCAACTCAGATTTGCACTCATTTACCTATATGTAATTATTAGTCCTTAAATTAGTCCTCTCACTTTGGCCCACTGTTTCTGAGATGATGGGGATCTAAATGAGTCATGTAACTCACATGTCACAGAGCAAAGAAAGCTCAGAGTAACAAGAAAAGGAGGAAGGCATGAGAAATGCTTAGCAGAGAGTTTGCTTGTTCCTTTCATAGCCCCCAAAACCTTAACTTGTGTTCTTCTGTCTCTGGTATGCTTGATATTGGACTCGACATGGAGCATTTCAATCACAGTGCCACAACTTACTCCCATGTCAGACCAATGAACTAACAACTGAATGAGTTATTGACAACTGTTGTTAGTGTAGCTGACAGATTTTTTTCATACTGCAATAGGCATTGCAGCTCTGTTGTAAAGCCAAAGCTCTTCTCATGCAGTTTATGAGCAGAAGAAAGACTTGCAATGTAGTGAGAGAGCCCCACAAGGCAAACATCTAACTGCCTTCTCTCAGAGGTTCTAAACTTGATATACATTATCTTAGCAGTTTGTATTCAAGCTTACTTTCAAGAAGATATGCACTGTCTTGTTACACTGCCTAACTAACCTTCAAATTAGTTCTTGTGGATAAATATCCTGTTATATGGAGCTGCATATTAGGTTTTTGTAGGAAATATAAGTGAAGATGTAATATTCCACCTTCTTACCTTAAAATGAAAGAATTGCTAATATCATGAATAATTTCTCACAATAGAGATTCAAGCTGTCAACTCCAACTATAATATCTATACCCCAAGGGAACTCAGTTTTTCATCTGGAAGTGTATAGATCCAAAGGAAAATTGGGCAGTGTTATCTTGACAGTACTGGAGAGTTCTACTTTCTTACCCCAGAGTTCGGTTAAATACATCAAGAGATACACCGTGTTATGAATTTTTAAGTGCCTCTCCAGAGACAGTACTTAATACAGAATTTTTGAGGACCCAACAACCACAGTGTTTGCTCAATGCATCAAAAATGTTTCTGCTGGGTAGATTTCAATGGTGGTAGGGTTGGGCCCCTTTATTTTAATCCTTTCAAGATACATATTTATTGTTCTTAGGGTATAGGGGACATTGGCAGACTCTGTCAACACATCCAGACATTGTGGTTAGAAGATGACATTAATTTGTTTTAAAGATTTTTTTTTATATCAACTGAGCCAAAATGAAATTTACCACTGTTTTCCAGGTTTTTTTTTTTTAAACAAGGTTATGTTGAAATTTGATTTCCCTTTTGAATGGGAATTAATACAGTGTGCAGTTTTTAAAATGATGGAAATGCAAAACAAGACCCTGGAACTCCATCAATATGCTGAAATAGCATAAGAGCAGGAGGTCTAGTTATTGGAAATATTTTTTGCTGTCAATGTAAACCAGAACTCTATCAAATTCCTTGATGTTCTGACCAACATAATTACGTTTTTGGCTGGTTTTATAGTTCATATAATGGGCGGGGATTCTGCAAATGAGTGTTCATTGGTGATCCTAATGACCCCTTGAACTCCCACTGAAGTCAACAATGGGTCTACAAAGGTCTACTTACATGTGTCAGGTTACAGGATTGGGACTAACGGTGGAGAAAGTCTTTCAGGTAAATACAATGGGCACCATTAAAAATTAAACACTGACTTCTTGGCAGTGTTACTTCCCATGCTAAATATCAGAAAATACTGTGAATGCTGCAGATGGTGAGAGCTGTTGTGCTTTTCCCCCCATTATTGACTTTTATTCCTTATAGCTGACTGACTTGCTCAGTCAGAGGGCAGTTTAATATGACATAAATTATGTCAGAGTTCTTTAAAGCCATAAAGTTCTTACCATTGTTGTGTTTCTTCAAAAAAGCACTACACTTTTAAGGCTTTGTAAGACTGGTTGAAAAATAGTATCTTATCTTTGCCCTAAGTATTGCACAGTCTACATTCATGGTGAGAAAGCCACAGCTAGTGTAAATTGCTGAAGTTCTGCTTAAATCAATAGTCGTGACTACTTACATCAGTAGAGCATTAGGCCTATTTATTTTTAAAAATGGACCCATCGTATTGTGTCTTCGACACTTGTACATACATTATTTAAAAACCACATACCCAATTAGGTAACTAATTTCAAGAGACCAAGAACATGTCCACACTACAGAAACTATAGCTGCATAGCACAGCATAACCCTGTAGTGTAGCTGCAGGTAACAGCAACAGAAAGGGGTTTTCCATTGTTGTAAGAAGGCCACTTCTGTGCGCAATGGTGGCTCAGCTGACAGACGCATCCTTTCCTTCAACTAAGTGCATTTATATAGGGTGTTAGGTCAGTTTAGCTACACAGCTCAGGGATGTGGATTTTTCACACCACTGAGCTCTTTTCCTGAGATGACCTACATTTTGAATGTAGACCAGGCCTAAATCTTGCAAGTAGAAGTAAGCAGATATATATCCCACCTCCACAGGAAAAGGTCTTATACCGTGACTTGAAAGCCAGTGGATCTGGGCTCTAAAAAATCAACAGGGGAAATGTTGTGAACCATCCTGTCACCACACTCAGACATTCAAAACTAAGGAATGCAAGCAAGAGCATATAACCTGAACTCATCTGCCGTTCCACTGCTCTGAATGAGAGCCAGTGACACCGTCTAGGATTTCAACCACATAGGGCTTGCAAGTCTGATTTTTTGCATCTGAACTGACCTTGTTCTGGCTTCCCTTTTTGTCTCCTCAGTTTTGAGGGTACAATTAATTGAGTGAAACTGATGGCATTTCCTATTACCCAAGCGCTGCCACAAATAAGGCACTTAGACACCCAAGTGACATGAATTCAGTTAACAAATAATGGCAAGAACGAAACTTACAGATGCAGAAAGGCAAGGTAGTTTTTAAAACTCTTTCTCCTGAACAAAATCAACACTGAAAGCAAACAGGGAGGCAATTAACTCTGGAACACTAACATAACATCCTCACTGAAGGTGGCACAGTTAAGCAAGCAGGCTCTGAATGGATATGAGTATCCTTCCTGCGTAGGCTGATGTAGACTGTGTAACAGTCTGGAGGACATGACGGCACAGATCATCACAGCATATCCACGTAAGAGCCAAACATTTGCAGGCATTATGCCTAAAACAGGTACAATCTGGCATCTAAAAGTGCCCTGAAATTTGTGACCCTCATTGATAAAGAGGTCAGGCCCCCTTGGTCAGAGGGCAGGCACCATTTTGTTATAGAGCTTCCCTCAATCTACAAACATTACCTAAACTGAGCCTCAACCAGTATGCCAGCTATATAAAATCTAAATTATTTCTAAAGCGGCCATCAGGTGGAGTATCTTATCACCAAATACAGTCAGTATTTGCAAATAGTTGTCCACAGTGGACTTTGCTCTTTCTCCTCTCAGTTCCTCAGTCTGTGTTATTGGCTGCAGTTTTTTGTCTCCGGCTATTGCAGGAAGGCTTTTGTTGTGAACCTTTGTGTTGTGCAAAGTGGTCTGAAAATGACTGACTGGGCTTCATAATCCCTTCTCAGGTAGGTCATTTGATAGTCAAAGGCCTCCTAGGTATAATTAGCTACATTGCCCTATTGTAGTGCAGCTGTCTCAGTGGGTTGTGAATGGTTAGTGGGTCTCTGCTGCAGCCTAGACCCCACTTGTTCAAAGCCTTGTAAGTTAGGACCACGGCCTTGAATTGGCATCAGAAGTAAACTGGGAGCTAGCAGAAGGTGCTGAGCGCTCCTGGGGTTGTCCCGGGGCTTTGTCCCCAATAAGGAGACAGAATGCTCGATTCTGCACAATTTAGAATTCTTGTATTGCTACCGTTTCCTTGGGCCCACTACGTGAGATATAGGAGTTTACTCTGGAGCTGATGAATGCATGGATCTCTGACACTAACTTTTCCTCTGGCAGTAAGGTGCTCAGTCTCCCAGCAAGTTGGAGGCAGAAGGTGGCATTTTTTACAACTTTTGTTGCCTGAGAATCCACCATCATCTAAGAGTGAGAACTTCACACCATGCTAATGAATAGAGGGCAGATGTCCTCAGTGGCAGGAAGGATCAGCATCTTGGATAGCTCCTTGGTGTTTCCTCTTCCCTCTTGCATCACTTCAGTCTCCTCTGGGTCCAGTTTGAACTCAGGTGCTGATCTCTTGCAGGCACTGTGACATCTTTGATGTAGCTCATGGTGTCTGTTGAGCAGGAGATTCAATGCTTGGTGTGGTCAGTTATTTTTGGGAAAAGGAGTCCTTGGTGCCTCCTTGTCTCTCTATAAAGTCTCATGTAGGGACTGGAGAAAAGAAGGGAATAGTCCAGATCCCTGTGGAGCTTGACAAGCGAGGGCTTTCAGGCAGTGCTAGGTGCTGCAGCCATCATGCGTGACTCCAAGTCCTGTCTAAGAGGAATGCTTGATGTCAGTGTAGGGCTTCACTATCCATTTCAGTTAATTCTTGTTAGCAGTAACTGATCAGATCCGCTGAACACTGCTCTCACCCAGTCCCCTACCTCAGCCCCATACTAGAGATCATAGATATCATTCCACCTGGATTTGATGAGAGAGAGAGAGCGATACCTGACCAACTCTCTTCCTTTGAGTCCTTGCAGATGTAGTGAGGAGCTGGGCCGAAGGAATAGAATCTTGTGGAACCGTATCTGACCCTTGGGACAAATGAGCTATTACCTCCTGCCACCCTCTGGGCTCTTTCTGAAACATTAGAACAGAAACACTCAAATGCAATCCTGCCTACTAATGTGGGAGTCCACAGCTGGTTCAACCAGATCTTGTAGTCAATGGCATCAAAGCCTGTTTATAGATTTAAAAGAATCAGCAATGGGCATCTGAACATCACTAGATAAAACAAGACTAAATATCATTTTCAGTCTTAGTGTACGTATCTAAATTAGCAGCATAAGTTAATATCCACATTACCTAGGGATATATCACAACTTATTATGAGCACCAGTCACACAGTAACACTATTGAATTCACTATATTCTTGCAATCATCGGAGACAAGTCTGAACCATGTAATCCAGATCTTGGCTCCAATCCAGATTCAAAATTCACTGAAGTCCCAGGATTTCTGGTGTGGTCTGTCTCTGTATGACATTGCTTATGTAGAGAAAGCTGCATACTCTAAATAATTATGTTCATTGGCTTTCAGATTTATCCTTGTTTCAGAAAATTTGTAACAGTTGTGATGCTTTCTGTTTCACAACATAAGGAGGCTGCTCATGTGTTAGAATAAACAAGATGGCCTATGAAAATAGTAATTCCCTTATGAAAAGAACAGCATTCACTTACAAGAGAAAAGCAGAAGGAAGAGAAAGTGGCTGAAATAATTTTTATTCATAAAAAGTTGAAGCTGCACTGACAAATAACTTCAGTCCAGTACTGAGCACAGGAAGAGAATACTGAATTGGTGCCAAAGTGAGGGGCAAAAATGGTTTATTTTCATTCATGCTATTTATGGCTTTCACTGTAGTTGAATGCACTAATTCATTTTATCTGCCACTTTCCAAAATTGTGTCCTGCTTCTTGCATCAGATGAAGTTTCTAGCAGTCTGTGTTGCTTTTTCTGTGGTGCTTATATTCCGATTGACTAGGCAGGTGTTTAGGGTTCTGCTTGTCAGAGAAAATGTTACACACAGATGGGAGGGAGCCCCTGAAATGTGGTCCTGCACCATAAAAATGTGCAAAATCCTACCCATCTTCCATGGATGAGGAAGGCCCTCAACGTAGTGGAACTGCTGTGATACTGCAGAGCATGCACGGAGTTCTGTACCTAGTGTGCATCATAGAGTAGTGTGCCATATTGAATCCATGAAAATGGGGAGGGGGATTTGAGGTCTGATTTGGTCAAGGAAGTAGTAAGAAGATGGCTACTGTAGCTGCAACCACATGGATCCACAGGCCAATACACACATGCACGATATGAAAGGGGAACGAAGAGGTTATCGACACCACTTCAGCCCCAAAGTTGGAGCAGCAGCCTTGGAATGGCTCCCAAATATGTCATGGCTTTGGGAAGGATTCTGTGCACCCCTCTCCAAGCTGTGGATGATCTTGTTTACTAGTGTTGCACAGCATGTAAGGATTTAGCCCACAAACAGAGAAGCGGGCAGTCTTCCACCTGGTTCTGCTGAACAACATTTAGTTCAATCATTTTATAGAGGGCTCAGCCCTAGGAGGAAAGCTAAGCCTGAGTGAAGGGGGCTATGCTGGCACAAAGCTGTAACCAAACACGGCAGAGATGGTGCATGGAATGCTGAATGTGGCAGAAAGGTGATGGTTGGCCTGCTGCTGGTTACTGCTGAAATGGAAATAATGGACTATGCCACTATTTATGTGTTCCATTCCTTTGCAGAAACCTATGTCAGAGGTCCCATCCACGGAAGCACTAGGGGTGTGCAATTCCTTGGCACAGGTTCTTTATCTATGTCTAGATCTCAAGTTTAAGGGAGTTCTGATTCAATATTTGATTCAGATCCACTTGGGAAAGATGGTTCCTAGATGCTATGAAGTTTAGATATTAACTCCCTCAGCATACAGTAGGCGTATGGAAACTGGATCCTGTATTCCCAGTCAGGGCTTTCTGTATTTGAAAAATAAAACCTTATTTTATTCATGTATACATATATTGTTAATGCTTAATGAAAGAATGGTCTGGTTACCATCAAAGATTCTAAGGAAGAATGAATGAAGAAATAGTAGTTGTAGTAAAATGATATACAGCTTCCATGCTGTAATAATAGCCGTATGTTTGCAAATCATACGATTCCTTAACTACCATTTACCTTTGATCACTTTCCCCCAAACTACACATTGGCATCAAATGCATTTAAATGAGATCAGGATGAAAATGTGTATATTTCTGGTGCTGTCTTTCTTTTAGAAATAATAAGAAAACAATGACAACTCATAAAGGTAAAAAGAACCTTAAATGATTTTTTATTTTTTTTTATCACATATTTCCCCCCCCTGGATTTTAATACAATAGTGGGGATACTTTTTTTAAAGCTCCTCTGTTATACACAAAAGAATCATTGTCACGAGCACAGAGGCTTTCTCAGTGAAGGTCTTGCTTGTCTTTATCTGTATTTTCTATCAAGTAACTGAAAATGAAACAAAGATTTCAGACATAGGTACATCTTTAAGAGAATTTGCTCACTCTTAACTTTGTTTGAATGGGTAAACCTTCTCACTGTTTGCCTTGAAAGCTATTCTAACAGAGAGCTGTTTTATCAACACTGGCTGCTTAGTAAATGGAGGTATTTCCCCCACCTTCAACATAGTTCTCTAGGACACTCTTGGGGGGTGGGAAGTTGACCTTACGTGGACCTTTAAGACAAAACCAGAGGCCTTAGGCAGTGAAGAATAGGCAAACACTAACCAGCAGTTGCCATATACAGAGTACACTGTTCAAAAATCCCAAAAATCTCTCTGATAGAACATTACATAGCAACTGGATAGAGGGACTTCCCTTATAATTTATACATGTCAACAGTAGGTTACAGCTATCAGTACAGACTCTCAGCTAATTCATTTATAATGTTTATTGTGGAATCTTTATGAATAAAAGTAAAATAAGTTCTGTGAGCATTATCTTTCACATTGCTGTGCTCTGAATTGACCCTTAAGGAATTCAAAGCGATTAAACTGCTTCATTAGTCAAAAACATATGATTGGTCACAAAACCTCCAGTGTTTTTAAAAATACCATTTGACACAATAGTTGTAGAGGGAATTTTTAATATTAAAATGAGAGATGGATCTGATCCAGATTTGTACTTTGAAGCTCTTCTGTCTATCACTGATTGGTTCAAATCCCCATATCTGAATATTTCTGATTTACACAAGTTTGGATCCAGATCTGAACTCTTCAGCTGAGGCCCAACCTCAGAGCTATTCCACATGAGAACATTGCACCAGTTTAACTGAAGGTGTGAATTCAAACCACCAAAGTTTACATGGACCCTCTTATTTTGTTTTAACTTAAATTTAATATTAAGAATAGGTTTAAACTCACCTGAAATAAACCACACTTAAATTGAAATAAGAGAGACCATACAATTTTTTGTAATGGTTTAACTATATAAGCTTAAAATAAACAATGTAAGTTAACCTGGTACAACTTTCTTACATAGACAAACCACAATTAAAATATTTATTTGTCTTCCAAAGAAAGGGCTTTTGACTTATAGGACTCAAAAGATTTTGATTCTGTTCCTGGCCTTGTCACAGACTTTCTGTGACCTTTTGTAGGTCACTAAACTACCCAGTGCTTGGGTTCCCCATCTGTAAAATACGAATAACACTGCACTGCTTTGTGCAAGGATAAAACCTTTGGCTATGTCTACACTAGAAAAAGTTAAGTCAAGTTTGTTAAGTCGACTTAACAAACTGGACTAAGTCGACTTAAAGTTAAGTCAACTTAAGTTGACTAGTGTAGACATACCCTTTGATTTCTGTGAGTTGCTCAAGTACCAGATGAGTGCCATGGAAAAGCCTATAGAAATAGCCAACTGAAGTTTTTCTGAACACTATCTGATATCTTACCTGCTGTGCACCCATAAGCCAAATAATGGGTTTCAGTGGGGAAGTAATCTTTAAAAGGCCCCCTCTCCCACAGGTTCCATCCTTAACTGTATCTATTCAACAGCGGTGAACCCCTCTGCACAAAGAGATAAGGCAACAAATATTATATGAATAAAGTAAATGATTTATTAATAACAAGAATAGCTCAATAGTTAATTAACTTGGGTCATAAAGCAAGGACTACAAACTGAAATCAAGGTGGATAACAATAATAAATAATGATGACTACATCTCTATCCTCCAGAGATGACAAAGACGGGAGGCAGGAGACAGGAACGGGATCATGACAGGTAAGTCCTCTTCTTCTTTCAGCAACCATGATAAGATGATAACAGCATACAACATGACTGCCTCCAGGTGAAGAGCGGCAGTATGTTGTCAGCACACTTAAATACCCTGTTGTTGCTGGGTAGATTTGTATAGGTCACATGATCTTTCCCACCACCCAGGTTCCCACCCTTTCTCCAAAATAATGCCAAAAACTAGAGACAAAGGGAGAAACAACTGGAGGCCAAACAACAACATGTATAAATAAAATGGAAAAATGGGGAAAAAATTGTCCCACACCTTCTTCAGAGTTGCTTCATCACAGATTCATGCCATACCTGTCTTCCTGCCCTCTTCTACCTGCCCTGTCACTCTCACCCTTTTCCCAGCACTTTTCTTTCCATTCTGCTGCTCACTTCCTAAGTAAATTCACCCCCAAATAAATAAACAAATCTTGACACTAACACAGCTTTTGCTGTCACCACACCGTTTACTCTGCTCGTGTTTTCTACCCATTTCCCCAACCTGGTGTCTGTCTTGTCTCTTTCCATTGTGAGGTCTTCGAAGCAGGGCCATCTAAAGTCCCTAGTACAATGGGGCCCCATTTGAGGTTGATCTTTAGGCACTACTGTAATAAAGATGGTTAATAATAATAAGGAAGTAGCTTGTTATGAGCCAGTAGTGAACGATTACGTCATTGTTTTGCTGTGTTCTGGAAGATCTCCTTTATGTAATTATATTCCACACATCTAAAATGCTCTTAGTACATTCAGCTAGAGAACCTATTTTTCACGTCGTCTTCGTGGGTGGGTGCTGGTTTAGATGGTTGCTGTGTGCCACCTGGAAAAGAGCATGAGTGATGTGATCCCCATGTAAAAGGTCTAAACCTGCTCCTATGGGAGTCACTGGGAGGTTCTGACACTGACTCCAGTGGGAGCCATTCCATAGTATAACAAACAAGGAGTCTTGTGGCACTTTTAAAGACTGTCAAATTTAAAATTCTGGGAGAAAGCTCATGTGACAAATACATATTTTAGTCTTTAAAAGTGCCACAGGACTCCTTGTTTGTTTTGCTGACCTAGACTAACACGGCTCCCCCTCTAGAACTTATTCTATAGTATGTAAATCATTGAATCATTTTATATATTCATAGTCTTTTTCATTCTGAAAACTTCATGAGTGCCTTACAAATAATGCACAAGAAAAGCCATAGAAGTGCATCCACTTCTGGGTTGGGGACGGCAGCTAAAAGGGATGAAATACACACTATAACTCAAATGACGAGAATGCCATGGCACCTATGTCGTTTTTGCTGTATAGAGACTAACCTGGCTGACCCCCTGACACAATAACTCAGTTTGTGATGGCAATTTTTCTGCCTTGGTCAATGGGAAAAACTCCTGCTCTTACAAAATGTACCGTGGGATCATCACTGGCAAAAAAGAGCAAACAGACTCCGGTTCTTAAGGAGTCATCAGAAAGACTCCACCATATACATACACATGAACAGAGAATGAATTACATAGTTTGACACTTGCCTTGGTATCTTTCTCTGCTAACATAAAGCATTAGTAAAGGAAAGCTGTCAATTTAGAAATTATGTATTGTAAACTTACTAATAGTGTTTCTTGACTTATTAAAAGTGAAATAATTCTGAACAGCCAATGTCCATGCCGCTTCTTATGTTTGCTGTTTACTTCTCTTATTTTGCTCAGCTTGGGGAATGAAATCAGCTACATTTTCGTTTACAGTCCATTTTGGTTTTGGTTCCTGGTGCTACAGTGTGTGGATTTCAGATCTGGCAAAGAAGCACTTATTTAAACTGGCTGTTTCCATCAGGATACATATTTTAAAGGAATATATATGTAGTAGTGTAACCAGTTGTCTTGATTTGATAAGGACAGCCCCGATATTTGGGGCTTTTTTCTTATGCGGGCATCTATTGCCCCTCACTTCCTGTTCTGATTTTTTTATATTTGCTATCTGGTAACTTTAATGTATGATTTGTCATGTCTATTAGTTTGAGGCTTTATAAGAGATTTTTAAAAAAATAAAATATAGATGGTGTTTGTGTGTGGTGAAAATTAAGTTGGCAATGTCCCTTTAATACTGGACTATAGAAAATCCTCTTAGATTTGACTGTAATGCCATTGAACCAAATATCCTTTGAAGAACAAAGGGTGCTAATGATTATCATAACATATGTTTATAAATGGGTAATAGGCTTTATATCAGCAGTGTACTTCACAAATGACATCATATAAATGACAGTGATATTTACAATACTTCTCTTGGAAGAGCTGACACCTTGAGAGGGATGGGACTCCTTTAGAATAGGCAATCTAAAATGGCAAATTTTGACCTTCCAATCTGGACAATGAAGTATTTTCATTTTCTAGTGATTTTTTTTTGCCACCCATCAGTCATCAGTTTTGCCCTGTTGCTCAGTGACCTTCAGCCACTTGACAATTTTTAGAATGAAGGAAAATGTTAATCGAGAACAATAAAAATTCTTAATGCCAGCTTTCCTCAATACCCTTCTTTTGTATCTGTACAATTCAAAACCTGTAGGAGTTTGAGATATATAATATTGCAACAAGTAGGCCTTTAAACCAGCCACTGAAAATTCAAATATTTTGATGAGATAGCACATAGAACAGTGAATGGCAAGAGGCCACAATCTGATTGTGAGTGTTCATGTTTGTTGGCAAAAACTAGTTTCCATGACCTCCCAAAGTCACCTCTCCAGATTTCTCCCTCTGCCTCATCAGTAGCATTTTTGTTACAATGTGTGCAGGCTCACAGCTACGGGCTTTTCTCTTTCCCCTCTCCTGGCTGAGTGCCACTTCTAAGCAGCAAAGTTTCCGGAATTGCCACTGAATATTGTCTGTGACACTTGCCCTGCTTCTGCTTGCATTGCTTACAGAGAGATTGCAAGAGGGTGAGCAAAAACTCACCCACTTGCAACATTATAAAGTCAGCCAGTTGCTGGAATGTCATGCAGTCTACAAAAATGCTATGAATTCATGGCATATAAAGCCTACAAATTCAGCCCAGATAAGATTAGCTAAACCAATTGTCTCTAAATGATGAACAGGGAATCCTGATACCGGAGGCAGAGGTTGTCATAATGCCTGGATTTGTGGGAGATGGATGTGGGCATCTATTCCCGTGCTATTGGTATGGGACCTTTGCTTAATAGATATGTTGTGATTCTGGGGCAAAGCCTGTTCAGCACTCAGCTTCAGGCCTGGTCTACACTTGCCACTGTTTTCAGCAACAGTTGAAGGGAGATACACAAGCTACATAAAATAACTTGTGTTTCTCCCTTCAGCTCTTCAGTGCTCACTTATCTCCCTGTCTCCACTGTGCTGAGTCGAAGTGAAATGCCGTCCCTTTGACTCAGCGCTACGCTTTCCGGGGCTGGAGTTACTAAATTGAATGCCAGATTGATTGAGTGGCTCCTGACTGACCACTCAACCAATCCCAGAAGATTGAACTGACTGTTGAGATTCCCCCCCCCCCCTCCCCACCCCAGTGTAGACTTAGCCTTAGTAGCTAACTGAGCTTTGGATGAACGAGTTGCTATGTAGCTGCTACTATTCCTTCTCTTTCATCATAGGGTGGGGTTAGGAAAATCCAAACAGTGGAAAATACCCTGGCCTCTAACCTATACATTCCTAGCCCCTCGTGTGATGCTTTGCTAGGGGCTCCCACTCAGTGGAGCTCTGCAGTGCACAGGGCCAGGGGTTGTGCCGTAGATAGGTTGGTCTCCCCATTCATTCTGTCTTTGGCCTTCCCCTAAAACTGCCCATGAGGGTGCCAGTTAATCTCCATTGCAGTGGTTGTTTTTTGAAGTTAAAATGGCACAGGGATCATTAAATCCACCTACACCACTTGGAGCAGAACACCTCAGACTTTGGAGGAAGTTCACATCTGGACCCAAACTAGCATGACTGGATGGCCCTATTTTATAGGGATAGTCCTGATATTTGGAACTTTTTTTTATATAGGTACCTTTTTGCCATCCACCCCCTCCCAAATTTTCACACTTGTTATTTAGTCACCCTAATCCAAGCACATCCATCCAGCTGTGTGTATAGGTGTTTAGCAATACACTATTGGAGCTTCTGACCTGGACTTTACTGTTGGAGTCTATTTTTAATGCATCATACCAAAACCCTACATCTCCCTCTTCCTCTGGACATGGAATATTTTAGTTTAGGTTGATCCCTAATTTTTACCATTTCCAAAATATATTATATTCTAATTGCCTGTTTACCTGAGGCAAATGAAATTATGATCATGGTAAAGGAAAGACATGGAGATCTTGTGCTTTGGATGGTAAATTTTCATGAGCATTTTGCAAGAGTGGTCTAACTCCAGTCAGGATGTGAACTTCTTCCTCCCCAGTACACCTCTAATGAGAATGATTCTTTCAGTGAAATGAACTAACATTCCCATCCCACAGATCCCCTGGTGATAGGTTATGCTCCTGTGCAGCGTTTCAGTTTAATGACTTGGAATGGGTAGCAGATATTAATTGTCTGCACATCTGCCACACTACAGCTGTAGCATGTGAATGGTGGGTTATAGACCGGTTCTATTCAGTGAGGGGAAGAAGCACAGTAATAAGGTAGAGGTTTATTATGTACTCACAACTAGGGTAACTTTTATTTAGTTAGATTACTATTATCCCTATCAAAGACCCAATTTTATTAATGAACACCCATCTCTGTTGAGTGATGGTCTGAGCTGGTTTCCCTTGATACTGGAGACCCGTCTCTTTGTTCTTTGGCTTCACCCTATGAACATAGGGCATAGGGCCAGGGGTTGTGTTCAATTAGTAACTCCAACCACTTTTAAGGATGTTTTCCCCTCCTCCCCCCTTTATTTTGTTTTAACCATTAAAAAATGCCATCTTGGCTTTCAGGGTCCAGAAGACAGCAAGGGACCACCAAAATCAATCACTCTTGAATGACAATGATGACAAACCAACAGACTAACTAATCTCTTACAAAGGGATAGCCATGTTAGTCTATTGCAGAGAAACAAACAGAGTCCTGTGGCACTTTTAAAGACTAACAGATTTGTTTATTGCATGAGCTTTCATGGGACAAAAGTATCACTGTTGATAAGAATGGCCATAAAGCAGATGGAGTGCTTCAGTTAACTAGGTTCCACGATGAATGAGCTCTATTGACATCTGTGGAAAATCCACAGCAGACCGAGTATTGCACAGACTATTATGGTATTACTAGTGAATATATGGCAGGATTGGGTCTTCTTAAAAAAACAAACAAACCACCCTATAAACTTGGGCTCAGTTGATTCTAAGTTTGAGCCATATTCAAGTTCTAGGTTGAAATTCAGCCACACATTTGTATTTGTATACTCTTTGCACAGTAAACTGGATTGTTAGGCCAACTGCATTCTGGAGATCATTCTGCTTTTCTCGAATATTAGAATTGAATTTCAGAGGGTTTTATGTGGTGTAATGGAAAAACTTCTAAAAAACCCCCAAAACATTGCAACTTCATTCCAAGCCATTTTACTTTGTAAAATGTATTGTATCTTTGTACTTGTGGCTCTGTCATGCTGGCATTCCAGTGTCTTTCATCAGTTTGTCTGTGAAGTGGTCCATTTTGCATCATAACAAACAAGAATTTGCATACATTTCAGTGCTTTGCCCCTCAAATTTTTGCTCATCTGAATAAAATCTCAATATACTCAATGTTGACTGTTTTGCTCAAAAATAAAGAGGGCTACATTTTTGCAGAAAAAGCTGCCACATTTCATTTTTCCTCTCTTTTTTCACACACGCAGAGAGTGTTGAGTTTCAGATGAACTGTGATTTTGAGGTTTGTGCATTTTGTCATGCATTTCACATACTTCCTTCCTTAAAAGAAGTGTGATTTTGAGAGTGGTCAGCCGGTGTGAGTCTTTCCATGTATAGGGCAGTTGAGAGGCACACACACCCTCTCACACTGTAATGGCTGTGCAGGAACAGACTGCACCTTAGGAGAGTTAGTGTGGTTACTAGGAAACCCTGAAAGGAAGCAGCCACTCCAACAAGACGATGGGAGAATGAGACATTTCTGTTCCTCCTGCACAGGCTAAGCTCAATGACAGAGTATCCCTGAATCTTAGTGAGTTGCCATGACTTAGCATACCAGCCAATGCTGGAGAAGTGGTGTTTTTTACTTCGCCTGCTGCCCTCTGGGTATAGGGGAAGGTCAGGTTTTTTCTTGGCTGCCTCTGTTACAAAGATACCATGGATTTAGGGGAGAGCAATGTCCCTGTCTGGTGATGTCCCCAGAATAGGAGATGGAGAGGACTATACAGCACCCATGAAGACTAGAGAGTGAGCCACATGAGAGGCAAGGAGGTCACCCACCTCATCCCTCTGAATGGGTAAGGAGTGGTCCTCAGGGCCTGTTCTGGTAGGGTGACCAGATGTCCCGATATTAGGGGCTTGGTCTTATGTAGGCAACTATATCCCGTCCCCTCACCCACCCAGGAAAAAAAAACATTTTGATGTTTTACGCTTGCTGTCTAGTAACCCTATGTCTGGTGGAAGGAGGAAAGTCAGGTGGAGGCCTGGAGGTGTAACAGCTTCCAAGTGTATGCAGAAAGATGGGTCTCTTCCTGTGCCATTTATCCCTAAATTCATGTTTTGAGCCAAATGCTGCCCTAATTTATATGTGTGCAAATCTACTCCAATGTTCATGGCAGCCTTCTGAGATTTCAGCTTCATTGACTTCAGCGGGAGCACTGATTGCTCCACATCTCTGGAAACCAACACCCTGATGGGGATGCATGTGTATGGACACATTCATTGCAACCCCAAAACTGATGGTGGTTTGCATGTGAAGATGTAACTGAGGATGGAACTCACCCTCCATTATCACTAGACCCAGAATCTGGCCCATGAGTCTGGCTATTGTTTACCCAGTCAATATGCGCTTTTAAAAACTCATACCCCCGCCCCCCCCCCCCCCCCCCCCCCCCCCCCCCCCGGGAGAAGTTGTTTGCAAGAACTGTCATTTGGCTGTGTCCTCATTTGGCAGCATTAGCTACATTACGCGATTAACAAACAGATGCAGCAAGACATGTGGGGGACATAGCATAATAAATGTCACATCAGCCTAAGAATTTCAGAGATTGAATGAAATGTTTTCTCTTTTCTTTGCTAAGTGAACATTTTGAAAAAAATGATCTCACCACAGAGAGCCAGATGCTGACCTTCCATTTTACGCCAGCACAATTGAGAGCAGGATTTACCCCAGCCTATAGCTCGTACCTCCAATCATGGCATCACTGAATTTGTCTCTGTGAAACTGTTTTTTGTTCTTGCTTGTATTGTTCTTACGGTTCGTTATCTCATCACCAGCTGCCAAAAATGTGGGATCAAAGATTTTTACATGTGTGAAATCCACTACACTCAAGACCAGCAAACAGAGTGAGAGCTGCAGCATTTAAGAGGGTAGCATTTGGGGCCTTCAGGTTAGACCTTAGTTTTTTCGAGATGTCTCTCAGTCTAGTCAGAATGTTTTGTGATTCGAGCTATGTGAATTTTTCAGTTTGGAGGCTGGACTGGGAAAGTTAAAGGAATGTTTTGTTTTGTTTTTTGTAGAAAGTTATTTTTTTATTTACCTTTTAAATTGAATTAAAATTCAAAACGAAAGGTTGCTTTGAATTAAAACAGTTCATTTAAAAAATATTTTACAGCACAGATTTTCCTCCAGATAGATTTTTTTTTATTTGATTCACCATTGGTAGAGAACCACCATGAAATGATAGGGAACAATTACTTGTGAATTCAATTTTGGTGACCACAAAATAACAGGTTAATGAAATTTCAATCAATTTGGTCTGCCCTCAGCCCTGAAAACCTCCAACTCAACTGCCCCTCTCCTAGCATCCTCTGAATTACATATCTCCTAGTGACATCTCGTATATCACATCACATGTGAATTCATTCTTTACTGACCTGTTTGGTTTACACCCCTCCCTCCCCAGTTCATGTCTCTCAAGTAGTGGTGAGCCCTAAACCACACGTGCCAAGCATAAGGGTTATAGGAGGGCACCCTAATCCAGGGTACTTTAGACAGAAAGAGCTAGCCGAGAGGGGGAAATCAGTCTGGATGCGTCTAAACTTGTAAATTAAGCTTGCTTAAGTCGACTTAATTTACTCTGCGTCTACACTACACTTTCCTTAAGTTGACTTAAGCAAGCTGCTTAAGTCGACTTAAGGAAAATTAAGTCGACTTTATAAAACTTCATTTTAAGTCAACTTTTGGCTTACGACTTAAGCCAATGTAGATCTGGAGTAGTCCTAAATCGACTCTAAGTCTGCCTGGCATGCCCCCCCACAGGGCACAGCCCTGCCCACCCTGCCCCTATGCCCTGCCAGGGTCCCTGTCCCTCTTTGCCCCATTGTACCCAGGTACAATGGGCCAAAGGCTGAGCCCCCCTGCCACCGCGGACCAGTCCCAGGTCCACCTCGCCCCTACAAGTTGACCTAGGCGTCCAATGTGGATGCTCTAGGTCGACTTTGTAGGGTCCCCCCAAAGTCGACTTAAAATTTAAGTGTAGACATGCTAAGTCAACTTAAATTAACAAGTGTAGACATAGCCTCCGATTGTTAGGCCTGAATTCTGTGCTCATATAATGTATCAGAGAGCAAAATTTAGACTATTCTCAGTTTTTATTCCCTGAAAGAACTATTAAAAACAATGGATAAATCTGAAAATAAAGGAGAATTTAAAACCTTATGAATTAATTAATAATTCATCTGACCCCCAAAATAAGATAGAGGAAACCAACTGAAAATTAATAGAATGAATGCACACACCAGTGGAAATAGAAGTGCTGAGAAAGCCAGCACACTGCCATTTTATAACACAGCATTAGTGTTGGCAAAGTCCTGATTAGCTCTTTTCATTTACTTTGTGCATTTTAAATGTTGCTAATGGGGTGCATTACTTTTATGATGCATATGTTTTATTTTGAAAATGAGTGTTTGCACTTTTATGTACTTATTATCATATGTTGCAATCTGGTGTAAATGCATTCTATTCCATCTGGGGCAGATTGTATTTCTTATTATATTTAAATTAAAGCGAGCCTACAGAAGATATAAAACCCAGATAGTCTAGGAACTAACACTGCCCCAGGTCTGACTTTGAACAACTTTTCGTAGAGACTAGCATTCTCAGGGGATAAATTATAGCCTGTAGCTGAAAATCAGTAGTTTATGAGAAGGAGCATCCAAATATAGGGGAAAAAGGAAAAAAAAATCTGTTAAGGTATTTTTCACTTTTCTGTAGACACGAAATTCTGGTGCTTATAAAAGTTTTGAATTTTATGTGAATTAGCTGGAGAAAAATCTACAAGATACCTTAAGATAAGGGTAACAAGGAGTAATGATTTTGCTGCAAAAGGATAAACAGGGTCATGTCCTGATTTTGTGGATTTTTGTGCATGGATACTCACAGTGAAGACTAATGTACCAACTTGACATTTACAATGCATTTTAATGATGGAGGCTGTTTTTGCTACCTGTTTAACTAGTATTTTTCACCTAAATGGTCATAAATGGACTTTATGGATAATATTGCCCATTAAAGTGCATGAAAGAAGTTCAGACCACTGCTGGATTTATATTTTTAGCCTGTCTGGCTGTAGAGTCAACAAGACTCCAGTGTGTTGATTTGCAGAGAAAAAGCTATGTGGATAACCAGAAAAGATAGGCACTTGAGGGCATACCCTACTCTCCATGTCCATGCAAAACTCCCATTAACTTTAGTAGGAGCTTAGTACTGATGTCTTAAAAGGGGGAATAGACCAGTTAACTTTAATTTATTTTTAAATAGTTTTAGAAAAGGCTAATGAGACACCTTAAATCTTTGAACACAGGATTTTCCCATGCCATCTGCTTTGGATTTTTTGATTGATTGCTGCAGTACAAAACCAGTCTATGAACAGCCATTTAAGATCCAAAGTGTGCCTTACTGAGCACATGTACTCTGCGGAAGGGAAGAGCAGAGACTGAAAGCTCTTGCAGCCCATCATACCACACCCAGAATGGAGAGGAGCAGAATGTTGATGCTCATGTCCCCTGTGTGTATAGCAAGGGGGCTGCTTTTCAAAGTCAGCAGAGATATTAACCCAAAAGATTGGGTGTCTTGGAACTGACAATGGGCCCAGACTCCACCCCTCTTGCCCATTTGTTAATAAAAGATGCAGGCTGGTGCCTACATGACCTGTTAAATAATATAGTGATTCTGTTTCTGGTGTGCTCCCACAGTTACATTTGCATTCCTTGTTCTGTGGCTCCAATTCTACAAAGCACTTAAACTTGGGCTCATTTTTTAAGCACATGAGGAGTCTCATTGAAGTCAAGGAGGCTGCTCATGTGCTTAAAATTAAGCTCATGCTTAAGTGCTTTGCTGGATTGTGCCTGAGTGGCAGGATTCATTGTTATAGCTGCTTAGGTGCTACCATTGTGTGCTTTCAATATATCTTTGACATTAAAATCTATCATGTAGCTCTACACACGTCCATTATATTAATGAGCTTCAATGGCATAATAAAAGTGCTGTGGGAGATAGCTAATCAGAAAACTCTTCAGTATCATGATTAAAGAGTTCTATCTGCTCAGAATAGAAATAACTTAGGGCCAATCTCTTATCCTTACTCATGTTGAAGGCAATGGGACCACGGGTGAAGTAAGATGCTATTCATCATGAGTGTGTCAGAATCTGGCCCTGGGTGTTATATCTCCTGAAAAACAAATAAGCTTTTGTAATTCACGACAATGACTTTTACTGGATCAGATTAATGGCGTAATGCTCATTTCTGTGGACTCTTCCAGCATACTGGGGTTGAGGGTGAAAGGGGGGATAACCTATGTTTATTTATGAGAAGGTCATGTGAGACAGTATCGAAAGCCTTACTAAAGTCAAGATATACCACATCTACCACTTCCACCCTATCCACAAGGCTGTCAAAGAAAGCCATTAGATTGGTGTGACATGATTTGTTCTTGAAAAAACCATGTTGACAGTTACTTATCCCCTTATTATCTTCCAGGTATTTACCAGTTGATTACTTAATTATTTGCTCCATTATCTTTCCAGGTACTGGAGTTAAGATGGCTGGTCTGTAATTCTCAGGTTGTCCTTATTTCTCTTTTTATGGATTAGCAATATATTTGCTATTTTCTAGTTCTCTGGAATCTCTCCCTTCTATGAGTTTTCAAAGATAATCACTAACAACTAGATATCTCTTCAGTCAGCTCCTTGAGTATTCTAGCATGTATTTCATCAGGCCCTGATGAGTTGAAGACATCTAACTTGAGTAAGTAATTTTTAACATGTTGTTTTCCTATTTTAGTTTTGGATCCTACCTCATTTCTCTGGTTAGTCCTCCAATCACTGTTAAACTTTTTTGGTGAAAACTGAAACAAAAAAACAAACAAGCAGTCCTGTAGCACTTTTAAAGATTAACAAATTTATTTTTCACACGAGCTTTTGTGAGCAAAGTCCAACTTCATCAGATGCCAGAGTTAAGAGTGAAGTGGGATTTTGCCCATGAAAGCTCATGCAAAAAATAAATTTGTTAGTCTTTAAAAGTGACACAGGATTCCTTGTTTGCTTTGCTGAACTAGACTAACATGGCAACCCCTTTGGAACTTGAAACAAAAAAGTCATGTAGCACTTCTGCCATTTCAACATTTTCTGTTATTGTTTTTCCCCAGTCATTGAGTAAGAGGCGTACCCTGGCCTTGGTATTCCTCATGCTTCTAATGTATTTGTAAAATGTTTTCTTTTTACCACATATGTCTCTAGCTAGTTTAATCTTATTTTGTGTCTTGGTCTTTCTAATTTTGTGCCTACATGCTTGTGTTATTTGTTTATATTCATCCTTTGTAATTTGTTCTAGTTTCCACTTTTTGTAGGACTCTCCTTTGAGTTTCAGATCATTGAAGATCTCCTGGGTAAGACAGGATGGTCTGTAATCATACTTCATATCTTTCCTATGCAGTGGGAAAGTTTGATCTTGTACTCTTAAAAAATTATATAAAAAACAAAAGTTTTCCAGATGAGACGATCTTAAGGGACACACTAAAAGGAAAAATCAAGGACTTGACATTGGTAAGACTTCTTGTACGAGTAATTTTAAAACACTTGAATGCTTTTGTTTGTAAAAGGGTTGGATGGCCAATGTAGAAATAGTAATGTCATGGGCACAGTTGTACTGGCCATCCAACCTTTTGTGAACAAAAGCATCACCTTTCTTTTCTTTTTAGATTCTTGTACTGTGCCTATCCCCTTGGAACCTGAAAACTCCCAGCCAAGGTTAAGGTGGCTATATACAAATTCCCACCAAATCCTTACACTATCATGTTCAATTTTTAAGGAATTACAGGTATTGCAGCACCTGAATGATTTTATTGAGTACCTTTATTTGTATTTATATTAGCCTAAAACGTATCATTTGATTTCTGCTTATTCTGTGCCATAAGTAGTTCTAAGAAGTGACATAAATGACCAGCCATCTCATTACAATGAAGATGGTCTCCTAGGCTATGTCTACACTAGCAAGTTAGTTCAAATTAAGGAAGCTTAATTCGAACTAACTTAAGCCTTGACCACACTAAGCTTTCATTAGTTCGAATTAAGGGCTTTCTTAATTCAAACTAATAAAATTGATTATAACTTTCGAACTAATGCTTAATTCAAACTGGTTAGTTCGAATTAAGTCAATGTGGCTGTTTTAGTTCGAACTAACTGCTTAGTTCAAACTAACCAGCACATTGAACTTAATGCAACTGACTAATTTGAACTAAGCAAGTGCCATGCATGGCACTTGCTTAGTTCGAACTAAAATTCCAGTGGGGCTATGCTAGTTCGAATTAACTTAATTCAAACTAACTAAAATTAGTTTGAATTAGTTCGTTCGAATTAACTAATTCGAACTAACTTTGGTAAGTGTAGACGTAGCCCTAGATAGTCACATAACTAGATGGTTTTCCAAATTCCTTGTGAAAACAGTTTCCTTTTATTTAATTCCGTTCTCTAATGATATATCTGACTAGCAACACAAAATGCCTTCTCTTATATTGCATAATTGCTCTGATTGATGTGAGTCTACACTAGACTCTTAAATCGACTTGCGGGGGGGGGAAGGGTTTATTGTGGGAAGCGTGGCAGCAGAGAAGGTCTCCCCTCCCCTGGCCACACCTTCAACAGAGGAAGTGGGCTCAGCCCCTTCCCATTGTGTCTGGCAACTCGGAGCCTGAGCAGGTCATGGATTAGCCTCTTCTCCTGCGCTTTGCCAGGCGGCTGCGCGACACCTGCCAGCTAGTGGTAAGGCTTCTTCGGCTGTGGAGAAGGCCTGTCTGGCAACCTGCCAACACAGAAGAAGATGACAGCCTGCCCCCCACCCTGCTGCCCTACAAGCTGCCGTGCTCACAGCACTGCACTCCGTGCCTTGTCGCCTCTGAGCACGTGAGGCCCGCAGCGACTGGTGGGAGCAGACTGTCCTCACCACCTCACCACCTGGGATGACGACCTGTGGCTGCAGAGCTTTAGGATGAGCAAGCGGACCTTCCTTGAGCTCGTCCGCGAGCTCATCCCAGTTCTACAGCGCATGGACACCCAAATCTGACCCACCCTGCTCATAGACAAGCGAGTGGCTGTCGCCATGTGGAAGCTGGCAACCCTGGATTCTGACTGCTCTGTGGCCCAGCAATTTGGCATCGGGAAGGCCACTGTGGGGACCGCCCTCATGCAGGTCTGCAGGGCAATCAACTGGGTCCTGCTAGCCCACTTCATCACCCCGGGCAACCTGCATGAACTCCTCGCTGGCCTCTCCTGACTCGGCTTCCCCAACTGTGGGGGCATTGTGGACATCACCCACATCCCCATCCAAGCCCCGGAACACTGTGCCAGGGACTGTGTGAACCGCCAGGGGTACTTCTCCATGGCCCTGCAGGCCCTCGTGGACCAGGCATGACGTATGGATCCTGCGCAACTCCACCCTGTACAGGCGCATGCAGGCGGGCACCTTCTTCCCTGACCACACCATCACCATCGGGGATGTGCAGGTGCCAGTCCTGATCCTTGGGGATGCTGCCTACTGCTTGCTCCCCTGGCTGATGAAGCCATACATGGGCCGCATGGATGCCAGCATGGATGTCCCCCCCACCCCAATAAAAAGCATGACACACTGTATAACTGTGTTCAGGGTGTTTATTCAGAGGGAGAAATGGGGGTTAGGAGCTGCAGGGTTGGGAAGTTTGGGGGGAGTGAAGAGGGTCAGGGGAGTAAGGAGGTTCGGGGGGAGTGAGGAAGGTCAGGGGAGTGAGGAGGGTCGGGGGGAGTGAAGAGGGTCAGGGGGAGGGGCCGGTGTTAGTGGCCTCTGCAAGGCGGGTCCTGGGCTTGCAGACCTCTGCCCCGTGTCCTGGCCTGCTAGCAAGAAGGGCTGCCTCAGGGGTGCAGGGTGGGATCCCAAGAAAACAGGCGCTCCTCTAGGCATGCCAGGGACTGGGTCTGCTGCTCCATGAGGTTGAGCATGCGCTTGTGCAGCCTCTGTTCACCCTCCGCATCCCCTGCTTGACCCTACGGTGGGCATCTTCCTGCTCCTGCTGGGTGTTGGCCTCCCCCTGCTCCAGCACCACAGTCTCATCCCCTGAGCCCTCCTCCTGGTCGTCGTTGAGGGAGGGGGGCTTGGCAGAGTCAATGGTGTGGGCTGGCAGGCTGCTGCTCTCCTGGGCCAGACAGGCATCCAGCTGCTGCTAATACCGGCAGCTGGTGGGGGCTGCCCCTTTCTGGACCGTCTCCTCCCGGGCCTTTTGGTAGACCTGGTGGAGGTCCTTGATCTTGACCCGGACCTGCTGGGTGTCCTGGGTGTGGCCCTTGGCAGCCAGGGCCTGGGAGATGGAGGCATCCACCTCCCGAGTACGATGGCTGCCTCATGATTGAGAGCTGACTGCCTCATCCAGCCAATTGGCTAGCAGGTCCAGGATTTTCTGGTGGCTTTAGGATGTCGCCCGCCTGCAGCGCTGGCTCTGCTCTGCCATGCTCCTAAGCAGCAGGTCTGGGTGGTCAGGGGTGAGTCGTGCTCTGTGGTTGGCCAAGGCAGGCTCTTCCTGTGCCAGAAACTCTGGGAGGGAGGTCAGGGAGGAAGGTCTGGAGGCTATGGAGGTCGACTTAGGGCTACTCTGCATCTACACTGGCTTAGGTCGACTTAATGAGGTTGACTTAAGCATTAGGTCGACCTAAAAGGTGGTGTTATTAGGTCAACCTAACTTTTCCTTAAGTTGACCTAAGGAACTGCTTAAGTCGACTTAAGGAAAGCCCAGTGTAGACGTAGAGTAGTTTGAGTTGACTTACGCCTCCTTAGGTAAACTTAATTTGTAAGTGTAGACGCACCCAAAGAAACTTTATATATCTCAGCTGCTAGGTTTGCTTGGGATTCATAGAACTTTTTAAGCACTTCAGTCAAACCGTTAGACTCTGTTTTGCCATTGAGGAATTCAAACAACACCCCTAACTTGCTTGTTCCCATATCTATGTAGGTACTCCTGATCTACTTAGGGTCAAACCTGGCAGTAGAAAGAGATGAGTGTCCACATGAATGAGCATTTATTGGAGTAACTGGATAAAAATTAATGTCCTGTGTTATAAAGGAGGTGAGAGTAGATGGTCTAATGGTACCTTTTGGCCTTAAACTTTACTATGAAAAAAGAGCTTAAAACATTTGACATATGTAATGTGGAAGGCAAGAGTTGATGCTATAGTTCAATGGAAGACAGGATGAATGTGAATATAGTAGACCCTTGAGAACCTTAGGATTTATACTTGAAACAAACCCTAAAATAATAAGGTATAAGTAGAGTTAGGCTTCAGCTGCAAGGTACAGAGGGTATTTGGATCAAAGTTTGTAATTTTGGCCCATTTCAAGATACAAGACCAAATTCTCTACTGGTTGTAAATTGGAGCAGCTTCCTTAAAGTCAATGAAGCTGAACCAATTTACAACCCTTAGTCTATAAATGTGTAAAAATGTGAAACAAAGGTGCTAACCATATATACTAACAAATACCCCCCAAAAATCACATTAGGGGATAATACATTCAGGTGCTGAGTTCAGCAAGTCTCTGCAAAGTGTTTAATAGAAAAAGGAGAAGATGGTGTCTAGAACACATGAGAAATGGAAGGAAATTAAAAAACAAAAAATTAAACAAAAAACCCACCCACCAAAACAAACAACCAACCCCCCCCCCCCCCCACCCAAAATAACTAAAACCAACCAAACAAAAACCCCTACTGGCATGGATCTTAATTGGCTTGTTTCTAACCTTATGTTTGACATTAGTATCTGAAAGTTCATGCTGTTGCACAGGTGTGGCAGTTGGGCCAAGTAATCTACCATCTGTGCATGCTCTCTCATACAACCAATGAAATTGCTGCATGCAGATTAATTTAAGAGTGTGTTGAGTTACCTCTGACACCAGACTGGTTTAGACTCTTGGCATAGCATAAATACATATTTTACAGTCATCTGGGTGTAATTTGTAAAGCCAAAATAGCTGAGAACTTAAAAATTGGACGGTAACAGACCATGTATGCCAGTGATGATTGAACCTGGTGATATTCTCAACAAAAAGATTTCTCAGCCACGCTAGTAACTGTTTCAATCACTTCACACTGGCTATTGTAGCCGTTAGAGCGACATACCGAGTGACAATCCTTGGAATATAGTATAATATAATATAATTAATTAATATAAAGGATTCAGTCCCATTTATCTCTTATTAAATAGACTAGTAAAATATTCATCTCCTGTGCAGAACTTAACACAAACAGGAGCATCCCTCCATATTAAACCTGATACTTTGTTTAAAGTATATTCTCTCTGAGAAGGATAAATCTAAGCTAATGGTGGAGATGAGAAGGCAGTAGTTTTATGATCCAAATACATTGCATTGTCTATGAGTACAATCTATTTTTGTCAGTTACATTGGAAAGAAATAAATTACTCATCAGTCAACCCATTATTATTATAATAAGAGCAAGGCACTGCTTAATTGCTTCAGTTAAGTGGACATGACTTTGCCAATGCTCATAAATACCATTACATCAATCCACAGAAATTGACCTGTTGATATATTAAATGATGATGGACAAAGAAAATGTTGCAATCTCATAGATAATTTAACCTGTGCTTGAAATGCATAGGTGTTCAAGGCCAACCTACACACAGTTACTCATGTAAATTACCACAAAAAAGAAAGTGAAGAGGGAACTGCAAACCATAATATTGTGTGTAGTAATTCTCTATTTTGGTACATGTATTAATTTGGACCATGTGTATCATTTAGATAACACATTGGATAGTACCTTTTAGACTACTCTGGTCTATCATATATTTTAAATCCATATTTTATCAAAGGACTTACATATTCTTTTAGTAATGTAAATTCTTCCTTATAATGGATGTCACTCAGAATTGTGATTGGTCAGTAGGAAAGATGCTAGAGGATTGAAACACCTCTGACTACCTTTCAATGATAAGCTTCCGATAAGATCATCATGTTTTCAGGTTCATTATTGGTGGGTCATTGACTCAGTGTCTATTTCTATTTTTTTTAAAAACGAAATACTATTCTCCAGTTCACAACAGTGATACCACGGGGCCAGAGATGATCACCGTAGACTAGTGTAGTAATTGTTTTAACACTTGCAGTAACTCTTTCAGCAATTTTTACAGTATAATTTTCTCCATTAATTTGACATTACAGGATGACGTTACAAAATGTATACTAGACTATATGTATGCAGAATAAGCTAACAGAAACCAATGTCAGAAATAACACAAGAGCCACCTTTCTACCATATTTTAACAGCCTACTTATGTTGACTCACCTTAATTCCTGTCTTGTACCATGTTTGGCAGAATGCTGGGCATGGAGGCTGAACCAACACTCTGGTCATTACAGCTCTAATTAATTACTCTACAGTAGACATCATTAAGAAGAGTTGTTCCTAAGTGATAGACGGGGATGGGCTGAGGAAAACTAAGAAGACAGTTAGTGTAGACCTGTCCTTCGTTGGCGTTTGGACAGCACCCTGCTTGCTTTGGATACTACCATAATCTCCATAATATGGCAGATTTTCAGAAGTCCCTGTGTCAACAGTTTAGAACAAATTGTCAAAAAATGTTCCCAGTGGGAACACCATTGAGCACAATGGAAACTGCTGCTTGCTAAGGTCTTAGGAAAATCTAGCCATAAATAATGTTGTTTATCATCTTTGTTTCTCAATTCCCTATTTTCTGCAATTCCATGGGGGAAATCTATGCATACTTCAAAGTATATAAGAAACTTCAAGTAGTGAAAGAAATGAAAAACAGATTGAAATTTAGTTCATTTAAATTTATTTAATATTGAGATTATATTAGGCAACTCAGTTAGTCTCCTAATTATAATGCAGCATACAAAGTCAAAATCTTATTAAAAATAAAATCTGAAACTTCAAAATAATACTGAATCCAATAGCATCTGAATAGCTGTCACGTTGTCATTATAAGGGGCCAAATTCTGGTGCACCTGATTCATATGAAATAGTATCTTTCTTCATGACTAGTGTCCTGGAAATGAGAGAGAGCACTTGTTCAGTAAGCAGAACTGACTATAAGAATCTGTCCCCATATAAGGTTAGAGATTTAGACTCTATTTACAAGGCAGCTACAAGAAGGATGCTTGCATTTTGGAATTTAGAATAGTTTCTATAATTCTTAAAGATAAATTAACCATTTTGTGTTTTCTAACTAGTCATTGCACCAAACGTACCCTTTCTCCACCCTGCATAAAATGGGCCTCGGTAGACAACTCTGTGAACAGTCACATTAAACTTATGAAAACATTGAGTCCAACTGGCATTGATTCTTTGACCTGAGGTTCAATATTGTTATAAAATAAAACATTCCCCTCTGATTTTGGGCTTTAACTAACTTTTGTAATTTGAAAAATAATTGGACTTGAAGTAAAAGTACACTGTTTCATACTGTCTGATCTGAAAATCCAGTATCGATGTCTTAGTGATACTGATATTAAATGCATGTAGAACCCTTCATACTAAACATGGACTCTACAAACTATGGTCCTCATCCTGCAAAAATGTAAGCACATGCATAAATGTATTCATCTGAGTAGACTTCTTGACATCAATATGTAGTTATGCTTGTTTGCAGGATCAGGTTTATGTGTACAGTATTTCCAGATTACATTGGCCACCTTGGAGTGAAGACAGTTTTATAGGAAAATGCCGCTATTTTTTAACCATGCACAGCAGCCTCACATAGGAGTTAAGGATAAGAAATAAAGAGTGGCATTTCCAATGTACCCATTGAAGAATGGGGTGGGGTAAGTCAAAGCATGGGGTGTCTGCCAGTCTCTTACTGCCATGGAAGTGGGCTGAGCAACTCTAAGCAGGTCAATTTCACTGTGGAAGAATGGTGGAAACTCCTAGCCTTCCTTTGTGCTTTGATATGTCAGAGCTGCTTGTAGGATCCTGCAGACAAGCCCTGTTCTTCTACCTGAGAAGCCTTCTTCAGATCTTGTACCTCTCCTGTGTACAGCCCTGGAGCCATATGGCTCCAGCAGGGGAGGAAATATAAAGCTCCCCAAGTCGCAAAAAATATTTTAAATGGTTGAGAATGGATGTGTGGTACTCTGGGTCATGTACAGAAGGAGCAAAAAGGTGGGGTCACTCAGGTGCCCCTGCTTCTGGCCACACAGCCGGTTCAGTCTTCCAAACACTGACTCCCAAGCAGGGGAAAATCCACTCCTCCCAAGGGGCACTGCCTCTTCTGACAGCAACCCTCAGCAGCTAGTGACAGCTGAATGGCGGGGAAGAACCTGGCTCATAATATGTAGCCCCGGGGAGGAGAGGATTGGAAGTCACTTAGGATCTAACATAGTCATCTCAGGGAGCTGAGGAGCTTCAGTTTTCCTGTTAGTCTCAATGACAATGGCATTTATTATGGAATATTGATGTTCTGAGGACTCCATATCCATGCAAGGATTTGGTACGAAACTATTTGGCACTACCCCAGGTGATTTAGGATTTGGCACTATTCCAGATAAAATTTGCCCAGGCTACTGGGTAACGTTCAGGTGTTTCGTTTGGTTTCGTTATTGTTTTAAGGATGTGTTGGGAAGCCCACTTTGAGGGGTCTTATAAAAGGATTTCAGAGAACACAAACCAATCAACCTAAACCTTTTAAAGTTAGAGGTGCTTAATTCCCCTGTAGATTAAAAATTGCTGTAGGATATTATTCAACCAGTACACCAACTTCAGTGGTGTAATGGATCAAAGGATTTGGCCCATTGTTTCTTGAGAAAATTAATGAGTTGGAAGAAAAATATCTGACCATCATCTGACTTATCAAAGCCATTGTGAGTCCTTCCCTAAATAGCATTGAGATGAATCATGTATTACTTAAGAATTGAGAGTCACGGTAGGGAATCAAAGCCAAGTTAGGAATAGAGCACGCCATTACCAGCTCTACAGGATTGAACATGATTTGGAATCTGGGGTTTTGCACTGACAATACTACACTGTTTGGAATACTATTTGTTTGGTGTTTTATTTTATTTTTGATTTTACAAACCTATTTACTCTACCATCACATGCAAAAAATGTATGTAATAGGTGCTCCCTATATATGGCATTTATAGCCAGTGGGCCACAGGCTGATGCCATTTACACCACTGTAAATAAGGAGTGGTTGCACCGAAGTCAGGATAGAAAATCCTTGTTTTTCTTTGCAAAATACAGTCATTTGAATCTTATTTTAATGAGATTGCACATGCAGTTAAATCTTGACATTACCTAAGGGAATGCATTTTGTAGAACTTCATGGCTTTCACACATTTTGTTTTCTTAAAGTGACTTTTCCCTTCCTCTTCATTCTGTCCATTTCTATTGTGATAATAAAAAAAAAAATACGGTAACCTTTCGGTGGACAAAAAAATAGCTGTAAACTCCACTCAACATTAACCACCACCATTGGGGAATTTAGTGATAAATTCAAGTCCTGTTGGGAAGCCTTTTATTAATCAAATTAATGCACTACATAACCTCTCAACCCCAAGCCAAATGAATAATTTACATTCAATTACAATTGTCATCACAAAACATCCAGCATTTAATGGAACAATATACACAACACTACTTTTTATTGTTGTTGAAGATCTGTTTGTTAATTGCCTGTGAGGCTCCCAGACTTTGTGGCAATGGGCGCATTCGACACAATTAAATAATGAAAGAATCAGAACATTTAGATGATGTAAGTAAGTACTGATTGTCATGTAATTTCCCATGCAGGATGATCATGGTTTGAACATGCTTTGTTTGAACTGTACAGCCTTTATCTTCAAAATATTAGGAACCCTCAGTCATGCTCAAATATATTTCTTTTGAATTAACAGGAAAAATGTGAGCCCTCTGGTGGCCAGAATAGTACTTTTAAAGTACTGTGGATATTAGCCAAGGACTTGGGGCCTTGTTCTTCTTTCACTTATGACAGTTACACACTTGTGCGACTCGATTGGCTTCCATACAGTCACATCTCATCTACATCTGTGTCAGTGACAAGAGATTCAGGGCTTCTGTTGTTACGAGATAAAAGAACCTCATTACCTTGTACTTGCCTTGTGTAGTCAGTCACGTATGTTGTAAAAGTGCAAAGCTGGTGTGTCTCACCATCCTTCCGGATATCACAACATTTTACATTCACTTGCACAGGCGTAAATGATTATACAAAGACCAAGAGAATTAGGCTTCACATATTGTTTTGTCAGAAAGGTACTGAGATGAATTCTACTTTTATTTGCTGGTGTAAACCCATGTTTGCTGGTTGTTTATAGCAGCGAATTTGGCCCACTGAATTCAGATCTTGTTATAGGTGTAATATGAAGATTTCTATTAATAATTAACTTTTGTGCACTAGTGATTACCACTTCCCAACAGCAATTGTTAGAGTAAACATGTTAGGAAAAGTACGGTTCTATTAGATAAAAGCCATTAGATAGCCATAAGAACAGCCATAGAAATAAAGGAAAATTCCTAGATTGTAAACTCTTGGGGGCAAGGATATCCCTTTGATGTGTGTTTGCACGTTGTGTAGCCCAATGGGATCCTGGGGCCTGTCGGCACAAGCACAGAACAAGTAATAATTAAGGGCCTGATCATGTGGCCATATTGTTTGCAGAACTTCTAACGATATCAACACAAGTTTCATGACCTGAGCAGCAGCAAATTCAGGATGACTATTTAATTATTCAGGACACAATTAGTTAACTGGATTCCTCCTTCTGAGCTCCCATGCATTTGTTTGAACCACTGGAAGGGTAACTGACTTGTCCTTGTATTGATTGATCTGTCTGTTAAAATTGCTAACCCTTCAACTTGGGCCCTGTTCTGACGAGCTTATACTCTAAGACAGGGGGTGGCAAACTTTTGGGCCAGAGGGCTACATCCACTGTATGGTGGGCCCCCTGCAGTGACAGAGGGGTGGGTGAGGGAAGCGGCTGGGTAATAAAGTTTGTAAATAAATAAAATAACAACAATAAATAAAATAATCAAAATGAATAATACAACAAATGATAATTGTTAAATAATAAATAAAATAAAATATTTTATTTATAAAAATAAATAAAATAAATATAAAGGGAAATAAAATAAATTTCCAATGCCACCGGGCCTGTGAGGAGCAGCCTCAGCACTCTGGCCAGGGCACAGCTGGGCCTTTGGGAGGAAGGGTGGAGCTAAGAGGTAGGAATGGCCATTGTGCTCCAGCCATGATGCTGCTGGACCCTGGGGGAAGCAGCCACTCTGTTCCAGCCAGGGAGTGGCCACCATGCTCCAGACAGGATGCATCTGGCCATGGTGCTGCTTGGCCTGGAAGAGGAAGAAATGGGGCCAAGAAGGGGGAATGACAGACTCTCTGGGCTGCCAGCCAGACCCAGCTGGCAGGCCAGATAAAAGGCTCAGGTGAGTTCTGATCTAAGGCCTACTGTCTGCTTAAAACATAGGTTGACTTGGCTGCATTATTCAGGGCTGTGAAAAATTTTATGACCTGTGTGACATAGCTAGGCTGGCCTTCCCCAACTGCAGATGTAGTTAGATCAACGGAAAAGTCTTCCGTCAGCTAGCTACCATCTCTTGAGGAGGTGGCTTTGCTACAGTGGTGGGAAAATCCCTTCTATTGCTGTAGGAAGTGTCTGTGCAATGATGACGTTGCTGCAGTGCTGCACTTTAATGTAGACATATCCTAAGGCCTGGTCTACATTGACCAGCAAATTTGGTGGCAGTTAACAGGAGTCACGCAAGCTACTTAGTGTAGTTTGAGTAATTTACGTCGACTTCCTAAGTTCTGTTCTACGGGTCGCGTCCACTCTGCTGCGCCCATGGAAAATGTGTACCCGTTTATACAGCACTATGCTTTTTCTTGAGGTGGTTTTAATAGATCAACTTATGGATCAATTGAGTGAGTCTTCACTGGCGCTCAATCAAACAGGATAAATTGATCTGATGGTGCTGAAATTTGCCACCGTTGGTGTAGACATAGCGTAAGTAAGCGGAATTTTCCAGATATCAGATCTTTATAGGAATGAAGTGTTCCTTTTCTTTTATAAAATGTCTTGACTCAGGTCTAGAACCTGATATTTGTAAGGCTCGGATCTTATAAAGATTTACACACCTCCTTAGCTCTGTGCATGTCTAGGCTCACTGCACTCTGTGGGAGTACTCTTATGGTGAGTATTAAGCATGTGGTTAGGTCTTTGTAGGATTGGACACTTAATGGTCTGCAGTTTGTTTCAAAGTAATTATTTATACCATGCCTCTTATTTGATAATAACATGAGAATTATGACTGTATTTTCTCCAGGCAAACACCAGGAGCTAAACCAAGTCTGATATGCATGGTCCAGATAAATCAATAAAACTATCAACAGATCTTACTGCCATGTGGAATGACACTATTACTGTGTCAGGTAAGGTCAAATGAAGTCAACGTCTTCAAAGTGAGCCTAAGGAAGCTTTAGCTATTAGCTTCCAAAGGAAATGTGGAAAGCTAGATCAGTAGACCAGTTAATCCATTGCTGGCAGATGAAGACAGAAAAAAAAATCAGCTAGATGCAAAACATTTTATTAGTTACTAGGGAATAAAACCCTTCTCTTCAATACAGGAAAGGAATATTTTGTAAATACAGGTATTTTATTGCTGTATATCTATCTAAAGGGATGTTCTAGTCTGAAAAGTGATTGCCAGAATCATGCCTTTTCACACAGATATTCACGTGGGTATGCTCAATCACAGCTATTTGCTTTACAGACCAAAATATCTTATTCCTATTCATGCCATAAAGTCAACCTGTTAGGAGACCATGAGCTGGATTCTATTCCTCCTGATGCATCAACAGAATTTTTCACTCAGTTCCAGTCAGTTACACTTAGTCAAACCTGTTGAAGGAAGTAGAGTTTAGGTATTACTAATAGCATAATCTGAATACAATGAGGCTGAAGGGAGAATATGGCTTGCATGATCCTTGTTACTGTTGGTGATTCACAGTAAGGAAATAACCCAGCTTTACTTTCAGATCCCAGGCTGACTTTAAAAGAGTTGAGAGTTGGACAAATACCTTTACATGCAAGCTGAGCACATTTAATCTGAGTCTTTAAAAAAAAAAAAAATCGGTGACACTGTGTAGCCATTTTAGTAATCTCTAAGCACTGATTTGTGCTTAAAATGTTAATTGAAGCAGCTAACAGAAGTACAATACTATGGGGAAATCTTTCCCCTCCCAAAAGCAGTCGAAAGGGGAAATTGTTCCTCCATTTCCCAGGAGCTTATAGCAGCTTCATGGAGTTGTGATTTCATGACTTGTGGGAGGCAAAGTGGAAGGGCAGGAGGGGGGAGGACATAGGAAACAGCACTCTTGTCACCATGTTGCTGCCTTATTTGCTTTTTATTTAAGCAGATATTAATGTCGCTAGAAGCTGATTAATTTCTGATCTGTGATGTGTTCTCCATGAAGGAAGAGAGAAGATTTGAGGTGAGATTGGTCATGTCTATAGCAGCTCACCTAAGGGAACTGCGCTGCTAGTAGTAACGTAGGCTGTCTCTTTAAGTGAGGGTTCCTGTATATACTATGCAGGAACTTCCCCTGTCTGTGAGGTTCAGAGGGCACATATTTTGTCTCCTCTACAGCTGCCTATGACTGAGAAATTACCCTGTAGGCCATGCTGCAAGGTTTCCTCGGTCCCTCTCTGTGGGTGCGTCTACACTTGGAAATTAAGTCGACTTAATTTACTCTGTGTCTACACTTGAGGTTCCTTAATTTGACTTAAGCAGTTCCTTAAGTCGAATTAAGGAAAAGTGAGTTCAAATGACTAAAACCTCGTTTTACTTTGAACTAAAGTTCGAATTAAGTCAATGTGGCCATGTTAGTTCAAACTAACTGCTTAGTTCGAACTAACTGGCACATTGAGCTTAATACAACTGACTAATTCGAACTAAGCAAGTGCCATGCATGGCACTTGCTTAGTTTGAACTAGCATTCTAGTGGGGCCTTGCTAGTTCAAATTCAGTTCATTTGAACTAACTAAAATTAGTTCGAATTAGTTAGTTCGAATTAACTAATTCAAACTAACTTTGGTAAGTGTAGACATAGCCTGTAGGTTTTACTGCTGAAAGATTATGACAGGGCTCTCAACTAACTGGACCCAAATACTGTGGTTGAATAGTTGAAGAGCCACTGAAACTGTAGCAACTGAAATTTTATTTCAGTTTACCTATGAAGTGTCACAGGTCTGAGCTAATCTTATCTGCCTAATAGGCTGGTAAAAGGTGTTCAGTTTGTTATACAAATAAATATCTGCTTCAAATGTGGTCTTCCCAAATCATTACCTTGCACTCATCTGCTTCCAAAAATGCATCTGCTTTACAACAAAGTAGTAATTATCTCCTCCTCTGGGGTTTTCAGTTTAAATCTACTGTATATAGACTCCTGGAGAAGTTTTTAATTTTGGTTTATGATGTTTTATAGTTTTCCGAGGCACATGATCAAACATTTGAAAAATAGTGTTCATCTGATACTATATGCCAACCCCAAACAGAGAGAGAGTTTGTTTGGTGGCTTTTTTCTTCTTAGTGTTGAAGAACAATGTATTTTCATATGTACTTTATTCTGAGACCATCAGTCAGTTGAGTGAATAGATGTACATAGCGAGCAATTTCATTTTGTTGGTAAAATACTTGAGTTGTGCAATAACATTATCATCCTCTTTACGGGTTTTTCTTTTAATTTGTATGTCATAATAATGTCATTAGAGGGTGACTTCATCTTTTTAGCAGGCTCTTTTTGCGGCGCTTAATGTCTATTTGATCTTTCATTCAGATATCTATTACCATACATATCTATTATAAGTTGAAAGGTTTTTAATCTGACAGCAGAACATTGGAGGGGAAGAAATGTCAGCCTCGTTAAACGTTGCAGTTGGGAGATAAGTCACTTAATCAGCACATTTTTGAAGACATACATGGAAGAAGATCCTATCCTGTGAAAATGAATAAAAACAAATAATCCATTTATTCCCCCCCCCCCCCATCCCCTTTCTTTAAACCCATTGTGAAGCAGCTTTGTTGGTGCTTGCTCTTGAAATCCTCTCAAAAGAGTGCAATGAATGAAGTAGCTTCATAAATTGAAAAAGAAGAAAATACACAAGGCCAGAGTTTGTCTATGAGTAGAAGAAAGACAGTAATGGGGCTACTCACAGAGTAAGATACTAGGCAGGTGGTAAAATGTAAAGGGAGTTGCTAGACCCATTGACGTCAATGGTAACTCAGATTGATTTCAGTGGAGAAAGGATTTCATCCTTTGTCCATAATGGTAAAATACTGCGGGAATTTAGGCTCCAATTAAGGATGCAAAAAAGCAAATGCATAACTTTAAGCAAGTGAGTGGACAGTAGGGCTACCTGTGTGCTTAAAGCTACAGATATGTGTCAGTACCTTGCTGAATCAGGACCATAAGGAAGAGATATTGAGAAGATAATAGAGATCTCCTTTGTCCCATGCTATGTATATATTACCATCTTCCTGGGAAATCCTAGCAACAGAAGTAAGAGAGACATTTTGGGCTTGATACAGTAGAAGCTATCAGAGTCCTTTGGGAGCAAGGAAACCCTGTTGTGCATACTGCAGAAAGCAATTTCCTCCCCCATGTATAGAAGGATTGTTGGGTAGACTGGGGACAAGGGCTCACGGTTGTGTATGGGGTTAGTAATCACTGACTTCAATGGCTGTTATTAAAAACTGAGGCCACAATTCGGTTCTTGTCACTCTAAGACATATGATGGACAAGGATGGGAATGCAGTGAGTTGCTTTGGAGGCAAGTGACTATGAAGTCATTATGTAGATTGGAATGAGAACATGTTTTCAGAGGCCTTGCTTAAGTTCCCTGCATAACACTAACATCAATCCTTCAGCTGGCCTATGCATAGTTGTGCCTGATTTGCCTTGACTAAAAGGATGACACTGTATGTTTTAGCTGGATCTCCATTGCTTCAAATCTGTAAGAGATGCCATTGATGATTTGTTATTGTTGTTGTTTGGTGACTTTGCAGAATTTTTAACTATGGTATTTAACCTTTCACTTAAAACAGCCTCTGTACCAAATCACTAGAAGATATGTGATTCTGGTTTTTGAAAAAGCCTCCAGAGGTGATCCTGGCAATTAGAGACCAGTTAGCCTAACTTCAGTACCAGGCAAATTGTTTGCAACTATAGTAAAGAACAGAATTATCAGAGACACAGATGAACACAGTATGTAGGAGAAGAATTAACACCACTCTTGTAAAGGGAAATCATGCCTTACTAATCTGTTAGAACTTTCTGAGGGAGTCAACAAACCTGGACAAGTGTGAATCAGTGGATATACACACTCAGGCTTTCAGAAAGGCTTTGACAAGGTCCCACACCAAAGGCTAGTTAGCAAAGTAAGCCGTCATGGGATAAGAGGAAAGGTCCTCTAATGGATCAGTAACTGGTTAAAAGATAGGAAACAAAGCATAGGAGTAAGTGGTCAATTTCCACAATGGAGAGAGGAAGATAGTGGGTCCCCCTACAAATCTGTATTGAGACTATGCTGTTCAAAGTATTTATAAATCATGTGGAAACGGGAATAAATGGTGAGGTGGAAAAATTAGCAGATGATATAAAATGCTCATGAAAGTTAATTCTAAAGCTAACTGCAATTAATTATTAAGGGACCTCACTAAATTGGGTGATTGAGCACTAAAATGACAGATGAAATTCAATGTTGATAAGTGTAAGATAATGCACATTGGAAAACATAATCTCAGCTATACAGATAAAATGATGGGATCTATATTAGCTGTTGAATATTGGAGTTATTCCATATAGTTCTATGAAAAAATCCACTCAATGTGCAGCAGCAGTCAAAAAAGCAAATAGAATGTTAAGAACCATTAGGAAAGTGATAGCTAATAAGACAGAAAATACCATAACACCACTATATAAATCCTGGGCACACCCACACCTTGAATACTGCATGCTGTTCCAGATGCTGCATCTCAAAAAAGATATATTAGAATTAGAAAAAGTACAGAGAAGTGCAACAAAATGATTACAGGTATGGAACAGCTTCCATATGAGGAGAGGTTAAAAAGACTAGGACAGTTTAGCTTGGAAAAGAGATGACCAAGTGGGGATATGGGAGCAGTTTATAAAATCATAAATGGTATTAAAAAGGTGACTAAGTAATTGTTATTTACTCCTTCACATAATAAAAAAACTGGGAGTCACCCAATAAAATTAAGGTTCAAAATAAACAAAAGGAAATGTTTTTTTTACATAATGCATCAGTGGAATGTGTCGGCAGGTGACGGTGTGAAGGCCGAAAGTATAAATGAGTTTAACAAAGAATTAGCCAAGTACATGAAGGATAGGTCCATCAATGGCTATTAGCCAAGATGGTCAGGGATTCAACCCCATGCTCTGGGTGTCCCTCAACCTCTCAGTGCCAGAATCTGGCCTAGATGATAGGGGATGAATCACTTGATAGCTGACCTATGCTGGCCATTCTCTCTTAAGCATCTGGCATTGGTCTTTGCTGGAAGACAGGATACTGGGCTAGATGGACTATTGGTCTGGCACAGTGTGCCCGCTCTTATGTTCTGCAACAGCAGTTCACATTCTTGAAGCTCAAAGTTGTGTTTTCTTGGCCACAGAGGAACATTATATCCTTTTGGAATTCACTTGAATTCCAAGATATCACCAGTAACAGAGGACAAACAAGGATTCATAGCTCTCAGACCATCAGTACAATCTCAATGTAGTGCAGCAATGGATGTATTATCAGTTTTGGAAATACTCTCTAGAAGAGTTTTTCTTCTGTGAACCAGCCTGGCAGTCATTTTCTTAATGTGGCCTGACATCAAATGGACATATATATGTATTTCAATTAAACTTTGTTGCAGCCGAAACTTGACTTCCTTGGATAGCCAAAACTCACGTTGAATTCAGTGGGAGTTTTAGATGCACAAAGCATTCAGGATTGGATTTTCTGATTGTGTCTTTGCCTTATGGAGTGAAAAGTAAGTGCCAAATTAAAACAATGCATGAAGTATGTAGTAACATGCTGAATCCTTCCAGGAACACCTTATGTACTTGAATGACTTTGAAAGGGCAGACTAAAAGATATAAGCTCTCTGTACCACAAACCAAACTCAGTTCTGACCTCTGTTACAGCCGTGCTATCCATGTGAGTGAAGTTACATAGTTGTAACTGAGGTCATAATTTGGCCAGTTATAACATAGCCAATTCAGAGAATCAAATGCAAAAGTTGAGTTTATGACTTCATCTTCATTATTTTAATCTATGGTAGCATTTTTTCCTGGTCTGTAGAGTTTGAGATATTCAGTTTAAATAGACAGGACAGCACACACACGGTTCAAAAAGCCATTATTAGCACTGACAATTTTCCTCAAAATGCCAGTGCACAAATTTCAACAGCATCCAGTGGAACAACTCTTCAGTTCCAGCGTGGAAGCCCTGTTGACTCAATTTAGAATAATACATAAGAAGCCTCACCAATACTATAACAATCCATTACCTCATTAGAAATCCATTAACTGCTTTTCAAATTGTTCGTGTTTTGTATCTAATAATTTTTTGAAGATTCTTAAATATGAGCCATTATATATAAACACAGAGAGAGAGTTAGTTAGTTAGCTGTATCCGTAACTTTACCCTTCTGTTAAATTAAGTCTGCAGGCAACCATAACCCCAAAATATTATAATTTCTAAGAGTTTTTGTCAAATAGTACAGTTTAATCAAAAACAAAACCATAAATCCCTATATTTCTTCAGAACAGCAACTTTCAAACAGCAACATATGTACCGCTGGTGGTACAGGGACTGCAGTTAGGTGGCATGCGGGCAGGTTTAAAATACCCAAAACAAAATGTGTTAGTCCTTATAACTGAGTAAATCAAAACAAGCATGGTCATGCTGAATTGAGCCACTGGACTGGGAAGTAAAAATTGCAATGCAGCCTCCTGCCACTAGAGGCTGTGCTGTCCCCCATTGGGCATCGAGGAATCTGAAAGTGAGTCTCCTCTCTTGAAGCTCAGCTAGCTCCCCCCATTGGAACCCTTTCCCTATATCCTGTTGGTTTAGAGTACTTAAGAGTGATTGGATGCAGACTGTAAAGTTGTTGCCTATAGAGGGAAAAGTTAGCTGCTATTGCATGAAAAAAAATCAGCTTCTCTTGTATTAGAACTAATGCAAACATGAGAGATCATTTATATACTTGTAAAAATGTGCAACAATAGACAATTTCATTTAAAAAACAAAAAAGAAAAAAGTGTGGGTTTTAATGTCAGTGAAGACACCAACTTTCAAACAATGGAGAGTTCTGACTTCAAAAATGGGTGGCACGATAATATGGCCCTTTGCTTTTGATCCCGGGTCATTGCTAACATTTGTCTATATAAACTATCATTCAGGTTCGAAACTCCACCACTAAGAAATTGTCTTCCAATTGGTTATGTCATTAGGAGTGTTTACTCTGCCGGAACCTGAGGTAGAGCCAAATTCCATTACTAGACATGCAAAAGTTTGACAGTGGAATTGATTAGTCAATCTTCATAAAGTCTTGAAGATGAACAATGCTGAATGAGTTGTAGGAATATTATTGGCTGCGTCTACACTGGTAAATTAAGTCGACTTAAGCTTGGCTTAAGTCGACTTAATGTGCCCTGCGTCTATACTACACTTTGCTTAAGTCGACTTAAGCAAAATAAAGTCGACTTAATGAAAATTAAGGCGACTTTATTAAACCACCTTTCTATTCGACCTAAGGCTTAATTCGACTTTCTAAAGTCGAATTAAGCCAGTGTAGCCCTGGGGTAGCCCTAAGTCGACTTAGGGCTACTCCAGGACTACACCAATGCCCTCCCTGCCGGGGGGGGGGCACAGGGGGAGCCTGGCATGCCCCCCAAAGGGTAGGGCATGTGGGCACAGTGTGACACTGTCTGGATTTAGGGAAGCATTTATGATATTATTTTCTATGGATATCTCATAAATGCTATAATCCATAGGAACTATGTCATGTTTGGTATCAATAGAAAGGTAGTAATTTGCTGGGAATGATTATATAGTTTATGTCTAGGAATTCTATTTTGATTAGAAGTTAAGAATTTGATGTTATAGCCATACTTTAACTTGTGTCCTTCTGGAGAAATGTCTTAGATGGGGGGTGTGAACAACCATTGTCTCCTTAATGTTTAGGAATTTTCCAGCTACAATGGTCCCAGGGAGTATCCTGATGAGCCATTGAGAACATAAAGAATACAACCATTGTATCCTTAATGGCTCATCAGTTTACTCCCTGGAACCATACCACCTGGCAACTTCCTAAACATTAAGGAGACAATGGTTGTTCACACCCCCCATCTAAGACATTTCTCCAGAAGGACACAAGTTAAAGTATGGATATAACATCAAATTCTTAACTTCTAATCATAATAGAATTCCTAGACATAAACTATATAATCATTCCCAGCAAATTACTACCTTTCTATTGATACCAAACATGACATAGTTCCTATGGATTATAGAATTTATGAGATATCCATAGAAAATAATATCTTAAATGCTTCCCTAAATCCAGACAGCGTCACACACAGGGCTCTGCCCTGCCAGGGTCCCTGTCCCCCTTTGCCCCATTGTACACAGGGGGTGCTCCCCCCCCGCCACCGTGGACCTGCCCAAGGTCCCCCTAGCCCCACAAAGTCGACCTAGAGCATCCAGTGTGGACGCTCTAGGTCGACTTTGTAAGTTCCCCTTTAAGTCGACTTTAATTTTAAGTGTAGACACACTAAGTCGACTTAACTAAGTCAACTTTAAGTCGACTTAGTTAAAGTCGACTTAAAAGTGCAAGTGTAGACATAGCCATTGTGTGTTAAGGAATCAAGACAGAGAACTACTTCTTACTTTGGATCTTAACCTATGAACCTCTGTCACAGTTAAGTGTTAATGTAGCACTGGGTAATATTAACAGGACGACTGCACTGTGAGTGAAGTCATCTGCTATTATGTTTTATTAAAATAACAGACTAAATAATAATCCTTGTTTAATGGTGAATACACTCCCCATAAAATGGAGTAGAATTATCTACACTGTTTTGCTGCACCTTTAAAAAATTTGGAGAGAAGAAGAGCTGAAGGGAAGAGGAAACACAGAAAAGAAAAGTAAAATATAAGATAACCCAAATAAAAAGTGGACTCAAAGATAAATACAGAATAGTACTATTACTAAACATATTGATTTCTATTGTGATAGCACCTTGCCTGTATTCTCCTTATGCTCAGCACTGTATAAATACATAGGAAGAGATTCAAAGGGCTAGCTGTGTTAGTCTAGTTCAGCAAAACAAGCAAGGAGTCCTGTGGCACTTTCAAGACTAAAAAAATTATTTTTCACATGAGCTTCCATGGGTGAAGTCTCACTTTCGTCAGATGCTAGGAAATGGAAAAGTTACAGTATAGGAGGGAAAGATAAATCCTGTGATTACATTTCACTGCATCAGGTTAGATTACTTTGGCAAATCAAACAAGCTGTATAGATTTAAACAGTGAGGAACAACATAACAGAAAGTGGTGAGGTTGAGAGAGGTGAGAATCTCTGTTTGTAATGAAAAACAATGATAGAGTCCCGTGGCACTTTTAAAGACTAATGGTGATGAGCAAGCCAGTTCATGTCTCAGTTCAAACCCAAGGTGATGGTGTCAAATTTGCATATAAATTCTAACTCTGTGGTTTCCCTTTGAAGCTTTGATTTATCCTGTTTAAGCATTGTAATAGACGTGTCTTTCACAGAGTGACCGGGGAGATTGAAGTGGTCCCTATTGGTTTTTGAATGTTGCCATTTCTGATGTCAGATTTGTGTCCATTTATTCTTTTGCACAGAGACAGTCCAGTTTGTCCGATGTATAAGGCAAAGGGGCATTGTTGACACATGATGGCACATATCACATTGGTGGAGGAGCAGGTGGTACTTTAAAAGCTCAGGCCCCAATCCTGCAAATACTCTTGCACATGTTTAACCCTATGCAAACAGCTAGTTCAGTTGAAGCCATGCCATGTGTGGGGGTCTAACCAAAGGCAAGATGTACCAGATGAATATCAAACAATAAGAGGGAGGCAAGAGACCAAGGATAACAATGATAAGGATTACTTTGGTCAACCCATGCGCGACAGTGAGGTACGGTACACAACCCGTGTGTGACAGTGAGGTACGGTACACAACCCATGTGCGACAGTGAGGTACGGTACACAACCCGTGTGCGACAGTGAGGTACGGTACACAACCCGTGTGCGACAGTGAGGTATGGTACACAACCCGTGTGCGACAGTGAGGTAGGGTACACAACCCGTGTGTGACAGTGAGGTACGGTACACAACCCATGTGTGACAGTGAGGTACGGTACACAACCCGTGTGCGACAGTGAGGTACGGTACACAACCTGTGTGCGACAGTGAGGTACGGTACACAACCCGTGTGTGACAGTGAGGTATGGTACACAACCCGTGTGTGACAGTGAGGTAGGGTACACAACCCGTGTGCGACAGTGAGGTACGGTACACAAGCCGTGTGCGACAGTGAGGTACGGTACACAACCCGTGTGCGACAGTGAGGTAGGGTACACAACCTGTGTGTGACAGTGAGGTACGGTACACAACCTGTGTGCGATAGTGAGGTACAGTACACAACCCGTGTGCGACAGTGAGGTACGGTACACAACCTGTGTGTGACAGTGAGGTACGGTACACAACCTGTGCGTGACAGCATGCACATTGATCACTTAGATGTTAATTAGCTCCCCTTGAGAAAGCTGACTGTTAATTAGACAATCAGGCAGGTCAGCTGGATGGGATAAAGGTAGGAATAAAAGTAACCTATTGGCCCTAAGCTGATAAAGAGCGAAGAAGGAAATGTCAGGGGAGACAGAAGGGACAAAGGCTGGTTGAGCCCTGTTCTATGGAGGCCTTGAGGGAGGGAAATGTCTGTTCCCCTCAGGTTCTGGAGAGAGGGTCAAAAGTGCTGCTGGTGCTTAATAGACTATTCCCTGGGGATTGTTGGGAAAATGGTGGGGGCTACTTAAAATAAAAGGATACAGTGAAGGCATAACCCCTGGAGTCCATGCCATTTCCCTGGGGAGAAGGCAGGAGAGAAGCCATGCCCTGTGGTGCTGTGCGAAGCTTGATGACTCCAAATCATCATTTTCAAAAGTTCCCTAGCAAGGCATAACTGTCTGTTCTGGGTTTCCTGCCTATTTGTATGGTAAGTAATTAATGGACTTTTTGGTCCCGGTACATCCCAAGTAGCATTGCTTTTAACAAATATCTATGCTCCCCCCAGTCCCTCAGAAAAGGCACCGCCTTCCCTGACTGTAATCATTCACTCACCTCCCTCTAAGTTGTTGGGTTTCCTAGGGCCAGGTGGAGCAACCAAGCCTCTGAAGACTTTCCCACATTCCCTGCTGCTGTCCAAAGGGCAGGGTTGAGTCCCTGCAACTGGTAAGTTTAATTGGGCGGAGGGTTCACTGGTCAAATACCGAATGTACACTCTGATGGAAATGTGGTCTGGGATTGCGACGGTACCACTGGATCAGTTACATTCACCCCCCTTTCACCCATCCACTAAGGAGTCACCAACACCACAAAGTAGGCCACAGAATTGGATGCTGCTGATCTCACTGGGGCAAGTGGGGCTTTTGGGAAGAGGGAAAGACAATGTTGGTAGGGCCAGGTGCTCTCCAGTTCCTGGCTCCTCAGGGAGATTGGGGGCAGTGGGCAAAAGTATTGCCAAAGTTCCCTACTACCACTGAATCCCTCCTTCCGGAGCATGCTAAATGGGCCACTTCCCCACAAAAATTGTATGGAGGGCTGTAAAAAATCTCCTTACAAGAATGTTAACTTCAAATATAATGTATATGACTTCTGGATGCTGCAGGCACACTTGTGGAACAGGGAAGCTGTTGAGAGCCAGTGGACTTGGGAAGGTAATTTAGCAGAGCATTTCTTTGTTTTCACGTAAACTAGGATAATTATCATGTTTGTGTTGCATTTTCATGTTATTTGTTTCACTTAAATTGTTGTTATAAAATGATTGCTACAGTCCCTGGCAAGATTTTCTGAGTTATGTTCCCGTACTCTGCGGCAATTTAAGAACTTACTGAACTCAATGGTAAGGCTGTATGATTTAATTTCCACAGTATTTGTTAATTAGTCTGGGTGCAAATGCCAGCACTTGAGCCTGTTTGGAGAGTGGGTGGCACGAAAGTATTTCTGTGTGGAGCAGTTCCAAATGCCAGACAGTCTGAATTTGTGGTTCTGACTTCTTTCGCTCATCAAGCAGTACATCTGGCACTTAGTTTTCACATTCAGAACCTGTCTTATGTGTTGTAGGCATCTAAATAAAGAAACACAGGCCTGATTTATCATTGTCTGATGTCTTGTGTAGACATTCACACCAGTGGAAAGAGGACATAGAACATAAGCATGCCAGAATGAGAGCCTTTACACCATTTTGTACTGATGAAAATGAGTGCACAAAGTGCAAGGCACCAGAAATGTAATTCCCAAGTTCATGTATATTAAGTCTGATAGCTAATGCACAGATAATTTCCCCATAGAGGCCTTGCTTCAAAGCCAGTTTTGAGGTCCAAATGCAAATGAGTGTTTTGGTCTCAGGCTAATGCATGATAGAATCTGCTCGGGATTGAAAGACAGACTAGCAGAAATAGTGTAGCTAAGGAGTGGCCTGTGTTAGAGATGTCTTATGATCCTATCTCTCTATGGAGGTGAGAGGCACCTTTTATGTAAATGAAGTTTGTTGTGGGCCCAGAATGAGCCATTGGGCCACTGCTCATTCGTCCACTGGTCTGACAGACTCTAGAGATCATAAGGCCAGTCAGTCCTCTGAATATGAATATGCCTAACCCTCAGGTTGTAACTAAATTGATATATGCTTTACCTTACCTGGTAGCACTATCAGCAATAGGACAGTAGGTTATACGTTGAGTACCATAGTTGTTCTTTTATTCAGTATAGTTATTTGCACTCTCTGACATTACATTCATTGGATACTAGCACTGTGAAAAACGGCCTACTTGCAAAATTACAAAATCGATTTCATGAAGATATCAGACATGTTGTGTGTGCTGTGAATTAGAGGCTGGTTTAGGATATGCAGCTTTCCTGCTTTGCTGTATTGAGGATGGCAGCTGTTCCAGGAAGGGTCTTCTGGCTTGGAGGTAAAAGTGCTTTCAGACAAGATGCATTCATACTAGCAGTCTAGTTATATACTCTGGGTTGGGCTTGGTGGGCTTCTACTCTGTAGAAATCATAAGCTTAAAGTAAACCCACAGAATATCTAGCGTTTTCACAAAATCACATTGTCTTTGGTGTATTCATTGATGGGCATAATGGTAGGGTGCGTCTACACTTACAAATTAAATTGATTTAAGGAGGCTTAAGTTGATTTAAATTACTCTGCATCCACACTGGGCTTTCCTTAAGTCTACTTAAGCAGTTCCTTATGTCCACTTAAGGAAAAATTAGGTCGACTTCTTAACATCTCGATTTACATTGACTTACTGCTTAAATCGACCTTCTTAAGTCGACTTAAGCCAGTGTGGATGGGGATTAGCACCTAAATCGACCTTATTAAGTCAACTTAAAGTGTTAAGTCAACTTAATAAGGTCGAAAAGGGGTTATGTCTACACTTGAAAAATTAAGTCCATTTTTGTTAAGTCGACTTTATAAGATCGACTTTAAGTTTACCTTATAAAGTCGACTTAATAAAGTCGACTTAACTTTTCAAGTATAGACATAGCCCTAGAGATTAAGCAAAAGAAGATATTCAAGTGAACCCAATGTGCAATGAAAAAGCTGAGTTTTGCACATCCCTCATGGTAATATTTTGCCATTTCAGAGTGAAATCTAGTTATGAGTCAGAAAATTGCAATCCTCATGTGCTTGAGATATAAGAGGTAAAATAGATTTAACTCAAGAGGTCCACATACATTTACGTGCAGTGGGCTAAATTGTGCTTTCCATTTAAACCTACATAACCCCATAGTGCTACCACAGATGTAACTAAGGTGAATATGTGTCCTAGTATGATGTCAAAAAAACATTGTGAAATATAGTATAATCAGAATAAATGTGGAGGAAGTAAGTAAAACATAACAACACAATCAAGAATGTAGAATTGCAAATTTGGCCATGATGCCATCAAGGACAACTCAGCGTATGAAGACGGTGCCCAGGGAAAACAGGATATTCATGCTATGTTCCAAAGCATGCATATATAAAAATGTGTAGAAATGGCCTGGTAATGAGAGATGAATGTTCTAGAGAGCCCTGGAAAAACAGAAGCCTTTTCAAGGTATAAGGTGAAAAGAAGAATACTGAATGTCCTTTTTAATCTCACTGCAGATAAGATAATTGTGGCTCAAATTCAGAAGTGTAAGGTAAAAATTCACTGCAGGAATGAAACTAAAACATTTCAGGAAAACTGGAATAATGTTTAAACAGCTTCCTGTGGCTTAGCTGATATGTCACATTAGAAATAACCTTTCTTCTGCATGGGTCTTAGGAAGTATTATGTTTCATACTTGCTAAGTGACCTGCATTTCACAGGTCAGGTGTAAAATTTATCCTAGAGAGTGTTGATCTGCTTGTTCACACTTATCCCTCAGCAAATAAATAGTTCATTAAATCAGGATGGTTGGAATGGGGTCTGAATCTAGTAATGAAGGGACTGATTTACCCATCCTTATCCTTAGTGATGTTCATGTCCCGGATCTGCTATAGGTTAATTGTGTTAGATACATATGATGTAGTAGATGGTATCTGGCAGAGATACTGCTAGCTTTCCTGTTCATCTTGTGTTTAATGACATTGTGCTTTTTATACTGGGTATATATTAAGCAGTTTTAGCTAGGGGTGTAATTGCTAGCGATTGAGGAACCAGGAATAATTTAAGGTCTTCTTTTAACTAGACAGTTGTGAAAATTCATACCTACCTCGACCTTCACCTTAAATTTTTGTTTAATTGCTTATATACAATAGTCTACTCTAAGGTATTTTCATTGGAACCCTATGTAAAACAGAGTAAATGAACTGTCATTCCCTATCAGTTGCCAGAGACTGGACTCAGAACCCTGATTTGAATATCTCACATCTAACATTGTGGCTTCTAATTTCTCATGAAGCATCAGGATATTGGAGCCCAGTTTAAACCACAAATAAAATTTGGAGTTTGAACAGAATGTTTCTTATGGGCCTCGTGATCATACAACTAATCTGCTACTTTATATTTAGCCATTGAAGGGTTAGATTTTTTATTGGTAAATATCCATAAATGTCAATTTCACTGTATAGGCACAAACTGTCTAAATATATTTCCATCAATGATAATAGAAATTTTCATATAGGTAAAATAAGAAAAATTCTGTTTGATAACGTATCAGAGCTTTATTCAAGGCTAATATTTTGACATATGATGTTGACAGCTATAAAGCTTTAACTCTTTGAATCTTAACAACTACTATCATTAAATAATTGTCTGATTCACCATAATTTCCTGCAACTGTGAAAATTAAATTGATAACATTTTTTAAAAATGCTTAAAAAACACTGGTATCAAAAAAAGAAAACAATTAAAACATTAAAATAGAGAAACAAATAGAATATTATTGATGTGCACAAAGTTATTTGCCAGAAAAGGAGCAGAGCAGAGTGAGGAGTAGAAGTAGGCTACTCCCTATTTTGGAACCTCTAAGACATTGAGAAGTAATCCAATAGGCCTTCTGGTTCAGAGCAGTAGTGGTCTACAGAATGACCAGACCTAAGGACCATGGGTCATGAGGGGTATATTTGTGTGAATTCTCCCTAATTTGGGAATAACATCAACATAGAGCTCTTATCCTGATCATTCCTTTATTTAGTTGAAATAATGAGTTGACAAGCTCCAGTAGGTCCAATTACACAAATCTGGAATACACAGGAACATTAAAGCTGGCTTTTCAGAAGAGGTTGCACTGGCCCGTTGCTCCATTTCTCCTGTCTTCAGGTGCTAATCAGAATTTTCACACCTTTTACACATTCAAGTTTATCTAAAAAAATGAAGAAAATGTTCTTTTAAAAACAGAAGACAACCTGGAGTAGGCTTTATATCTACACTGAAAAGACAAACTCAATATAAGAAAGTGGAATGCAACCTATCTTAGGTACTTCTGTGGTCACCATTACTGTAGTACCTAAGAACCTCGTAATTGGTCATGTATTGTTAGTGTTTGTTGGAAAAACTTTGATGAAATCATTTTGTGTGAGAAAATGTAGTTCTGTCAAAACAGAAATGTTTCATAAAGTTGTGTGGTTAGTCGCAGATTTATTTAGAACTAAAACTGGAAGGGAAGAAGCTTGATCATGTTGAAATGTCTCCTTTTGATGTTTTCAGAAGGAAACTTTTTGATTTTTTTCATTGGAATAACATTTTCCTAGCATACAAAATACAAGAATTCTATATTATAATATAAAATGAGGTAAGTGGAAATTGAAGCTAAATATTTAGATTTTTGTCAAGTGAAAAGTTTTTGATTTTTTTCAAAACAATTTTTCCCCCCAGAATTTTACTTCACTGGGAATTTGGAAATGTCTGGGTTTCATTCAATAACAGTAGAGGTGTTGGACCACTTTAACTATTTCAGAGAAAGATTATTCCTCAAACATATTAGTTTTACCTCTGCAAAATCTGTGCATAGGCCAAGCCTAAGCGAGATAAGCACATTGGCTATGTCTACACTTACTAATATTAGTTCGAATTAGTTAGTTCAAACTAACTAATTTGAACTAATTTTAGTTAGTTCAAATTAACTTAATTTGAACTAGAAAAAATTAGTTCAAACTAAGCAAGTGCCATTCATGGCACTTGCTTAATTCAAATTAGCGATCTCCATTGATTTCAATGGGCCAGTTAGTTCGAACTAAGAAATTAGTTCGAACTAACATGGCCACATTGGTTAATTCGAACTAACTAGTTCGAATTAACCCTTACTTCTAATACCCTATTTTAAGTTATTTGTTCGAATTAAGGAAGCCCTTAATTCAAACTAATGAAAACCTAGTGTAGCCATGGCTTTAGTTAGTTCAAATTAAGCTTCCTTAATTCAAACTAACTTGCCAGTGTAGACATAGCCATCGTGAGTTAATGAGAGCTGGATAAAGGACTGCCTTATTCTTTTGAAAATTCTGGCATAAAACTACTTGCAGCCTCGTTATAAAGTTCAGCCATAGAGCTTTGTTATTTTTAATCTGTTTTCTCTTTTGCATCTTAAAAAACAATCCAAGGAAGTAACTTTTTCTATCTGAAATACTGTTAGAAGTCATTTATTACGGAGAACATAGAGCACACTTATGCATTAAACTTTGGAAATATGTTTTCTTAGGAATGGCTGAAAATGCACACATTAATTTCTGCTTCTGCATATTTCTGGCAGAAGCACAGCACATCACTCGATTAGAATTCACCTTTAGATTCCGTTAAATGGAAAAGGCATTAACTCTCAGACTTTTTCTGCTGGTAATTTGCGCTCTCTCTCTCTCTCTCTAGCTTTTATGGAATTGAACGTATTTTCTTGCCTGGTAACCTAAGGTGTTTGGAGATAGGACAACCTTCATTTAAAAAAACCATGCAATACTATTCTGAAATGCAAACTTAGTTGCAACTAGTATCTGAGACTATTTTGTAGGAGTATGTGTAGTCCAGGAGTTGGAACAGAGAATTAGGAGCCACAATGGCTAGCTTTTGCCATGACTCACTGGGGCATCAGTGGCCAAAGTTACTTATGCTGGATGCCATCAACTCCCATTCAGGCCAACTGAATTTCAGAATGTTTAGTGCCTCATAGAATTTGAGCCTAATAAACTTCTGTGCCTCAGTTTATCCCTTTGTAAAATGGATATAATTATATGCTCACCTGACAGTGGGAGCTGTGAGTATTAACACTGGTACAGCATTGTTAAATCATTGGATGAAATATGATGCATAAATGCAAGAAGATGCTATTTAAACTGTAGGACTCCCAGAAATGTACCTTTGGCAAAAGGCCACATATAGGACCAATAATCATAGATACTGTGAATGAATTAACAGTGGCATTGACAGTATTTTATAATCTAAATCTGTTACATATGCAACCTTTGGGGCCAATTCTCTTTACCCTTCTACAGGCTTAAGAATTACAGTATTAGCTGTGATGAACAAGCTATTTGCTCATTAGTTAGGTGTCTTTGGACCTATTCTTGCACTACTAAGCATTTTGCCTGCTTAAGGAATTAAGAATATGGCCTACAGAAACCTGCTTCTTTAGCAACTTGAGTTAACTCTTTATTAAGGTGGTTACCTTTAGCATTTTGTTATGTGCTCCTCAGAGTGGTCTTTGTAAGAACCAGTAGTATGAAAGCTGTACTGTTGTGATAGTGTTTCATTAAATGTCTTCTCTAATAATTTGTTTCCAAGGTCCAGCAAAGGCTGAGTCCATGATGACACACCTACTGCGGTAATTTTTTTTTCCTTTCATTGTACAAATAAGTGCAATGATAACTTCTTGTCACTGTGCCAGGATGTCACTCGATACATAGAGAGGAGAAACAATTTAAAGCTACTTGACTAACAGCTTCCTCTGTCAAATCTGACATTAGAGTTATGATTCTCTTTTTTATCTCTTCACTTTGATGACAGGCTTATCTAAGGTTGAGAGAAAAAGAGTGGAGTTGATTCAACCTATCATGCTGTACAGGTGAGAGTTTTGAGATCAAGTACAGCTATTCGAAAGGCAAGTCCTGTTGCTGACTGACAGTTGCTTTCATCAAGAGCATGGCTTTGTTTTTTGATGATGCTAAGAAATTTGACTGAGGCTTAAGGAATGTGCAAGCTAAAATATCAAAATGTGGTTGCTCAGGTGATAATGTCAGTCTGAGCTACTGGCTCCCTTTGATATTCTTAGAATTACTCGGTAGACCAGATCTTTCGCATACAGAATCAAATGTTTAATGACTGATTCTTGTAGGTGAAGAGTGAGTCTGTTTATTAAATGAGTGTGTGCCACTGGGAAGATAGTCTTTTGCAGCTACTGTGGTACAATATAGCTATTTAAAACTTATGCTTTGTTGCTAGAAAATATTATAAAATGCTTGATGTTATACTTATTGGATAGTAATTGCCAGGATCACTCTTTCCTCCTTTTTTGAAGAGCACCGCTCCATTTGCTTCATCCTCATGATGCTAATGCCACCGCTCTGCTATAACCTCTCAAAAATAATCATTAGGGAGTTGATAAGATCATTAGCTAACTCTCTGAAAACCCTTGGATGATGCAAGGTATCTGACTATTCTGACATGTATATATTCCGTTTTTTTGAATATTCCTGTTTCCAGATTTGCAGATCCACAATGCAGATGGGCACATCCATCTGTAAGTAATTATCCATGCCTGCAGTTACCTCATATATGTATGCACCAGATAGGATTTTGTACATGCTGTGAGTAGGGAGGCAGTGTTGATGAGAGAATCAAGTGCAAGACAGGAACTCAGAACACGTAGGTTTTATGTTACTTGCCTGATGTGTGACCTTAGGGTAGATAATTTGACATTCTGTGTCTCAGTTTCCCCATCTGTAAAATGGGGATAATGACCCTACCCTCCTTTATAAAATGTGTTGAGCTGTACTGATGAAAGGTGCTGTATAAGAGCTAGGAATCATTATTTGCAGGAACTTGTTGTTTGGAGCTTGAAAATTCATATTTTTGCCCCCAGATCTTTGAGCAATCCCTCATGGAGCTCACTGGTTTTCTTTTTTTCTTTTCTCAGAGTAATTGTCTGTTGTGTTACAAATACAATGTCCAGCTTCCTTTCACCCTCATGGATTTTAACATTTCCTCTTTGTATATAATGGATTCTTAAGGCCTATACATTTCTTTGTTTTTGCAATATAATATCCTGACATTGCTGTGGTCTGTGGATCAATTCCATAATATCTTGAAATCAAATAGGTTGTGCTTAATGATACCAAACTTTCTTATTTAGGATATGGTCAGCCAGTACCTCCTAGAAATAATTCTGCCAAGCCTGTCTATGATATTAGCATATAAAAGGCAACATAACAATGATTGTGGGAATATTAATGCACTTGTGCAGAATACTGTTAAATTATACCCTGTTCTGTAAAAGCAGATAATGTGGAAGCCATTTCATTCCATTAAACCTTATACATTTCTCCAGTTATGCTAGAAGAGGGATAGGAGATATTGGATGTGGTTTAATGAGGCTCCAACTTTATTCTTAAATGTTTGGGAATACCCAGCAGACAAAATTGTTCAGTTCAGGTGATTCCACAATCATTTAAATATATATACCCAGGGAACTTCCATCAGCCCTCCCCCTCATTCATTCTGGTCCCCACCCATTCACTGATGGATCTCACCATCCCTTTCTCCTTGAATGAGGGTTAAAAGAGGACTATAAAGAAGGCAGATAAAGAAGGCTGGGGGATTAGCTCCGTGCCATAAGAGTCCCAAAATTCCCACCCCCCTCCAGTTCCACTCCTTTAAAGGATACCGCCTTTAAATAATTTCCCAGTCTATTTTATCTGATCACTGCATCCCTTCCCAATGGAGTACCTGCACTGACCTCCACCTCACATTTACATAAGGGCTATGTCTACACTAGAAAAGTTAAGTTGACTTTGTTAAGTCAACTTAAAGTTGACCTTATTAAAGTCAACTTAACAAAGTGGACTAAGTTGACTTAGCTTTAAGTCGACTTAGTCCACTTTGTTAAGTTGACCTAACCACCCTTAAATCGACTTAGTAAAGTCGACTTAAGGGTTACTTCACATCCACACTGTTGTTGAGTCGACTTAAGGAGTCGACTTAAGGGTTAAGTTGACTTAATGAGTGGTAGTAACAAAGTCGACTTAAGCTTTCATTAAGTCGACTTAAGTAATTTCTTAAGTCGACTTAATGAAAGCCTAGTGTGGACGTGGTTAATTTAAGTCAATTTAAGCCTCCTTAAGTCGACTTAAATTGGCAGTGTAGATGTAGCCAAGGAGTTGTGATAGCCTAGCTTAACTCCATTTCATGTTTGCCCCAACTAAGTCATGCTGAACATCCTGTGGGGAAGGCAAAAATCTGACTTTGCCTTGGCCAATCTGGTGGTGAGGGAAAAAATTCCCTCTGAGCCTCTCCCCTACCCCCCAGAAAGGACCAACTAGCACAATGCCCACAATGTAACTGACAAAACCCAGCATTTCATCACTTCCATTCATGACTAGAAGTGCTGCTCTGTCTAGTCCAGTAAGAGACGACTTTTTCTGTTTGGCATGTAGCTTAGTTATCCAAATGGTTGAACTTAATTTAAGAAAAAGACCACTGGAGAGTAGGTCAAAGAAAAGTACTCGCTGGGCCAGAGTTTGAAAGGTGTTTAGTCACCTAAAGGTACAGATTACCCCTTAATGGATTTCAAAAGTGCCTAGTGTCCAGATCCTCTAAGGTATTTAGAGTCCTAACACCAATGGAAGATCTAGGTCTGGATGTCTCACTCCAATTCATTTCAGTGGGTGTTTGCTGTCTAGACACAGCTGAAAATCCCTCTTCATCTTTAGGAGGCTTAAATACCTTTAAAAATCTGGTCTATTTTTTCTTCTTTTCACTAAGACCCCATTGAGGTCCACTCATCATGATCACTGTAATGGTGGTTAATTGCTACTGCCGTGCTTATTCACCATGGCAAAAATCAACAATGACAAATATTAAAAATGTAATCATTGGAGTGATTTGACTGTGTATTGAAGCGTTTGCCCCAAAGCACAGTGCAAATAGCATAATTCCTGCAATACTACAGAGACCAGAAGATTAAAAACCTAAAAGAGCACAGAAAATGTCTGTCACGTCAGATACATCAACTCTGTCAGTCCAGTACATACACTTAATTAAAATGGTGCAACCATCTGTCCAAGAGGGTGCATGGGGAAACTTTAATTGATCGTCTTCATTTTTCTGTGTGATAAGTGAACAGGGCTAAAAGCTAACTCTCCTGGAACAGAAGTATGAGTTAGGAAACTGATGATGAGGGAATTTCTGCTTTTAGAAGATTATTGACTTAGCCATTTTGAACTTCAGTCATTTGTCCCTCAAACTTTTATACATGGGGCAAATAAAAACACAGGCCAGGCTCCCTGTGGGGAGGAGGGACAGCAAACTGCACTTCTCTGATAGCTGAGTCCCAGCGGGTGTTTGCTCTGAAGAAGGGTAGGTGTTTTTACTGACACTACCCTCCTCGGAAGATTCTGCTGTGGAAGGGGGAGTAGCTTTTATTTAAAAACAGAGGTCCATAGGAGCTCAATGAGCGGAAGCAGGTGGGGAGCACATCCCTCCCGCCTCCCCTCCTCCCTGGCCATATTTCTCAGCCTGTGCTAGCCATTTCTTGATTAGCTCTGGTCCCATGTCCCCGATTCTCTAAGATGCTGCAATTAAGTTGTGGCTGTGTTATGCTACTGCAATCTCTATCAGTGGTGGACTTTCTGATGCTGGGGCCTGTGCCAACTCCTCCTATCAGAGACCCACCCACGTAATATTTGTCTTTAAAATGTAGGCCATGTGGGCAGGTGTCCCACTGCAGAAGTATTTATGGATCTGCACTTAGCTGTAATTAAATGCATGATCATTTGCAAAAGTCTAAATTGAGCTAAAACTGGCCCAACACCTGAATGAATACTTTACCCTTATTAAAAACTGAGGCAATGAGGAGTTTATGAGTAGTGGCAGGCTGGCTAATGGAAATGAGGATATGGAAGCAGAAATTACTGCATCTGAGGGGGAAGTTAAATTCAAACAACATATTGGAACTAAATTGGGTGCCTAGATTAACTTCATCCAAGAATATTAAAGGAACTGGCACAGAAACTACAAGCCCAATAGCAAGAATTCTAATGACTCTAAACTCAGGGCTCATACCCTATGACTGGAGAATTACTAATATAGTACCTGTTTTTAAGAAAGGGGAAAAATGATCGGGGTTACTACAGACTTATTAGTTTGACCTCAGTTGTATGCAAGATCTTAGAAAAATTTTGAAAGATAAAGTAGTTTAGGACATATAGGTACAAAGTAAATGGAATAAAATACAACATGATTTTTCAAAAGGTAGATCATGCCAGTCTAACCTGATCTCTTCCTTAGAGAGGATAACTGGTTTTGGTTTTTGTTTGTTTGTTTTTCGACAAAGAAAATGCAGTAGATATAGTCCACCTGGATTTCAGTAGGGTATTTGTTACAGTTCCACATGGGAAATTATAGGTTAAATTGGAGAAGATGGTGATTAAATAGGAGAAATGAAAGGTGGACGAGGAAGTGGTTAAAGAGGAAACTGCAGTGGGTCATACTGGAAGGTGAGTTGTCAGACTGGAGTGAGGTTACAAGTGGAATTCCTCAGGGTTCGGTCTTGAGGTCGATCTTATTTAACATTTTACTTACTGACCTTGGCACAAAAATGGGAGTGTGCTAATAAGATTTGTGGATGGCACAAAATTGGGAGGTATTGCTAATATAGAGGAGGACCAGAATATCATACAAGAAGACCTAGAAGACATTGAAAATTGCAGCATTATAAATGTAATGAAATGGAATAGTGTGAAGTGCAAGGTCCTGTACCTGGGGACTAACAATGAGAATTTTTGTGATAAGTTGGGGACTTATCAGTTGGAAGCAACAGAGGAGGAGACCTGGGTGTATTGGCTGATCACAGGATGACTCTGAGCATCCAGTACGATGTGGCTCTGAAAAAGACTAATGCAGTCTTAGGATGCATCAGGTGTGGTATTTCCAGTAGAGATAGGGAAGTCTTAGTAGTATTATAAAAAGGTTGGGGAGACTTCATCTGGGATATTCTGTACAGCCTGGTATTTCATTTTTAAGGAAGATTAATTCAAACTGGAACAGGTGCGGAGAGGGGCTACTAGAATGGTCAAGTGAAATGGATGGACTCCAAGAGTTTGGCTTGTTTAGCCTAATCAAACAAAGGCTGAGGTGAGATATGATTTCTCTCTCTAAATACATCAGTGGGATAAATACCAGTGATGGAGAAGAGTTATTTAAATTAAATTTCAATGTTGACACAGGAACAAATGGATATAAACTGGCCATCAACAAGTTTAGTCTCCCAATAAGGCGAAGGTTTCCAACCCTTAGAGAGGAGTGAAGTTCTGGAATAGCCTTTCAAGGGGAACAATGGGGAGAAAAACCCTAAGTGGCTTCAAGACTGAATTTGATAAGTTTATAGAGAGGAGGGTATGATGAAACTGCCTACAACAGCATGTAACAGATCTGACCATTAACCTCTAATATCTTCAACGGCTGATGATGAGATGCACAATGGGGTGGGCTTTGAGTTACTACAGAGAGCTCTTTTCCAGTTGTCTGATTACTTGGTCTTGCTGAGATGCTCAGGGTCCAGCTGACTGCGGTATTTGAGGTTGGGAAGGAACTTTCCCCAGTGGCAGAGTGGCAGAGACCCTGGGGTTTGTTTGTTTGTTTGTTTTTTGCCTTTCTCTCCAGCAAAAGGCATGGGTAACTTGCAGGTTTAAATGAGTGTAATGGTGGATTCTGTAACTTGTAATCTCTAAACCATGATCTGAGTAACCAGGGCCAGCCTTAGTAGTAGGCAAGGTAGGCAGCCGCCTAGGGCCGCCTATTTTAGGGGCCGCCTAATTTCTGGAAAGCATTCTGGGGCCCACAGATTTGGCCAGCGAGCGTTCCAGGGCCCAAAAAATAAAAAGAATCGGGCGGAATGTGGATCCCGCGCTTGTCCAACCTGTGGGCGCGGTCCACGGTCTGCCCAGAATCTGGCCCACAGGACGTTGGGAGCAGCGGCCAGGCTGGGGAGTTTCATATTTTCCACCCTGAGCATGCTCAGACAGAGCGTGCTCTGGGCGGGAGTGACCTGGCCAACGAGCGGCTCTACTAGCCATGTCTGCAGCAACAGCCAGGTAAGTGGGGGGGGGGGCCGGGGGCGGGCCGGGGGGCCGAGAGGATTGGGTATGGGGTCTGGGAGGGTCAGGGCCTGGGCCCAAGACAAAGGGAGGATCGGGGAAGGGGCCGCGGTCTTGGAGCCAATGGGCCGGTGGGGAAGAGGCCTGGGGGGGGGGGGTACGAGAGGATCGGAGAAGGGGCATGGGGTTGAGGAGCTGGCAGGTGGAGGAGTGAGAGGAGCAAGGAAGAGGGCCGGGGGGATAAGAAAGGATAGGCGAGCTGGCGGGGAAGGGGCCCAGAGGGGTTGGTGGTGGGGCACCAATGAAGGGCAGCAGAGGGGCCCCTTGGGGAACGCATTGAAGGGGCCACCAATAATAAATTTGCCTAGGGCCGCCAACCATCTAAGGCCGGCCCTGTGAGTAATTCACCTAGAGGTTAGGGGTCTATTACAGGATTGGGTGGGTGAGGTTCTGTGGCCTACAGTGTGCAGGAGGTCAGACTAGATGATCATGGTGGTCCCTCCTAGCTTTAATGTCTGAGTCTGTGATCTCAGAACATCAGAGATGGGTCTGGAGGTGGATTATTTCAGCTGATTGAAATAGGTGCCTCAGTTTGTCCTCAATATTTATTGGCGCCTTTTCTAGTTTTGCCCTTGGAAATGCTGAGCACGTAGGGTAAGAAGAAGGTAGAATCTATTTGATGTATTGATTCAAATCCATGTGAATGCTCGCAGCCTGAACTTTCTGAAATGAAATGTGCAATAGATATGAAGGATAAGATTCACCTTGGCCAGTGCAGCATGGTCCAGTAAGCTCTGGGCAGTATTTGTCCTGGAGGAAGGCACTGGATGCAGGACCGTCCCTGGGGGGGGGGATGTGTGAACGGGGCGATCGCCTCAGGCCCCGCGGGTACGTGTGCCCCGCACTGTCCCATTTGCAGCAGGGCAGTGCGGGTCCCGTGCGCACACTGCAGCCCCTCCTCCCACGGTCGCCCCGCTGCCTTTGGCACCCAGCCGAAGGCAGCGGGGTGGGGCAGGGCGGGAGGGCTATGCCCGACCCCTGGGCTGGCCCTCCCCGCTCCCAGGGCAGAGCAGACAGGCCCAAGGGCAGAGCACATGGGGCCCAGCCGGCTCCCTCCCCCACAGCTGGCTCCGGCTCCACCCCCCCACACACAGGTGGCCTCGGCCTCCTGGCCTGAGCCGGCTCCCGCTGGGGCCGGGACCGGAACAGGCTCCGACTCCTTCCCCGCCCCCCGCAGGCGGGGCCCCGCTTTGACCACTTGGCCCCAGGCCCCACTCCCCCCACGGGACAGCGCTGACTGGATGTTTCCACTGCACCCCTCTCTCAGAAATCATGCTGGGGGACGTAGTGCTGGGCAGACGTTGCTGTGGAGATGAATCAGCATGTCCCTGCCAGCCAGGCCCGCACACACCCAGCTCTGCCTATGCACACCCATTTCTCAGGCTATACATGGTTATCTATGGCCTCCCCACAGAGTGAGTTTGTGCATTGCCTGAGTGTATAAGGTCCATGTGACTGCCTGTTTGTGTGTGGTTGGGAACAAACAGTACTGGGAGATGGGGCAATGACTGAGGACGTGCAGAAGTATAGAGAAGCCAATGGCTGATGGAAGCATGTGCATGTGTATGGGAAGTAGAACTGGTTGAAATATTTTGGACAGAACAGTTTTCCATAGAAAAATTTCTTCAAAATCAAAACATTTAGCAAGAACATGTCAATTCTGAGGCTATTTTGGATGGGGAAAAGTTGAAATAAATTGTTTGTTTTCTCATTTTGCTTTGGTAATGTCCAAACTTTTCATTCTGACTATATTGTTTTGGTTAATTTTGTGCTGACTTTTGTCTTAAAATATTTAATGATATATTAAGTGATATGATATATTAAATGTTTTATATAGTATTAAAATATTACATGTAATAGGATATATTATATGGTGTACATATATAACATTAATATATAT